>OY755043.1:62781255-63284818 GCA_963576565.1 Aspidapion aeneum
AAGCTACCATCTATTTTAAGAATTATCACTGACTGTGGAGTGTTCAGGAGGACGGTAAAACAATTATTGGTCGAAAAGGCTTATTATACATTGGAAGAATAGTTTAATGACGATTTGTAACTAAATATTTGCTTAGTAAGTTTTGTCAGTTCTCTGATAAATTAATGTTAATTGTTTGTTTTTTATCTCGTTTGTTAAAGGTTTATTTTATTTAACTTTGTATGAAGGTATATATGTGTATGTATGTGTATGTATGTGTATGTATGTGTATGTATGTGTATGTATGTGTATGTATGTGTATGTATGTGTATGTATGTGTATGTATGTGTATGTATGTGTATGTATGTGTATGTATGTGTATGTATGTGTATGTATGTGTATGTATGTGTATGTATGTGTATGTATGTGTATGTATGTGTATGTATGTGTATGTATGTGTATGTATGTGTATGTATGTGTATGTATGTGTATGTATGTGTATGTATGTGTATGTATGTGTATGTATGTGTATGTATGTGTATGTATGTGTATGTATGTGTATGTATGTGTATGTATGTGTATGTATGTGTATGTATGTGTATGTATGTGTATGTATGTGTATGTATGTGTATGTATGTGTATGTATGTGTATGTATGTGTATGTATGTGTATGTATGTGTATGTATGTGTATGTATGTGTATGTATGTGTATGTATGTGTATGTATGTGTATGTATGTGTATGTATGTGTATGTATGTGTATGTATGTGTATGTATGTGTATGTATGTGTATGTATGTGTATGTATGTGTATGTATGTGTATGTATGTGTATGTATGTGTATGTATGTGTATGTATGTGTATGTATGTGTATGTATGTGTATGTATGTGTATGTATGTGTATGTATGTGTATGTATGTGTATGTATGTGTATGTATGTGTATGTATGTGTATGTATGTGTATGTATGTGTATGTATGTGTATGTATGTGTATGTATGTGTATGTATGTGTATGTATGTGTATGTATGTGTATGTATGTGTATGTATGTGTATGTATGTATGTATGTGTATGTATGTGTATGTATGTGTATGTATGTGTATGTATGTGTATGTATGTGTATGTATGTGTATGTATGTGTATGTATGTGTATGTATGTGTATGTATGTGTATGTATGTGTATGTATGTGTATGTATGTGTATGTATGTGTATGTATGTGTATGTATGTGTATGTATGTGTATGTATGTGTATGTATGTGTATGTATGTGTATGTATGTGTATGTATGTGTATGTATGTGTATGTATGTGTATGTATGTGTATGTATGTGTATGTATGTGTATGTATGTGTATGTATGTGTATGTATGTGTATGTATGTGTATGTATGTGTATGTATGTGTATGTATGTGTATGTATGTGTATGTATGTGTATGTATGTGTATGTATGTGTATGTATGTGTATGTATGTGTATGTATGTGTATGTATGTGTATGTATGTGTATGTATGTGTATGTATGTGTATGTATGTGTATGTATGTGTATGTATGTGTATGTATGTGTATGTATGTGTATGTATGTGTATGTATGTGTATGTATGTGTATGTATGTGTATGTATGTGTATGTATGTGTATGTATGTGTATGTATGTGTATGTATGTGTATGTATGTGTATGTATGTGTATGTATGTGTATGTATGTGTATGTATGTGTATGTATGTGTATGTATGTGTATGTATGTGTATGTATGTGTATGTATGTGTATGTATGTGTATGTATGTGTATGTATGTGTATGTATGTGTATGTATGTGTATGTATGTGTATGTATGTGTATGTATGTGTATGTATGTGTATGTATGTGTATGTATGTGTATGTATGTGTATGTATGTGTATGTATGTGTATGTATGTGTATGTATGTGTATGTATGTGTATGTATGTGTATGTATGTGTATGTATGTGTATGTATGTGTATGTATGTGTATGTATGTGTATGTATGTGTATGTATGTGTATGTATGTGTATGTATGTGTATGTATGTGTATGTATGTGTATGTATGTGTATGTATGTGTATGTATGTGTATGTATGTGTATGTATGTGTATGTATGTGTATGTATGTGTATGTATGTGTATGTATGTGTATGTATGTGTATGTATGTGTATGTATGTGTATGTATGTGTATGTATGTGTATGTATGTGTATGTATGTGTATGTATGTGTATGTATGTGTATGTATGTGTATGTATGTGTATGTATGTGTATGTATGTGTATGTATGTGTATGTATGTGTATGTATGTGTATGTATGTGTATGTATGTGTATGTATGTGTATGTATGTGTATGTATGTGTATGTATGTGTATGTATGTGTATGTATGTGTATGTATGTGTATGTATGTGTATGTATGTGTATGTATGTGTATGTATGTGTATGTATGTGTATGTATGTGTATGTATGTGTATGTATGTGTATGTATGTGTATGTATGTGTATGTATGTGTATGTATGTGTATGTATGTGTATGTATGTGTATGTGTATGTATGTGTATGTATGTGTATGTATGTGTATGTATGTGTATGTATGTGTATGTATGTGTATGTATGTGTATGTATGTGTATGTATGTGTATGTATGTGTATGTATGTGTATGTATGTGTATGTATGTGTATGTATGTGTATGTATGTGTATGTATGTGTATGTATGTGTATGTATGTGTATGTATGTGTATGTATGTGTATGTATGTGTATGTATGTGTATGTATGTGTATGTATGTGTATGTATGTGTATGTATGTGTATGTATGTGTATGTATGTGTATGTATGTGTATGTATGTGTATGTATGTGTATGTATGTGTATGTATGTGTATGTATGTGTATGTATGTGTATGTATGTGTATGTATGTGTATGTATGTGTATGTATGTGTATGTATGTGTATGTATGTGTATGTATGTGTATGTATGTGTATGTATGTGTATGTATGTGTATGTATGTGTATGTATGTGTATGTATGTGTATGTATGTGTATGTATGTGTATGTATGTGTATGTATGTGTATGTATGTGTATGTATGTGTATGTATGTGTATGTATGTGTATGTATGTGTATGTATGTGTATGTATGTGTATGTATGTGTATGTATGTGTATGTATGTGTATGTATGTGTATGTATGTGTATGTATGTGTATGTATGTGTATGTATGTGTATGTATGTGTATGTATGTGTATGTATGTGTATGTATGTGTATGTATGTGTATGTATGTGTATGTATGTGTATGTATGTGTATGTATGTGTATGTATGTGTATGTATGTGTATGTATGTGTATGTATGTGTATGTATGTGTATGTATGTGTATGTATGTGTATGTATGTGTATGTATGTGTATGTATGTGTATGTATGTGTATGTATGTGTATGTATGTGTATGTATGTGTATGTATGTGTATGTATGTGTATGTATGTGTATGTATGTGTATGTATGTGTATGTATGTGTATGTATGTGTATGTATGTGTATGTATGTGTATGTATGTGTATGTATGTGTATGTATGTGTATGTATGTGTATGTATGTGTATGTATGTGTATGTATGTGTATGTATGTGTATGTATGTGTATGTATGTGTATGTATGTGTATGTATGTGTATGTATGTGTATGTATGTGTATGTATGTGTATGTATGTGTATGTATGTGTATGTATGTGTATGTATGTGTATGTATGTGTATGTATGTGTATGTATGTGTATGTATGTGTATGTATGTGTATGTATGTGTATGTATGTGTATGTATGTGTATGTATGTGTATGTATGTGTATGTATGTGTATGTATGTGTATGTATGTGTATGTATGTGTATGTATGTGTATGTATGTGTATGTATGTGTATGTATGTGTATGTATGTGTATGTATGTGTATGTATGTGTATGTATGTGTATGTATGTGTATGTATGTGTATGTATGTGTATGTATGTGTATGTATGTGTATGTATGTGTATGTATGTGTATGTATGTGTATGTATGTGTATGTATGTGTATGTATGTGTATGTATGTGTATGTATGTGTATGTATGTGTATGTATGTGTATGTATGTGTATGTATGTGTATGTATGTGTATGTATGTGTATGTATGTGTATGTATGTGTATGTATGTGTATGTATGTGTATGTATGTGTATGTATGTGTATGTATGTGTATGTATGTGTATGTATGTGTATGTATGTGTATGTATGTGTATGTATGTGTATGTATGTGTATGTATGTGTATGTATGTGTATGTATGTGTATGTATGTGTATGTATGTGTATGTATGTGTATGTATGTGTATGTATGTGTATGTATGTGTATGTATGTGTATGTATGTGTATGTATGTGTATGTATGTGTATGTATGTGTATGTATGTGTATGTATGTGTATGTATGTGTATGTATGTGTATGTATGTGTATGTATGTGTATGTATGTGTATGTATGTGTATGTATGTGTATGTATGTGTATGTATGTGTATGTATGTGTATGTATGTGTATGTATGTGTATGTATGTGTATGTATGTGTATGTATGTGTATGTATGTGTATGTATGTGTATGTATGTGTATGTATGTGTATGTATGTGTATGTATGTGTATGTATGTGTATGTATGTGTATGTATGTGTATGTATGTGTATGTATGTGTATGTATGTGTATGTATGTGTATGTATGTGTATGTATGTGTATGTATGTGTATGTATGTGTATGTATGTGTATGTATGTGTATGTATGTGTATGTATGTGTATGTATGTGTATGTATGTGTATGTATGTGTATGTATGTGTATGTATGTGTATGTATGTGTATGTATGTGTATGTATGTGTATGTATGTGTATGTATGTGTATGTATGTGTATGTATGTGTATGTATGTGTATGTATGTGTATGTATGTGTATGTATGTGTATGTATGTGTATGTATGTGTATGTATGTGTATGTATGTGTATGTATGTGTATGTATGTGTATGTATGTGTATGTATGTGTATGTATGTGTATGTATGTGTATGTATGTGTATGTATGTGTATGTATGTGTATGTATGTGTATGTATGTGTATGTATGTGTATGTATGTGTATGTATGTGTATGTATGTGTATGTATGTGTATGTATGTGTATGTATGTGTATGTATGTGTATGTATGTGTATGTATGTGTATGTATGTGTATGTATGTGTATGTATGTGTATGTATGTGTATGTATGTGTATGTATGTGTATGTATGTGTATGTATGTGTATGTATGTGTATGTATGTGTATGTATGTGTATGTATGTGTATGTATGTGTATGTATGTGTATGTATGTGTATGTATGTGTATGTATGTGTATGTATGTGTATGTATGTGTATGTATGTGTATGTATGTGTATGTATGTGTATGTATGTGTATGTATGTGTATGTATGTGTATGTATGTGTATGTATGTGTATGTATGTGTATGTATGTGTATGTATGTGTATGTATGTGTATGTATGTGTATGTATGTGTATGTATGTGTATGTATGTGTATGTATGTGTATGTATGTGTATGTATGTGTATGTATGTGTATGTATGTGTATGTATGTGTATGTATGTGTATGTATGTGTATGTATGTGTATGTATGTGTATGTATGTGTATGTATGTGTATGTATGTGTATGTATGTGTATGTATGTGTATGTATGTGTATGTATGTGTATATATGTGTATGTATGTGTATGTATGTGTATGTATGTGTATGTATGTGTATGTATGTGTATGTATGTGTATGTATGTGTATGTATGTGTATGTATGTGTATGTATGTGTATGTATGTGTATGTATGTGTATGTATGTGTATGTATGTGTATGTATGTGTATGTATGTGTATGTATGTGTATGTATGTGTATGTATGTGTATGTATGTGTATGTATGTGTATGTATGTGTATGTATGTGTATGTATGTGTATGTATGTGTATGTATGTGTATGTATGTGTATGTATGTGTATGTATGTGTATGTATGTGTATGTATGTGTATGTATGTGTATGTATGTGTATGTATGTGTATGTATGTGTATGTATGTGTATGTATGTGTATGTATGTGTATGTATGTGTATGTATGTGTATGTATGTGTATGTGTGTGTATGTGTGTGTATGTATGTGTATGTATGTGTATGTATGTGTATGTATGTGTATGTATGTGTATGTATGTGTATGTATGTGTATGTATGTGTATGTATGTGTATGTATGTGTATGTATGTGTATGTATGTGTATGTATGTGTATGTATGTGTATGTATGTGTATGTATGTGTATGTATGTGTATGTATGTGTATGTATGTGTATGTATGTGTATGTATGTGTATGTATGTGTATGTATGTGTTTGTATGTGTATGTATGTGTATGTATGTGTATGTATGTGTATGTTGTGTATGTTGTATGTATGTGTATGTATGTGTATGTATGTGTATGTATGTGTATGTATGTGTATGTATGTGTATGTATGTGTATGTATGTGTATGTATGTGTATGTATGTGTAAGTGTATGTATGTGTATGTATGTGTATGTATGTGTATGTATGTGTATGTATGTGTATGTATGTGTATGTATGTGTATGTATGTGTATGTATGTGTATGTATGTGTATGTATGTGTATGTATGTGTATGTATGTGTATGTATGTGTATGTATGTGTATGTATGTGTATGTATGTGTATGTATGTGTATGTATGTGTATGTATGTGTATGTATGTGTATGTATGTGTATGTATGTGTATGTATGTGTATGTATGTGTATGTATGTATGTATGTATATATGTATATATGTATATATGTATGTATGTATATGTATATGTATATGTATATGTATATGTATATATATATATATATATATATATATATATATATATAGATATCCGTTGATCGTTGTGACATCCAGGCGTAAAAATTTTAGATATCTTGTGACATCCTTCGACGCCGTGACATCCAAATTCGGATGTCACAACGTTTTTTCCATGCTTTTGGTACAGTCCTAATGGGGAGGGCTCGGGTGTACCTAAATTAAATGGATGTCATAACATACCAGGTGTATGATGAAGAATACAGCAAAATTAAAAAAAAATTTTGACGCCAAAATTTCCGTGTATATTGGCGCGAGTATATTCAAGAATCGATCCAATTGATATTCATCACTCTGTGACATCCAATGTATATTTTTATCTTAATTACACGCACTTGTAACATCCGTCAAAGCGACAACCTTGCATTATGCCTATTTTAATAATTAAATTTGGTTTATTTTTTATTTTGGGGCGCCTGTTGCTATGTGGTCCACCGATTCACTTGACTTGCATCTTTGTACACATATTTAAAAATGTTAGCATAATAAATAATGTTAGCTAGCTTATTGGGAACATAAATATAAAATATAAATAAATATTTCTTCATGTACCTCAGAGCAAAAGTGAATTAACTAACGAACTTGGATAGGGACTTGATACTATTTGTAAATTGCTATCTACGTCCTCCTTTTTACCACGTAGTTAAAGTCTGATGAGTAAAAAGACCGCTAAATTTTAATCTAGCTACGTCAAAACGTACTGATTTATAATAGTATCTTTTTAACTATACTCAGTGATTTTTTTACAAAAAAAAATCTGCTGAATTAAATTAGAATTCTTATATACCGGGTGGGCCAAAAAAAACCGGACAATTTTTTTTCATTATAACTTTTGAACTATACCATCGATTTTAATGGGACAAACTGCGCTTGGCAGATAATTAATCAATAATTTTGACTAATTATAATTATTTGTCAGCGATCTCAAAATCCAAGATGGCGGACAAAATTAAAATGTACCCTTCAAAGATGCTCGTTTATTCTTATGTTGCGAACACGTTTGAATTATTTTTTCAATCAGTAACAAAGCTGCGTTCTTGCCACGCACAACAAGGTATGAATCAGCAAAATCGGTTTGATGGTCTAAAAAAAAATATTTTTGTTTCAACCAATGTTTTGAAAATTATACGATTGCCTTGCCAATCATGTCTGCATTTATTTCCTTACAAATTTATTACTACTGAACCTTTGACTTTGATGAAATAAAAAACATCCTGGTGAAAAATTATTGTTTTTTAAAGATCATGATCAAAATTTATCGCCATCTTAAAATTTAAGATGGCGGACAGAATCATACTTGATTCTTAAAAATGGCGGGTTTATTCTTATTTTCTGGAAATATTTTAGATTTTTTTATTTTAATTTATAGAAAAGTACTACTTTTCCCGCGCACAACGAGGTAAAAATTAGCAAAATCGGTGTATTGGTTCTCAAAAAACCTATTTTTGTTTTAGTCATTGTGTTACAGATTATACGATTGCATTGCCAACCCTGTCTGCATTCATTTCCTTATAAACTTATTATTACTAAACCGATTTTAGTGAAATAAGAAAAATGATGGTGAGAATTGATTGTTCTTTCAAGGTCATAAACGAAATTTGCCGCCATCCTAAAAGTTAAGATGTCGGACAGAACCATACTTAATCCTTCAAAGAGGCAATGATTTTTATTTTTCGAAAATATTTTAGTTTTTTTATTAATTTATTGGAAAGTACTACTTTTCTCCCGCTTAATAAAGTACAATTTAATAAAATCGGTGAAGTGGTTCTCACAAAATCTGATTTTCTACAATTGTTTTACAAATTATATGATTGCATTGGAAATTTCTGTCCAACGTCTTAAATTCTAAGATGCCGGCAAATTTCGATGATAATCTTTAAAGAGCAATCAATTCTTAGAACGATTTTTTGTGTTTCACTAAAATCGGTAGAATTTATAAGAAAATTAATGCAGATAGGATGGCAATACAATCGTATAATCTCTAAAACAATGTTTGAAACAAACATAGATATTTTGAGAACCACCACACTGATTTTAATAACTTTTACCTCGTTATAAAATAAGAATAAACACGCCATTTTGAAGAATCAAGAAACACGCCATTTTGAAGAATCAAGAATAATTCTATTCGCCATTTTAAAATTTAGGATGGCGATAACTTTGATCATGATCTTAAAAAAGCGATCAATTCTCACCAGGATGTTGTTTATTTTACTAACATCGGTTAAGTAGTAATGAATTTATAAGTAAATAAATGCAGACATGATTGGCAAGCAATCGTATATTATGCAAAACAATGGTTGAACAAAAATATTTTTATATAGAACCACTGAACCAATTTTGCTGAATCGTACCTTGGCGTGCCTGGCAAAAACGCAGCTTTTTTACTAATTTATAAAAATAATTAGAACATGTTCGCAACATAAGAATAAACGAGCATCTTTGAAAGGTACATTATAATTTCGTCCGCCATCTTGGTTTTTGAGATAGCAGACAAAAAATTATAATTAGTCAAAACTCTGATTAATTCTTTGCCAAGTGCGCTTTGTCCCATTAATATCGATTGTATAGTTCAAAAGTTATAATAAAAAAAATGTCCGGGTTTTTTTGGCCCACCCTGTAAAGGAAAAGGGTTGTTTTTTGTTTCCGCTAATCTCAGAAACTGCTTAACCGATTTTATTGAAATTTGGAATAGGTACATGTTTCATGAGTTTTCTGCCTGGTTAAGGCATTTTTTTTACGCTACGACGCATTCAATTCAGGCTAACTGACGAAGCCAATTATTACTTGGCTAGTTATTTATAAAATAGCTTTTAATTTTGGTATGTTTGCTTAAATGTATTTTAAATATGTTTTGGCTCTTAAAAAACATAAAAATATTTAAAGTAAAGAAAAATTATGAACGCTGGCAAAAATAAAGATATGATATGTAGGTATTAAATATCTAAAAGGATGTCACATGACGAGCTTTTAGCCATTATTTTGAATTAAATTAAATTAAAAATTAATTAATTAACAATTTGTCAAAAAAACCGTTCAAAATGTTTTGGTTCGGTCGAAACTACCCATTTTTGTTTATAAAATTGTATTGTTACTAAATCAAATGATACATCTGAAAACCACAAGTTTTTATATGTTTTTATAACAAAGTTCTGAATTTACCATCTTCATCTCCTTTACCTCCTTACCTACCCCCCGTTTTTTTTATAACATTTTATTATCAACAGTTCAAATGATAAATCTAAAAACCGCATGTTCGTATCTATTTTGGTTCCAAAGATGAATTTATCCCATTTACACCCCTCATTCAACCCCTATCCAAATTTTTTTCAGAATATTTTATTGTCATCGGACCTTCATCACTGTGCCAAATTTCGTTAAAATCGATTTATACGCCCCCCCTCCCTAATTGCGCCTCTAATATATTTATTTATTTATTTCCAACGAGTAGCACATATAAGAAAAATTCAGAAGAATAATTTAGGTTCCTAAAAAAAAAAATATCATATGGGTTAGCCGATTTGGAAAAAAATATAGATATAAAAGAAAAGAAAATGGGAATAAATTGCTAGACTGAACAATGAAAATCTTATATTTTTATTTTATATTATTTGCATAATAATTAAGGGCCTTAATTCTGCCAAAGTGGCGCCCGCGTCAGTAAATAAAACATATCTAGCTAGGTATAGAGCTAGATAATTTATCAAAAATTCGCTGAACATAGGTAAGTACCTAGTCCAGATTATCTAGATTTTTTTTTAAATCTAGGTACTGTAGTCATAGATTACTGGAATATCGGCCATTTTTTGTGTGCCGAGCAAAACCGATTAGTAAACAGTTTATATGTGACTTTGCTTGGGGGTGCTTCGCACCTCCCTGTTTACGTCTTGGAGATGCCCTAGCCCCTTACCACCCCCGTAGTCGGCGCCCCTGTTAGTAGAGTTAAAAGCCGCTTCTATCGTGTCACCCCGTGTGCACTTCATTGCTAAAATGTAAGACACAATTTAAATCATTTCTTACACCCTAAGAATGCAAAATCGACTGGTCGTCCAAAAATCGTCGTTTGCAGGGGGTGGTGGGGGTAGTTTTTCCAAAAACTTGGAAAATTTTTTTTTGCATTTTTTGAATTTATAAAGTGTGCTCATGACTCCACCAAAAGCATATAGTAATATTACTATCAGAAACATTTATTTTTCAATGTTGAAAATATCGTTCCCAATGCTTTTATATGGAGTTCCCTATTAAACAAGTGCTCGCCCTGAAAACGCGTATTTATAATAATTTATAACTTGTTATAACTCGAGAACCCTTTGCTTAATCAAAAAAACACCTTCTGTAAACTTTGTGTATCAAAGATCAGGGATCACAATGATTTTTGAAAAATGTCAACCGGACGTATAGTTTTTTTTTAAAGTAGCAAAGAGTGAGGCCATGACGCGACGAACACGGCAGACACTGACATGCGACGAAGGGTCAGAGATTTTACAAATGCACGGCGGGCCAGGCGAAACGCGACTCTATGTCTTGAGACACACATAAGTTCGTTTTTCGTTTAACTCTCGCGGTTACAGATACTTAAGTTACTTGTTTTTTTGCTTGTGAATTGCGTTATGTATAAATGTTGTGCTTGTGTGATTTGGCCGTGAAGGGCCAAATATGAAAGGCTGGGCATGAAAAAGAGGGAAATTTAGTTTTATATAAGAATGTGACTCTCGGCCCTACGGGCCTCTAATTTATTTCTATATTAGTATGTGACTATCGGCCCTACGGGCCTCCGGGAGTCCATATTCACTATATTAGTATGTAACTCTTGGCCCTACGGTCCTCCAGTCGTCCATATTCACTATATTAGTATGTGACTCTCGGCCCTATGGGCCTCCGGGAATCCATATTTAAAAGGGAAACTACCCGATTCCAGTTTAATTCTATATTATAATGTGCCTCTCGGCCCTACGGGCCTCCAATTTATGTCTATATTAGTATGTGACTCTCGGCCCTTCGGGCCTCCGGGAATCCATATTTGAAATTGAAACTACGCGCCTCCCGTTAAATTTGATATTGGAACGTGACTCTCGGCCCTACGGGCCTCCTATTTATTTTCTATATTAGTATGTGACTCTTGGCCCTACGGGACTCCAATTTATTTTTATATTAGTATTTGACCCTCGACCCTACAGGCCTACGGGAGTCCATATTCACTATATTAGTATGTGACTCGGCCCTACGGGCCTCCGGGAATCCATATTTGAAAGGGAAACTATGCGCCTCCCGTTAAATTCTATATTGAAATCGAGACTTTTGATTTGAGCCCCCCACTCCCTGCTATAGGCATAATATGTGAAAACAGAAAATTTGACATGGTGTAATTAGTTTACACCTGGAAGACACAATTTTAACGGTAATGAACTATGTATTTTTTTGCAAGCCTACACAATAGCGCATCTGTCGCCGTCGAGATAATTAAAATAAATTGTCGGCGTCTCAAAATATGACTCTTCAAAAAAGCACCACTTTTTGGCAAATTTTGATGGTTTTTGGACAAAAACTCAAAAAATACCAAACTAATGTAAAAATAATCTAATCTCTGATGTTTATAGATCTTGGTAGGCCCTATCGTTAAAGTTATTATAAATTTTTCATTTTGACATCTCTGTTTAGAGATATAGGCAAATAATTGAAATTTAAAAAAAATCTGTTTTGAAAAAGCACAGGGACCTATTGCGCGTCAATGCACTAAGTGGGTGACATCTAAAGCCACATAAATTTATTTTGTTATCGTAGAAATAGGTTCCATCAAGGGCTGTCAAGTCACCGGAAGTGATGCAGCAAAATCGTTTCTGAGATATAAATTGTCAAAATATAACCAATTTAAGGTTTTTATATTTAAGGAGCCCTGGAACAAAAAAGTTTATTTGAAGTTTTTTTGTTAATTTGACCGTAAAAAAAATTTCTGTAATAAAAAAATTAAATTTTTGTATTTTTTTTTTGCCTGATGACGTCACTTACATAAACGGTGCCAGCGAGTCCTTTTATTCAAGATTTAAACTTATCGTAGAGCTCTGAAATTTGGCACACTAATAGGCATCGACAAACTAAATCGAAATGGATTCTTGCATTTTTTCGATTTGACCCTATACGGGCCTCCGGGAATCCATATTTGAAAGGGAAAATACGCGCCTCCCGTTAAATTCTATATTAGAATCGAGACTTTTTATTTGAGCCCCCCACTCCCCGCTATAGGCATAATATGTCAAAACAGAAAATATGACATAGCGTAATTAGTTTACACCTGGAAGACACAATTTTAACGGTAATGATTTATGATTTTTTTTTGCAAGCCTATACAATAGCGCATCTGTCGCCGTCGAGATATTTAAAATTAATTGTCGGCGTCTTAAAATATGACACTTTAAAGCAGCACCACTTTTTGGCAAATTTGGATGGTTCGCAAAAACTCAAGAAGTACCAAACTAATCAAAATTTTTTCTCTGATGTTTATAGATCTTCGTAGGCCCTATCAATAAAGTTATTATTAATTGTATATATAAGTCTCGTGATATAGGCAAATAATTGAAATTTAAAAAAATGCTGTTTTTTAAAAACACAGGGACCTATTGCGCGTCAATGCACTAAGTGGGTGACATCTAAAGCCACAAATTAATAATTTTACCGTAGAAATAGGTCTAGTCAAGGGCTGTCAAGTCACCGGAAGTCGAGCAAAAAAATCGTTTGAGATCTGACCCTTCAAATTTTTACATACAAACGCTGATATCTCAAAAACAACTAAACCTATTCCGATTTGGTTTTTGGTTTTCTCAATAAGACTAACATTGCTATGATTATTTTCGTTTTTCCCAACTTTGAAAAAAGTGGAGGGTGGTACCCTAAAAGCTTGATTTAAAAAAAATAGTCTACTTCGGGGGGGGGGGGGGGGGGGCGAGAGTCACTTACTAATATAGAAATAAATTGGAGGCCCGTATGGCCGAGAGTCACATTCTATTATAGAACTAAATTTCCCTTTTCTTTACGCCTAGCCTTTGATATTTGGCCCTTCACGGCCAAATCAAACAAGCACAACATTTATACATAACGCAATTCACAAGCAAAAAACCAAGTAAGTAACTTAAACATCTGTAACCGCGAGAGTGTAAACGAAAAACGAACTTATGTGTGTCTCGACTTGTCTCAAGACATAGAGTCGCGTTTCGCCTGGCCCGCCGTGCATTTGTAAAATATCTGACCCTTCGTCGCATGTCAGTGTCTGCTGCGTTCGTCGCGTCATGGCATCACTCTTTGCTACTTTAAAAAAAACTGTGCGTTCGATTGACATTTTTCAAAAATCATTGTGATCCCTGATCTTTGATACACAAAGTTTAGAGAAGGTATTTTTTTGATTAAGCAAAGGGTTCTCGAGTTATAACAAGTTATAAATTATTATAAATACGCGTTTTCAGGGCAAGCACTTGTTTAATAGGGAACTCCATATAAAAGCATTAAGAACGATATTTTCAACATTGAAAAATAAATGTTTCTGATAGTAATATTCCTATATGTTTTTGGTGGAGTCATGAGCACAATTTATAGATTCAAAAAATGCAAAAAAAAATTTTTCCAAATTTTTGGAAAAACTACCCCCACCACCCCCTGCACACGACGATTTTTGGACGACCAGTTGATTTTGCATTCTTAGGGTGTAAGAAATGATTTAAATTGTGTCTTACATTTTAGCAATGAAGTGCACACGAAAATCGGTTCTAGAAGCCTTTTACGCGCTTTTAAAGTCTACTATGTAGGTATTTTATTTTTGCAAACGGCCGGTCCGCAATCGGCCAGCCCTGGGGTGAGTTGAGTATGTATACTTCGATTTAAATTCGTCTCTCTATGACATCCACATTTACATAATTATGTTTTGGTTTTATTTGTGATCCCGCGTAGAAATCGAGCAAAACTGTTCCGGCAAAGTGTTTTTTTGTTTTTAATAAAAGTGTATTGAATTTAAAGGTAAGTAGATTGATTTATTTAAACAATTACTAGACAGAGAGCCGTGTCAGAGGAAGTGGATGTCCCCGTGTAAAACATAAAATGCCGCGCTTATTTTTTATTAGGATTGGGCTTCACCTAAGGACTGTCGGCCGGGTTGACACGTGCCATGAATTTTTAATTAGGTTCAAGTTCCTCACAATCCCGGTTTTTAATATGTAAGAAACATGCTAAAAATCATCTTACGAACCACAAATTAGGACTGAGAATTACATTTTCAAGTTCAACAAAATTTGTCACACAATTAAAGTTTTCATAACAAGGCCGTACCTAGGGGGATCAAGGGATTTTTAAGCAATAACAATAAGAAATCAATACCTAGTATAATATTTTCCTAGGGCCTGAAGTGGTACTTTTTATCCCAAGGCGAAATGCTTGTAGCACGAGCCTAGCGAGGGCTACGATTTGCTGAGGGATAAATAGACACTTTAGTCACGTGAACTATTTTTTGCACTTTTAGGCACCGGTTTTGTAAAATTTTTATTTTGTTTACTTTATTATACCTACCTACTATTCATTCTATTTTTATGGAGATTTATGTAAGAAATACAAGTTTGGATAAATGTTAAAAAAGCAGAAACTAAAAATTGTCTTTATTATCAAATATATATTAAACCTCTGTAAATATTTTTAACTCCTATACAGCATCTGTATCTATATTTTAACCAATATTGTATTTCTTGCACAGTTTTCGAAATCGAAATTTATCTGGGACGCCCTTTATATTTTCTCGGTGTTGAAAATTCATGGATAACGAAGTTAGAAATGGTGCCAATTGAAATGGAGATGAAAAGTGACGGGTCAGGGATAAAAAGTGACAATCAGGAATAAAAAGTGACAGATCGGGCCTAAAAAAAACGAAAAGTAGCGTTTAAAGCATTTTTTTTCTTGGCGAATTTTAGAGGGTGACACCAGTTTTAAATAAAATTTCGCTTCAGAAACACTACCGCAACAACAAAGGAAAATATACCAATATCAAGATTTTTATCAAAAAAATTCAAAAAATTAATTTGGAGAAGTATAATATTTTAAATATGGAACAGTTTCCTTTTAACTTTATATTTTGGATTCGACCAGTCATAAAATTGGTTTTGGGCACCAGGCGGCACCGTATTCAAAATTTTTAAAATTTAAACGTTTTTGTCGACAAAATTGGATAATTTTGTCTACAAATTAAAATAAGAACCAAGTCTCTAGCTCAAACCGTTAAAAAGTTGTCAAAATCACGTGACCACCTGTCAATTTAACAGAAAAATATCAAATATGTTTTTTGTAAGACTTTTTACGAGTTTAAATATGTAACTGCGGGTTAGCTTATCTGTGCATAAATTATTTTTTCCCTTAATGGACCCATGCCATTGTCGTACTTCTATGGAACGAAAACATCGAATTATGTATCCCGCATATTTTTTGTGTTTTTCAGGAAACCTATTAACTTTACGACAAAAAGTAAGCTATCCTTTTTTAAAGATAATTAAATTGTCTTTGAGCGGGGGTACATTTTGACCCCGTAGGGGTTCGTTATACATAAAAAAATTACCCTCAAAAATAAAATTGTAAATTACGCTTCGGCCATGTTTAAGCCGCCATATCTACGTCAGTATCAGTTTCCGTTTGAAACTAATAGCCGTTCCTTATTTAGCTTGACATCCTTTTTCGATCTGTATAGTTTTTTAGTAACTTTCATGACTTTGGTGAAAACATGAAAATTTTGTACCCTGGGGGTATAGGCCAATTTAGTAGTTTTTTGAGTGTAACTCGACGAGAAGCGCCTAATATTAGACCCACCATGAATACATCTTAACAATCTGCATATTTTTTATTTTTTATGTTTTTTGGTAAAACCAGTAGTTTTCATTAAAAAAATCAAAAACCCTAAAAAAAAAACAACGTATTTGAGGAACCTACATAATTTACAGTATAGAGACAAATAAAAAACAAAGTATTGATAGTGTTTTGTAGAGGCCATTATAGTAGAAGCTAATCAGATGGCGGGTTGTTTATGCAGGATTTTCGCAGGTATCTCCATTTTTTTGGGACATGTCTTATGACTAATCGATTAAAATATATGAGTATCGGTTTGCAATTCAAGCCCAAAATCCTACTGGGCTCTTAGACTAATAAATAAACTTATTTATTCAAAGATAAATAAAGATTGGTTAATGTAAGTCTATAAAAAATCCAATGGAACCTAATTTTAATTTTTTAGGTTAAAAAAATTGGCCGTGTCCGAACATTAATAAAATGGAGCAATGAACAAAAGAATTTTGCAGTGGAATATTTTCAAAGACATTTGAAATTAAAAATTCCACCCAAGAAAAAAGAGTGCGAAGACTTGAAGAAAAGATATCCTACAATATTCAATAACAAGAGTTGGCCACAAATAAAAATATTTATTGTTAACAAATATAAGAAATAATTATTTTATATCTTTTTTTACATGTTTATAACGAGTACTTTATATTAAACGGTAAAAATTGCTTTGTTCATTATATTTAAACAATATGCTCAGGGCGTTATTGAATAATATGTTAACATTTGAGTACGTAATTCTTGGGTCAAATTTAAGAAAAAACTTTAAATATACATTATCTCCTAAAAATCTTTACATTGAGTATACAGGGTGCCAATATTTTTCAATAATTATCGTTTTTTATTAGTATCTTTGATGCTGTTCTAGATATTTTTTGTATAATTAGGTGTACACCTTCCATTAATGAAGTGGTATCACAGATACTAATAAAAATGAGATTTTTGAAAATCTTTAACACCCTGTATATGTGCATTAGAAGTTTTTTCTTAAAACGGAGCTAAGAAATGCCTCCTTCAATATTAGCATGTTTTTCAAAATTAATTGTTTGTCAATATTTAAACCTAGTGATCACAATTATAAGAAATACATGAATAAAAATTAAAATTTATTTTTCACTTTATAGAGCTGGCGGTAAGCTACTTTTAACACATATCTCTCTGGATCCGCCACTGATTCTAAGTATAAAAAACTTGACTTGATATTAACTTTTTCGATTTAAAATTTTTGACGAAACTTCTTTCAGATCGTTACAATGTCGAACCCTAACTTTCATGAAAATCGGTTCAGCGGACACACACACACATACACATATGGACAGATGTCAGGACAAAAATTGCTAGGATAGGTCCAAATACATCAGATATTTTATTAAATAAATGAATACATGACGGATCTGATACCTTCCTAGCCCAATAATATACTCCAAGTAAACTCCTTGGTATACATAAGCTTTGAAAACATTTTTTGTAAATATCTTAGAAAAGAAAGCTTCTACAAATTATTGAGATCAATTTGTTCCACTACCGAGGGTGGCTCTGATTAAGTCACTATTGCTAATTTTGTAATTATTAAAGGTAAACAAAGGTTTAAATTTGGTCAAATTAAAAAACAATCATGCTTGCGTTTTCAAGTTTTTTAGAAAAACATATTTTTTTTTAATTGAACAGCCTGTATTTTATAAGTTTACAAAAGGTCTAAAGAAAATTAGGTTTCTGAATTTTTTCCTAAAGTTATAAACAAAGATAATCCAAATTTAAAATTACATTTGGACTCGAGTTTAGACTACTTCTATTAAATAAAATTTTAATACTTGCCTTGGCGTAATTTTGAATTTAAAATATTGTTACAAATTTAAGTATTTAAATTTTATAGTTAGAATTTATTTAGGTTTAGTGTAGTATTAGGTTGACGTATTTTATGGTTGTATTCTTAATCTAGGTTTTAGTTGCGTTATCTGTGACAAACTGGTATGCGAAAGTCTAGAAAAGGGCTGGAATGATTGCGAATCGAACAAGGATGGAAGGGTTCTAGAATAGTAGGCAGCCCTCATATATAAGGCCGGACGTCGTGCATCAGTCAGTCAGTCACAGATAACATACTGAGTGGTGGTGAGATTAACACGAAGTTAATAGACCGATTATAGTGGTGAATTATTAGCAAGTTTAAGTGCGTGTTTTTGTACATAATTTGTGAAAATAAATTGACGTATCGTTTTCAACAATTGCGAGTTTTAATTTGTCGTTGTGAACCCGTAACAATATCTTCGTTATCTTTAACTTTTGGAAAAAAATCGAAAAACCATTTTTTTTAGAATAGGAAGATCTATTAGAAAAACTTATGAAATACAGGGTGTTCAATTTTTTTGCTTGATTGTTTTTTTAATAAGACCATCTTACAGAGGGGCAAAAATTCTACTAGTTTCCCCTTTTAAACTTTTTTCTATCTTTAATAATAACAAAGTTCGCAAGAGTCAATCTCATAAATATTAGTCTAGCGATTCCAAAGCCATCGTGGACTGGATAGACATACACACAAACAAACAGATGTCACAAAATATTTCTAAGTTATCTCAAAAAATTCCGTCGAACATTATACCTTTTCTAGCTTTTGCTGCACGGCCTAGGAAAGGAAAAATTGGGACTGATAAAAACTTAAGAGTCCAAAAAAACAATGGGAGTTGCATACAAAAACGGACAACTTTTATGTAATTTGACCTACAAACTGTGAATAGTGGGTACAAAAATTAATAATAAGCTGATTATTTTTCAACTAAATTTAACTAAAGTTAGGTTAAATAGATAAGAAATTTTTAAATCTAGTCAGATAAAATTTAATCTGACGAGTTTCTTTAACGTCAAAGGAACTACAAATTTATTTACATATATTTTTTTTTTCACTAATGATAAACGTTGAAAGAGTAATTTTTTTTTATAATTATAGAAAATTCACCCATCATGTATATGTAGAAATTTGACGTGCAAAAAGCCAACCACAAAACTTTATTTGATCGTATTCTTGTTTTTGTACAAAACAATATATAAAAAGCAATACTAAGAGTAGATTAGGTACTAAACTTTTTTTATAAAAAAAAACAAAAAAAGATCCCACCCTGCCCTTTTTAAAAATGAGCTTTTTATTACAGTCGATGGCACTTATAAGCTGCTTCCTTCCAATAGCAGCTATTAAAAAACAACTTACTAGAAATTAACCCATCACTATAGCATACAAGTGTATATTTGATTTTTTATTTGTTTCCCCGTGAAATCTAGTATAAACTTACCTTATTTACGTACCTATGCTTATAATATCCGTATTTTTTTTAGTTCTTCTCGTATATTCATCTTGTTAGCATATTATGACATCAATAACGTGCTTGTATATTATTTTATTTGTTATTTTCTTATCCGTGACATCCAGTATATATTTTTCTTATTTGCATATGTTGTGACATCCATAATATGTTTGTATATTTTATTTGTTATTTGTTATCTCGTGACATCCAGTGTATATTTCTTTTTATCATAAAGGTACGTGTGACATCCGTTATTTTTATGAAACATTGGCAACAGCGCTAGATGTCACAAGTTAACACAAATTTTTAGGGATGTTACAACGTGAACATTTTTTGTATATACAATGGATGCCACAAAGATATGAAAAATTTAATTACTAAATTTGTGAGTTTATATAAATATTTTTATGGCATTAAAAATAAAATATTTTTTATTACATTTCATATTTTTTATTTTTGGATAACACTAGGTTTTAAAGTGGATGTCACAAAAACCGACTTTTTGCTGGATGTCACAAGATACAACGGTCGAGTATATATATATATATATATATATATATATATATATATATATATATATATATATATATATATATGTAGTTTTAATGTTATTTTAACTTTATTTTGATAATTTTAACTTTATTTTAATAATTTTAACTTTGTTTTAATAATTTTAACGAGCGTCTTACTAAAACGCACTTAATTGTTGAATGTCATTTTGGTGTGTTACTTTATTTTAGACAACTGCTTGATTTTAACCAATTGAACGTACACGTATTCCAACAATTAATGTCTGGCATCTTTTATTTAAATTATTTTTATGTTATTATATTTTTTACGAAACCTATTTCTTACCCTAACAATTAATATTTAAATTTAACTTGGTAAAAATACGCACAGCCTAAAACTATTATTGTTCTATTCATTCTCGTAACCATGCGTTGGCTTTTTATAAAATTGACTCCTTTATCGAATCAAGAGTAAATACAAAATTTGATAAATTGGATATTTTATATGGACCAAAACATTTGGATATTCTAAATTCATCAATCAGCAAAATTGAATTGTTAAAAAGTTTTTTTCATACTAGCATCCAATCTAATGATATTAGCACGGATCACCTAACAAAAGGTGATCCGTGATATTAGCTTAAGTGCAATGGGTGTATAACGATCACGGTGCCTAGAATAGACCGGTGCTCCGATCTTATATAAATATGTCGAATTTTTTACGTCACTGGTGGTCCAGCTGATTTTTATAAACAAAAGTCAGATATGATATGAACAACTAATATTTTTTGCATTTTTTGAAAACTAAGTTTTTTAATACATCCTTATAGTAATATAGCAGTAGGATTTTGGGCTTGAATTGCAAACCGATACTCATATATTTTAATCGATTCGTCATAAGACCGTGTCCCAAAAAAAATTGAGATACCTGCGAAAATCCTGCATAAACAACCCGCCATCTTTGTTTAAAGATGGCGAAAAGGAGTTTGAATCAAATGTACGTAACTTTTTTATTATGACATCGATTTTACACAAACAAATTGTGATTAGCTTCTACTATAATAGCCTCTCAAAATCACTATCAATAATTTGTTTTTTTATTTGTCTCTATACTATAAATTCTGTAAGTTCCTCAAATACGCAATTTTTTTTTAGGTTTTTTGATTTTTTAAAGAAAACTACTGGATTTACAAAAAAAAAAACATAAAAAATATGCAGATTGTCAAGATGTATTCATTGTGGGTCTAAAATTTGCTGTAGATTAAGTGGTTCTCGAGTTACACTTAAAAAACCACTAAATTGGCCTATACCTACCCCTAGGTACAAAATTTTCATATTTTCACCAAAGTCATGTGAGTTACTAAAGGACTATACAGATCGAAAAAGGATGTCAAGCTTAATAAGAAACGGCTATTAGTTTCAAACAGAAACTGATACTGAGGTAGATATGGCGGCTTAAACATGGCCGAAGCGTAATTTACAATTTTATTTTTGGAGGTAATTTTTTTATATAAAACGAACCCCTACGGGGTCAAAGTGTACCCCCGCTAAAAGGCAATTTAATTATCTTCAAAAAAGGATGGCACACTTTTTGTCGTAAAGTTAATAGTTTTCCTGAAAAAAACAAAAAATATGCGGCATACATAATTCGATGTTTTCGTTCCATAGAAGTACGACAATGGCATGGGTCCATTAAGGGAAAAAACAATTTATGCACAGAAAAGCGAATCCCAGTTACATGTTTAAACTCAGCGTCAAAAATCTTACAAAAAACATATTTGATTCTTTTCTCTTAAATTGACAGGTGGTCACGTGATTTTGACAACTTCTTAACGGTTTGAGCTAGAGACTTGGTTCTTTTTTTGCTTTGTAGATCAAAATTAATCACCACTGGCATGTTTTTAAATTTGTAAAAATATATACAGGGTGTCCCAAAAATCCGGGTCTACCCAAATATCTGCTTAACTATTGCAGATAACTGAACCATATTTGGTAGTGATCGATGACATCGAGAGATTTATTTTATGCATACATTAACAAAAAAGTTTAAAAAATACATTAAGAAAAAACTTATGTTTATATTTTAGCTATTTATTCGATTTTTGTTTTCTAAAAAACACCCTGTATTTTAAATAAAATCTATATGTTTGTGGCGGATTCATTTTACAAACACAACTTTTTCTGGGTATTACGCCACTAGTAAGGAAAATTTACTTTAAAAAATTATAAAAAACCACTGCGTTTCTCCTAGAAAAATAAAAATCACTAATTTGTCAGTGGCTTTCTATAAAAATAAATAGTTGCCTAGTAAAAACTAAACCACTTATCTTTTAATTGAATTTGAATATGCTACGTTTCGATTGTCAATCTACAATCGTTTTCAAGCTTTGTATTTATATTTTGTCTCAAAATCTTAAATGTTTCTTGTTCAAATATATTTTTTATTATTATATCGTTGACAAATTGTCAATATTCTGAAGTTTATCAAAAACAATTGACCAATCTAAATAGTATCATGTTACCTTGTGTTTTGTTTAGATTGGTCAATTGTTTTTGATAAACTTCAGAATATTGACAATTTGTCAACGATATAATAATAAAAAATATATTTGAACAAGAAACATTTAAGATTTTGAGACAAAATATAAATAAAAAGCTTGAAAACGATTGTAGATTGACAATCGAAACGTAGCATATTCAAATTCAATTAAAAGATAAGTGGTTTAGTTTTTACTAGGCAACTATTTATTTTTATAGAAAGCCACTGACAAATTAGGGATTTTTATTTTTCTAGGAGAAACGCAGTGGTTTTTTATAATTTTTTAAAGTAATTTTTCCTTACTAGTGGCGTAATACCCAGAAAAAGTTGTGTTTGTAACCCTGTATTTTGAAAACAGAGCAATGTCGGACTAAAGTAGGTGGCTTTTATTGTACTGACCTTTCATAGACACATACTGTATAAGTAATTTTATCCATATTTCCGTGCTTTTCCATGTTTTTCCCGGGTATGCTGTAATTGACCAGAGGCAAACAACCAAAATCTTAAACTACATGGCAATACTGGTGAGGTTAGGCCTTCTGTAGAAAATAAAATATACCGAAGGACCACTCGAGATAGCTCGAGAAAAACGTGGGGGAGTTAAGAGGGACTGTATCTTTCCACAGAGCTCCAACAGGGAAAAAAGAGCCTAAAAACTTAAATACTAAAAATAGCGCAGCAATGAAAAATTATCAAGAAACGACTTACCATTAGATGTCTTTTGTAGCTACTTGGCTGGCCAGCCCGATTATACGCGAAGTACCAGACTCTCCATTGTTCTATAGTTCAAAATGTTCCAAACACTAATATCTAATAAACTAAAGCGTAAATTAATAGTTTCCACAATTTTAATATAAAATAATAGCGGTGCGGTGACTTTCCTTGCACGTGGCGCGTGGTTGAGTTGTTCGCTCAGACAATCGGCGTTTTCGTCTGCTAGGCCGAATTTAGCCGCTTATCTCAAATCCTTCATTGCTGGAAGAAGCGCGCGAAGTTTAAATTTAAAATATGGAAAGATATAGCGTCAAGTAAATCAAAATAATATTCTAAAAACGCTTGTAAGCGTAGAAAATGTAACCCAAAAATATTTAAAAACTAAGAGAGATAGCTTCTCTAATTTTAAGTGAAAATTAGAGAATATAATTATTTACAAATATAAAAACAAGTTGGGAAACTTGTTCATTCGGCCCACCAAAATGAGCATCATTTTTCGGTAGGTGAATCTGAATCAATTGGAAGGGGGCAAAGCTTGACTAAAGGTCGTTTAAAGATACCGGACGCGGTACGAACATTTGCCACCCTAGCGTGCCCATCAGGCCCTTTTAAAATTTCAATAATGCGACCTACCCGCCATTGAAGGGGCGGTGATAACTCGTCTTTGATAAGAACGAGGGTACCTATTTTTGGCTCTGCGCATGGTTCCAACCATTTATTTCGTACTTGAAGGGTATGTAAAAATTCTTGGCTCCAACGACGCCAAAAATCGGCTTGTATTCGTTGGACCAAGTTCCATCGCGATAACCGATTCTCAGGTTTACTTGAAAAATCTTCATCAGGAACAGAAACTAAAGGTCCATGTGTTAAAAAATGTCCCGGTGTTAAAACCTGTAGATCGTTACAGTCGGTAGATTGCGGGGTCAAGGGCGAGAATTTAAAATCGCCTCAATTTGACAAAGAACCGTGTACAACTCCTCATAACTTAGAATTTGCGAGCCAATGGTACGAATTAAGTGAGTTTTTACTGATTTTATCCCTGACTCCCAAAGACCGCCGAAGTGGGGAGCTGATGGAGGGATAAAATTCCACAGGCGATAGCTTGTTGCGTGCAAGCATTTCTTGCAAGATCAAGCAACTCTTTGCTTGATTTAACGAAATTTGTGCCATTATCTGAAAAAGAGTTTTTATGTAACCTCTTCGGGCAACAAAGCGACGTAGCGCAGCTAAAAAAGCGTCCGAAGTTAGATCTGACACTAACTCGAGATGTAAAGCTTTAGTATTTAGACAAATAAAAAGGCAGATATATGCTTTTTGTGTTTTTACACCTCTGTGTTTACTGAGAGTGATAGGTATAGCACCACTAAAATCTACTCCACTAAAAGTAAAAGGCTTTTGTGGAATCAAGCGGTAGGACGGAATTTGTCCCATGATTTGCTCATAAGAATGCGGTTTGACGCGAAAGCAACGAACACATTTGGATAAAACCGTTTTAATTAAGCGTTTGGCAGATAAAATCCAAAAAATTTGACTAATGAGATATTGGACTGTTTGCACTCCAACATGCAAATATTTTTTGTGCATAGATTCAATAAAAATATAAGAAAGTCTACTTTCCTTGGGTAAAAGAAGAGGATGTTTTTGTCCGTAAGAAATAGTCATGGCTTGTTGAATGCGTCCTCCAACTCTTATAAGACCATCCTGGTCTAAAAAGGGATTCAATTTTTGTATGGGTTTTATGCACTTTTTCTGGTTTTGAAGGTTAAGAATTACTTCAGAAAAGTATTTTTGTTGTTCGTGCTTAGCCAAACATTTTAAAGCGTTAAAGAGATCGATATAATCTATATTTGTCTTTTTTCTGACGTCTGCGGATAGTCTACAATTATTTATGAATCGCAAACTGCGGGCTAAAAGTAGTTGAATAGCGTAAAAATCGGATTTATTATTTAAAAGCGAATCTAAAAAATTTTCCGTTATTCGGTCACAAGAAATCAGAGCAACATTTTTTCGTTCCTCAGTCTCTAAACTGTCATTTATTTTGACTTGCGGGATTTTTGTTGGCCATTTATCGAAAGATTCTGTAAAAAAACTAGGGGCGGCCCACCATAGGAGATGATTTAAAAGCTCACTCGGCGAGCAGCCGCGGCTGGCTACATCGGCACTATTGAGAAAGGTGGGGGTATATAACCAACATTCTGGATTAATATTATCTTGGATAAGACTAACACGATTTGCGACAAAAGTTTTCCATTTACTTGGATGGATTTTATCCAGTGTAAAACAACCATTGCGTCCGAAAAAGCGTAAATATTATTTATTGTGAACCTTTTTATGAAGATATCATATGTGTATTTTAAGACCTCAGATAAAAGAGTAGCGGCTAGAAGTTCTATTCTCGGAATACTAACAAATTTTTTAAGTGGAGCGATGCGACTTTTCGCAAGAACAAAATATATGTGATATTTAGCGTTTCGTAAGACACGTAAGTATATTACGCATGCGCACCCTCGTTCACTCGCATCACAAAAACCACAGAGATCGATGGATTCGGCGTTGGTGATGTCAATGTGGCGGGGTAAACTAAATTTTTCTAAAACTTGAAATTCAGATTGATAGAGTGTCCACTGACGAACTATTTCTAAAGTAGGCGTGGCGTCCCAGGAAATACCAAGTAACCAAATTTGTTGAATCAAATATTTTAAAGTGAATGTTACTGGGGTAAGATACCCATGGGGGTCATAGCAGCGTGCTAAAAAAGAGAGAAGCGTCCTTTTAGTACAGCTTTGCTGATTAGGTAATATGTTAAATCGAAACTCGTCATAGGAAGGATGCCAGCACAGGCCCAAGACCTTAGTGACGTCATCCGAATCGAGAGATAAAACTGCGGGGTTGACTAAGGAGGGATCTAAATGAGAGATCACTTCTGAGCGATTGCTAGACCATTTGTGTAATTTCAAGCCAGCGTTTCCTAATAACTCCGTAAGCTCCTGCTGCAAATTTAACGCCTCTTGAACCGTTTTACATGAAGTAGTGACGTCATCAATATAGGTATCGTTAAGTATAACTTGAGCAGCGTGAGGGTAGTTATCATATTCGGACTCAGCTAAGTGCTGAAGGGTGCGTAAAGCGAGATATGGTGAACAGTTCACTCCGTAAGTGACAGTTCGTTGTTTAAAAACGGAAACTTTTTCATTAGGGGTTAAACCGCCAAAATATTTTTTGGTATTTTTGATGATCAGGGTTGATATTTATACCCCGATACATTTTTTGAATATCGCAGGTGAGCGTCACAGGGTTAAGGCGAAAATGTAATAATATTTGAATAATATCTTTTTGTAGTTTTGGACCCGATAATAATACTTGATTAAGCGAAATATGCGTAAAGGGGTCAGTAATACTCGCATTAAAAACTACCCTTGTCTTAGTAGTGATAGCTTCATTTTTAACAACAGCGAAATGTGGAATAAAATAGCTGTCTGAATCGTCTTCTTTTTCTGAGTCATAATCCATATGACCCAATTCCAAATATTCATTCATAAATTAGAATATTCACAATACAAGTTTTTATCGCGAAGCAGTTTTTTTTCTAAAGATAAGAAACGATTTAGCGCGACTTGTTTTATTGCAGGAAACTGTGGTGGATTTTCAAATGTGAGAAAGGGAAGGGAGACAGTATACCGGCCGTCTTGATTACGCGACACGCTCTGTTTAAAATAATTTTCACAAATTTCATCCTCTGGTTTCAAATGAGGTTTTTGGGGGACGCAGTCGGTTTCCCAAAATTTTGAAATTAATTGCGAAAGCGAGTCATTTTCATTTTGACAAAAAAGAGCATTAATTGGCGGGGTAGAAATTAAGGGTTGATTTATTTGTCCCATCAAAATATAGCCGAAAATAGTTCCCATAGCAAAGGGATGATTTGGATCATCGCTAGCGATTTTTTCACCCTGTATAATTAGTGGAAAGAGATCCATACCAATTAGTAAATTTACAGGCGAAGGGTTGTAAAAAGTGGGATCTGCTAAGGGTAAATTTTTTATAAAATGCCAATTTTCTGTATTTATTTTTACTGACGGTAAATCAGTACAAACCTTTTGCAAAATAATCGCTTGCGTAGACACAAAAATATCTGGTTTTTGAAAATTACAAATTTTAATAAAAATCGATCCTAGATCAGAAGTAAGAGAGTTGCCTCCAACCCCCTGTATATTTGAACATAAGGGTTGTCTGGGAAGGCCCAATTGTTGCGCTAATTTTTGAGAACAAAAAGTGTTTTGCGAACCGCTGTCTAGAACGGCTCTAACTGTTTGAAAGTTACCGCGGACATCTTGAATTTTTACTAGGATAGTTGACAATAAAACTTGCGATTGCGCAGAAATAAAACCACAATGCGTGGGGTTAGAACCCGAAGGAGTTGCGATTGGTACTTGTGAATTAGAAGACGTCGAAGTAAAATTGTTATTATTTTGAGTAGAGTAATTTTGAAGCGGACACCCAGTAGCCGGGGATCTAAAACTTTGCTGACTGGCCAAGTAACCACGTGGTGCACTACTTGGAGATGCGTTGGGAGACATATTAGAGAGATTTTGTGAAAAATTCACGTTAGCATCAAAATGTGATCCTTTTTGATTTTGAGACTTAGCGCAATTATAATTTCGCTCAAAATGAATTAATGAGTGATGTCTTTGATTACCAGGGCAATAGCGACATGAGCGTAGACTTTGACAAGAATTTGTGAAATGTATTAAGCTTAAACAATTTAAACATAGTTTTTTATTTTTAGCGTACGCATAGCGTTCGTAGGCAGATTTACCTTTAAATGCGTGACATAAATATATTGAATGTGTGTTAGAATCACAAAAAGCGCATCTATCTTTAGAATGAGTATTTTCCGTACCAAGTAGCGTTTTTGTATAATAAGGCGAGGCGTTATTTTTATAAAACTGTTTATTATTTTTAAATCTATTTTTAGATTGTAGCGAATAAAGCGAATTACATTGACTTTCAAGGAAACTATAAATTTCTTGATATTTGGGCATTTCATTAGACCTAGAATTAGCTAGTTCAAAGCGCGAAAGTAGTACCTCAGGCAATTTATCTAGTAAAATGTTGGCGAGCGGAAAACACCATTGATCAGTGTCGTAATTTAGAGTTTTTAAAGCCTCAATGTTTTCTGAAAAAACATCAAGCAGCGTGCGCAGCGTTTCTGGATTGTCGTCTTTGAGAGCGGGAAAATTATACACGGAGCGCCAATAAGTTTGAGCCGATAAGCGGGGATTATGATAGCGTTTTAGAAGCGTATTGTAAGCGATTATATAATTAGCGTCGGTTATTTGTAAATGTTTAACTACGTTTAAAGGCGGTCCTTTTAGGTAGGACAGTAACAAATTAAATTTAGCGTTTGTAGGAATACTAGGATTATTGTGTACAGAACTATTGTACATATCTAGAAAGGTTGGAAACTTAGTGATGTCGCCATGAAATTCGACAATGCGCAGTCTTGGCATTAAAGACGCCATAAAGCGGTCTAGATCAGAAGAATTTGCGTTAAGTTTTGAGGTTGAGGAGCTTCAATTTTCACCTCAAATAGTTGTTTTTGAATTCTTTTAATATCATAGAAGCTGTCGTCAAACTCAGTAAGGCGTTTATTTTCTTCTTCCAGTCTCTCCGGACTTGCCGAATAAGCCTCTATTATTTGATTTTGATAAATAAAAAATGATTCTTTCATTTCATCAAGGTCGATCAGTCGAACCTGTAAACACGGTTTTTTTGTATCATCCGTTAGGCAAGCATTAGCTAAGTTATGAAGAGTATTAATGCGATTATGTTGCACATTACGGAGTGCTTCTAACTTCTTAAGTTGCATACTCATGGTAATGTTTTTAAAAACTCCGTTAAAACAGGTGAACGATTAGTTTCCGAAATTTTTAATATTTAAAAATTAAAAGCGTTTAAAAAGAAAAGAGAATAGGCGATAAAAAATGTAAACAAGTCTCATTTACCTCTCTAATATCTTTTACAGCGATGTGGTGGAAACTTTTCCTACGTGCAGGTGACGCCAAGCCAAAAAGAGGTAGGAAATGCGCGAAAACAATGCGCGTTCGGTACTTTTTTTCTTGTTATTTTTACTGCTAGCACAGCAAACAGATCAAGGTCATGCGTATTTATTAAAAATTTTATTTTTAACAAAATGCGATTTAGACTTTAATTTTTCCCGGGGTCCTGTTATCAGGCTCGAACCTGGACCAAATGGTGAGGTTAGGCCTTCTGTAGAAAATAAAATATACCGAAGGACCACTCGAGATAGCTCGAGAAAAACGTGGGGGAGTTAAGAGGGACTGTATCTTTCCACAGGGCTCCAACAGGGAAAAAAGAGCCTAAAAACTTAAATACTAAAAATAGCGCAGCAATGAAAAATTATCAAGAAACGACTTACCATTAGATGTCTTTTGTAGCTACTTGGCTGGCCAGCCCGATTATACGCGAAGTACCAGACTCTCCATTGTTCTATAGTTCAAAATGTTCCAAACACTAATATCTAATAAACTAAAGCGTAAAATTAATAGTTTCCACAATTTTAATATAAAATAATAGCGGTGCGGTGACTTTCCTTGCACGTGGCGCGTGGTTGAGTTGTTCGCTCAGACAATCGGCGTTTTCGTCTGATAGGCCGAATTTAGCCGCTTATCTCAAATCCTTCATTGCTGGAAGAAGCGCGCGAAGTTTAAATTTAAAATATGGAAAGATATAGCGTAAAGTAAATCAAAATAATATTCTAAAAACGCTTGTAAGCGTAGAAAATGTAACCCAAAAATATTTAAAAACTAAGAGAGATAGCTTCTCTAATTTTAAGTGAAAATTAGAGAATATAATTATTTACAAATATAAAAACAAGTTGGGAAACTTGTTCAAATACCAACATAAAAATATGTGTCAAAAATTTCCACGTATGGGGGATGGCGGGTATAGCTATATTTAAAATTTTGTAAAAAATGGTAAAATAATAAGTTTGACAGTCGATAGAATTTGACACGTTTTTTATCATCATCAGGCAAGGGACAGTTGGCGTACATGGGTTTTCAAAGACCTTTCAAACAAGATATCTCCCAATAGGGTTTTTGTTTAAAACAACAAACTTGTAAATTTTGACAAAAACTGAAAAAATTAGTTTTGATAGTCGATAGATTTTGACAGATTTGATTGTGTAGACAATTAACGGCTATATCAAAATATGTATTTAATTGTCAAATACCTTTAAAACGAGGTATCAATCGATAAGGATTTATAATTAAATTTTTTAAGTTGATCGCCTCTTTGTCGCCCCCTAATGCAGGGGCAGCACAACCGCCTCTTCATAGAATAGATCTCTTGATGTTAACGATTACTGCCAAATATGGTTCAGTTATCTTCAATAGTTCAGAAGATGTTTGAGTGGACTCAGTGTTTTGGGACACCCTGTATATATATATATATCTTGTTTTCGCTCACTCTTGTAGCATCTCCTTCTTACTCTCTTGGCTAATTTTAGTGCCAGGAAGAGCAGAAATAATAGGGACCTATTGCATTAAATCCAGGCAATAATTGTGCCGGGCACTATTCTGACATTTTCGCATTAAAAGAACAGCTGTCTTCTTTCAAAATTAGGCCTTTGTGTATTATAAGAGCCAACATTAGTAGTGCCGCCACTATTAATGGAAAATAAACGACTGGATTTATAAATTCGACTTTGGTATGTCAATTTTAAAAGATCAACTGTGAGCTTTCAATGCGAATCTGTCAGAATAGTGCACGGCACAATTAGTGCCTGGCACTATTGCAATAAGTCCCTAATACAAAAAACAAGGGATTTTAATCTTAGTAACCAGCTCAGGAAAGGAAAGACCTCGGGTAAGACTGCATTCCCGGCCGTTTTAACAAACAGTAAAAATAAAGAGCCCTCAAAAAGTTGGCGGCAAATTCAGTTGAAAAGGGTACACTAGAAGATTGGATTTTTAATAAACCAAAACATATTAACAAGACTTATTTTATAATAATTTTTAGTGGGTTCAAAAAAACGTCATATAGAAATAGCGGTATATGATACCGGTAGCAGCGTTAGTATAAGTTTTTGTGTTTGCCTCTCTGAGTCGGTACATGAAAAAAAACCTTTTAAACTGATGTAACTCGTAAACGAAATGATCAATGGCTGTTTCGTTTTATCCATTTATCAGGGAAAATACTACGAATTTACTTTTTTAGGTGAATTAAAGCAAATATTTACCTGTAGATAAGCAGGTACTAAAACTAAAGCAAAAGTTTTGGCCTATTAAATATAGTATGTATTCCAGATACATTTACCTACTTATTTAATGGAGATTTATGTAAGAAATACAACTTTGGATAAATGTAAAAAAAGCAAAAACTAAAAATTGTCTTTATTATTATATATTTATTTATTGCTCGACATTACAAAAACCCCTGTAAATATTTTGAACTCCTATAGAGCATCTGTAGCATTTTAACCAAAATTGTATTTCTTACACAGTTTTCGAAATCGAACTTTATCTGGGACACCCTGTATATTATCTCAGTGTTAAAAATTCATGAATAACGAAGTAAGAAATAGTGCCAATTGAATTGGAGATGAAAAGTGACAATCAGGGATCAAAAGTGGCAGATCGGGCCTAAAAAGAAGTACGAAAAGTAGCGTATAAAGCATATTTTTTTCTTGGCGAATTGTAGAGGGTGACACCAGTTTTAAATAAAAGTTTCACTTCAGAAATACTACAGCAAGAACAAAGGGAACTATACCAATATCAACATTTTTATCAGAAAATATCAAAAAATTAATTTGAAAAAGTATAAAATTTTAATTATGCAACAGTTAAAATATCGAAATGCGGATTCGACTAATTATAAAATTTTGGGCGCCAGGCGGCACCGTATTAAAAATTTTTAAAAATATGTTTTGTCGTCAAAATTGGATAATTTGGTCTACAAATCAAAAAAAGAACCAAGGCTCTAGCTCAAACCATTAAGAAGTTGTCAAAATCACGTGACCACCTGTCAATTTAACAGAAAAGTATCAAATATGTTTTTTGTAAGATTTTTGACGCTAAGTTTAAATATGTAACTGCGGGTTCGCTTATCTGTGCATAAATTATTTTTTCCCTTAATGGACCCATGCCATTGTCGTACTTCTATGGAACGAAAACATCGAATTATGTATGCCGCATATTTTTTGTTTTTTTCAGGAAAACTATTAACTTTACGACAAAAAGTGTACTATCCTTTTTTAAAGATAATTAAATTGTCTTTTAGCTGAGGTACATCTTAACCCCGTGGGGGTTCGTTTTACATAAAAAAACTACCCTCAAAAATAAAATTGTAAATTACGCTTCGGCCATGTTTAAGCCGCCATATCTGCCTCAGTATCAGTTTCTGTTTGAAACTAATAGCCGTTTCTTATTTAGCTTGACATCCTTTTTCGTTCTGTATAGTTTTTTAGTAACTTTCATGACTTTGGTGAAAATATGAAAATTTTGTACCTGGGGGTAGGTATAGGCCAATTTAGTGGTTTTTTGAGTGCAACTCGAGAAGCGCTTAATCTACAGCAAATATTAGACCCACTATGAATACATATTAACAGTCTGCATATTATTTATATCTTATGATTTTTTTGTTAAACCAGTAGTTTTCTCGAAAAAATCAAAAAACCAAAAAAAAAATAGCGTATTTGAGGAACTTACAGAATTTATAGTATATAGACAAATAAAAAACAAAGTATTTATAGTGATTTTGAGAGGCCATTATAGTAGAAGCTAATCACAATTTGTTTGGGTAAAATCGATGTCATAATAAAAAAGTTACGTACATTTGATTCAAACTCCTTTTCGCCATCTTTAAACAATGATGGCGGGTTGTTTATGCAGGATTTTCGCAGGTATCTCCATTGTTTTTGGGACATGGTCTTATGACGAATCGATTAAAATATATGAGTATCGGTTTGCAATTCAAGCCCAAAATCCTACTGGGCTCTTAGACTATTATAAAATATAATTTTCTAGACGTATTGTTGTAATTTTTTTTAGCCGCTTTATTTTTTATTACACAAAACTTAAAATACAAGTTAAACTGAATGTGATCGTTTAGTATCAAAGGTAAACCGAGGACTTGGGAACTAAACAAAAAAGTGTAAGTTATGGATCGTTCATACTCGTCTTTTGTCTAGTCTTTTGTCCTGGTTTAGTCATATGTCCTGTCCTAAGAAAGTTAAAACCACTGTTTCTTATGGGAGTGTTCATACAATGCTTTTGCTTTTGTTTTTGATTAGTCTTTGTCTTAAGAGTTGCCAACTTTCAATCCTTAGGACAACGACTAAGACGAGTGACAGACATCAGCTGATGTTTGTTGTTTTTTTTACAGGGCGTCCGAAGAGCGCAAGCGCGCGGTCGAAATTTTAAATTTACCGCCATTAATCATGTTTTTAACAGAAAATCTCAACATAACCTCAAAATTTTATTTGTTTTTTTTTGCTTTTGTTCTTTCGTGTCTGTGTTTCGTGCACAGATTAGGTTAAATAAGATTGTTTTGTGTAGAAAATGACTTTTGAAGAGGGCCTCTTTATTGATTTTTTTTTCAGTGGGTTATGACTAAGACTTATCAACAACAAAAGACGAGTATAAACAGCCGATTTTGTTTAAGACAGCTAAGACTAATCAAAGGACAAAGACTAATCAAAAACAAAATACTAAGACGAGTATGAACAATACTTTAGCGTATTACTTTTAAAGCTAAAACAAACACATTATTTTCTTCGAATTTTGATTTTTGTGTAAAGAAAAATGAAGCGGGCTTAAAAAAATAACGACTGGTATGTCTCAAAAATATTATTTTATAAGAATATACTAAAAAACAGTAGGAAAATTGGCTTAGTTTTCAAAAAATTTTAAAAATATTAGTTGTTCATATCATATCTAAATTTTGTTTACAAAAACCAGCTGGACCACCAGTGAAAATTCGACAAATATATATATATATATATATATATATATATATATATATATATATATATATAAATATATAAGATCCGAACACCGGTCTATTCTAGGCACCGTGTATGCCGGTTACATTTCAGAATAACACGCATTGCACAATTTCGTAATACCAGAAAATGGTTTATTAATTTGATCAAGACTAAATAGATATAATATTGTTGCACAAAAGTTGAAATGAGGTTTAATTATAGAGTTATAACTAACACATCTATATTTCTCTCGTCTGAACAGGTTTGACCAATTATTATTTTTTGTTTTTTAAATTTTAGTAAATCTAGACACCACAGTGTTTTAATTTTTCAATTAATAATTTTTTATCTATTGCCTCAAACTTAAGTTTGAAATAAAAAAACACCACCATTACATATATTTATTTTTATTAATGTTATTTTTAAATTTATTTTTTGTCAGTTGGAGTGCTGATTCGCAAGAGTCTTTTTTTTTCTAAACCCTAACTGATTATTAATTAAAAAACAATTTCTTTCAATATGCTCCAAAAGTTGCTGATACACCGCCAACTCCAGAACTTTTCTTATGATGGTAACATATTTATTGGTCTAAATTCTAATTACTTTTGGTATTGCTTTTAAACTTATCTGGTATGTGAATTTTTTGGAAGCATGTGTTAACAAAATTCAATACTGTCAAATGCTATTTTTAGTATTTTACTATTAAAATTTTTCTCAAAAGTAAATCATGTGATAAAATAATTTTCTTTAAATCATGCATAGAGAGCAGAGAGCATTAATAATTGTGTGTATACTATTAATAAAATACCTATTAAGCCTACCCGCGATTTCCATTGACTTTCGACAAACTACAGTATCCAGTGTAGGGTCACTCAAAACAACAGTATCAGATACTGTTTTTGACGTTGTTTTTACCAATGTTTTAAGAGTTTTCCACATTTTTTGTAAGTTTCTTTTTATATCTGCCTGCTTTTTATGATCAAGCTTAACAATCAAGTTCCTTCTTATTTTAAACTGATTCCTTTTTAATTCTACTTTCTACTTTTAAACCAAACCAAGGCAAATGTGTTTTAAATTGATAGGTTTGATTTGGTGCAACTTGATCAAGAGTGTTGTCAAGTTACATGTTATTTCACTATATAGAAAGTAAACATTTGTGTAATTTAGTGACCAGTCATGCTCTCTCAATATATTTGCAGTGTCTGTATATTGGCTTGAAATGTATTTCTAAAATTTTTGGTAACTTTTTGTTTCACTTGTTCAGTAAAACGTATATTAACCGATAAAAAGTAATAATCATTAATCTTTGAAGTTTGTACCTTAACACTACCATTATTCGTCAAAAGGTAATCAATTATTGATTGAGACTCTGGAGACCCTTGTATATTTATTAACTAGTTGGCTTATCTCATAACTTAAAATTAAAGACTTAAATTTGGAAACATAAAAATAATTATTTATCATTTAAATAGTCCAGATTTACTTCACCTACTAAAAGCATGCTTTTTTCATTGTTCAATAAATCATCAAACAGATCTTCGGTCTATTCAATAAATGCTGCTTTAGACTCCTTGGATGTGATGATTTGGAAAAATAAAGCAAGTAAAGCGAGCAAATACGCAACGCCAAGTGGAGTACCGCCATTACAGCTATAACGTTATTGTGTACAATAATGCAACTAACGCATCACATTAAAGTTTATTCCTGTTGTGATTTTAATTAATAATATTTCCATTAACAATTACTTCGTAAAATTCCATTTTCAAAATTTGAAACTTTCTAAATTTTCCTAGAATTTTGCAGTTTTGCTTGATCCCTAAGGCAATTGAAATTTCCGTAAAATTGGAAAACTTCCCTAAAGTTGGCAACCCTGATTTTAGGTTGCTATTGGTCTAAGTAAGTTTCACGTACGATTTTTCTATGCGATAAGCAAAAATCTACACTCTGAGCCTAAGTGCACCAGTGTTAGCCAAAGTCATGGAACGTAAGGTTAATACTGACCTTAGTGGAACCGCATGCAAAAAATTTATACGAACATGTCTAAATAAATAATGTCTTGGCTACACAAAGTAATTATGTTACCGCTTAACTAAAAAAAACCAATTACACTAAGCATATTAAAAATGTGTAGGTGGATGGATGTAACGTAAGGAAAATGCTCCGTTTTTAAATTATACTTTTTCTGCCTTTGGTTTATCCTGAATTAAAAGGTTAGAATTTTTGCATAAAGCAAAGCGAACGTTTCACAGCAAGCCCGCTCAAGTGATGCGTTTTTAATAGAATTTTTTACTGTTCTTTAATTAAAGCATTTAATTAAAGGGTTATATAGAGAACAAAATTCAGTTCTCTCCTCATTCCCTTATATACATAATAATACAATTTAATATGGATATCCAGCGGTAGCTCCTCTATAAAGACATTGTGACCTCCCATAATAATATCTCTTATAATTAATTTAATATATATATATATATATATATATATATAACCGATAACTATATATATATATATATAACCGATAACTATAACTATATATATATATATATATATATATATATATATATATATATATATATATATAACCGATAAATATATATATATATATATATATATATATATATATAGTTATCGGTTTCACAACGTTCTACGTCTTCCGATACCCAATCTCCACTCGTTTCTGTTTGCCCATAATGCATCATCTAGGCCTCTTATTCTTATTTCACTGTCTATTCCTTATCTCCAGCTTCTCCTTGGCCGTCCTCGTTTTCTTCGGCCAGTTTTGATATACTTTGGTCCCAAATTATTCCATTTAATAAAGTTAATGCTTTTCTTCCTTGTACGTTTCGATCTTTTATAGCTTTGTCTAGTATTCCGTCAGCTGTAATTTTTACCTAAGTATTTATACTCATCACAGGACGGAATTCGCTGCCGCTAATTTAATAATTTATTGATAAATTAAAACTATTATTTTCTATATAGATATTAAAAATAAACAAATTGGTTTAATTTGACAAGTTTCGTGGCTAATCGGGCAAAAAGGAGATTTTTTGTTTCCCTTATAAATTTCCGTGGGTAGCTTAAAAGCTTAAACTCACGGGGGTCCAAGATCTAATGGACACCTAATAAGTGTTGACAGTTAACCGTTTCGTCCTTATGGGACTCCTCAGAACACTGATGGTCAATGTAACAAATCTTGCGAAGTTAATCAGACGGTTTTGTCTCTAATTAAATGTAATTAGTGAGCGAACTATAGCAAGAGGCGTCATCTACCGAGATACAAGAGAAACAATAAACCAAAAGCAGGGAAAAACACTGCTATACAATATCGATCAATGAAAAGATCGAATGCAAATAAAAGAAAACAACTATAGTCCGTGACCTACGACAGCTCTTTGTCTTTGAGGCCGGATCAACACGGATTGCGTTTTTACCCGTCTTCAAGACAGTGAGCGTCAATCAGCGGAATTTCGTACCCGTGAATTTAAAAATCACGGGTAAGAAATTCCACGTTTGTTAGTATTATTTGGCTTAAAAATTCCGTTGATTGACGCTCACTGTCTTGAAGACGGGTAAAAATGCAATCCGTGTTGATCCGGCCTGAAAGACAAAGAGCTGTCGTAGGTCACGGACTATAGTTGTTTTCTTTTATTTGCATTCGATCTTTTCATTGATCGATATTGTATAGCACTGTTTTTCCCTGCTTTTGGTTTTTTGTTTCTCTCGTATCTCGGTAGATGGCGCCTCTTGCTATAGTTCGCTCACTAATTACATTTAATTAGAGACAAAACCGTCTGATTAACTTCGCAAGATTTGTCACATTGACCATCAGTGTTCTGAGGAGTCCCATAAGGACGAAACGGTTAACTGTCAACACTTATTAGGTGTCCATTAGATCTTGGATCCCCGTGAGGTTAAGCTTTTAAGCTACCCACGAAAAAATACAGGGGAAACAAAAAATCTCCTTTTTGCCCGATTAGCCACGAAACTTGTTTGATTTCTAAATTCACGGGTACGAAATTCCAGGTTTGTTAGTATTTTTTGGCTTAAAAATTCCGTTGATTGACGCTCACTGTCTTGAAGACGGGTAAAAATGCAATCCGTGTTGATCCGGCCTGAAAGACAAAGAGCTGTCGTAGGTCACGGACTATAGTTGTTTTCTTTTATTTGCATTCGATCTTTTCATTGATCGATATTGTATAGCAGTATTTTTCCCTGCTTTTGGTTTTTTGTTTCTCTCGTATCTCGGTAGATGGCGCCTCTTGTTATAGTTCGCTCACTAATTACATTTAATTAGAGACCAAACCGTCTGATTAACTTCGCAAGATTTGTCACATTGACCATCAGTGTTCTGAGGAGTCCCATAAGGACGAAACGGTTAACTGTCAACACTTATTAGGTGTCCATTAGATCTTGGACCCTTGTGAGGTTAAGCTTTTAAGCTACCCACGGAAAAATATAAGGGAAACAAAAAATCTCCTTTTTGCCCGATTAGCCACGAAACTTGTTTGATTTTTAAATTCACAGGTACGAAATTCCACGTTTGTTGGTTTAATTTGGTTCGGTTTTTTTATTCTATTTTTTTATGGTAGCATCTTTTGAATTGTACCTGGTATTTGACAAGTAACGACTTTACGGTCAAAGCCGAAAGGAGCCCATATTTTGCCTCCGTCCAAGCCCTTGCGGTTTCGATATTTCCCTCTCTGTCGGACGCTGTCTATAAAACTATCTGGAAATAACACGCAAGAGATCAGCAGCGTTCGTGAAATGTTTGATTCATCCTGTGAAAAGCGCTGTATTTACGCCGCCATAAAAAACTTATGATATGTGAATTGAGATGAATCAGTTGTTTTTTATTTACCTAGTGTATAAGAAACGATTTACTGGCTTGTCTTTTTGAGATCTTTTTCTAATTTAATGAAGTTATACACTTGTAATAACTGTACATTTTGTGTTATCACGTCGGATATCTGAAACAAGACATGCACATATGTTTATAGTTTTAGCAGTTCTGTGGTGCAGAAAATCAAAGACTTAAAACTATATAAAACATGTGAGAATAAATGGTAGGATCATTGTTAAAGGAGAAGAAACGAAAAGTCCTGCTTACTTCACAAATATTTTATTGTCTAATCACGACGCGTTTCGGTTTTTAAAAAACCATTATCAAGTGGTCTGGTCTGTAAGAATAATGAAAAAATATAATTAAATTATAATATTTAAAATAAAATATGCTAAAAAATACTTACAGACAGTTAAGAATCATCTTTGAAACAAATGAAAAACTGGAACACACAAAAAAAAATTAAAAAACATTTAAAACAGTCTAAAACAACATACAGATTAAAAATCAGTCAAACGGACATAAATTTAAAAACCGAAACGCGTCGTGATTAGACAATAAAATATTTGTGAAGTAAGCAGGACTTTTCGTTTCTTCTCCTTTAACAATGGTTCAAGGACTTCACCCTGGAGAAATCTACAATTTATTAAATGGTAGGATGTATCTAGAGATAAGCCGTTTTTTGTGTATAATTTTTATTCAAGCTTAAACGACGCTGTCATAATTTGTGTTGTAATTTGTGTTTTGTCATGAGTGATAGACTGATGTTCAAAGATGATTACACTCCTATAATAAAATCCACAAGCCGCCACTGCCATCCACATTATGATGCAGTGCATGATTGAATTTTAGTTTCAGTGACGTTGATGAGTTTGTCGCGTCTCTCTTTTGTAAATATGTCATACATACAATGTCTCTAGGCCACCTTTTTCTGGGGGTCTGATTCAACCATTTTTCTCCAAAAAATATTGATTATTAAAAATTTCGTGATTTTAAATAAATAATTAAAAAATTAATTATTGGTTTCAAATATTTCGCGAGTCCCTTCCCTAATAATAATCAGTAGTAATAGTAGTAGGCAGATGAATTCTCGGCCCAGCAAATAGGCATTTTTGCCATATCCCAGGTCTTTCCCTTAACTTACCGTCTGCACATCTATTTGATGTTCAGATAGCTCCTTCTTTCATCCTGTTCTCTTCATAAAGTCCAGTATGTCAGTCCATTTCAGCAAGTGTAGCTCTTTCTCGCTTAGGTTTGGTGCTTTAAATGACTTTTATTTAATTTCTTGCGTAGGTCTCAGATTCTGCTACGAGGTGCTTTGACGTTTCTTCTTCCTGTCAACAGGCTGGCAGAAAGTCTCATTCTCGAATCCTATACGTGTCATGTGCTCCCTCGAATATGTCCAGTTAGAATAACTACCAGTTCATCGGCTTTTCGTGTCCGTACTTGCCCCCATCTAGGTCTGGCTTGTGTTTGGAAGGTCTACGAATTCTCTGGCCTGACTGCAACCTGTTTTCCAGGGGTTAGTTGATGCATGCTAAGCCCAGTCATTGAGTCCGTTTTGTATTTATCTTGTGGTCAGGTTTAAAAGTAGCTCCAGGCCTAGATCGTCGGTTTCGGCTCTGTTCCGCACAAGTTTATTCGCCTTCTTGTTACTTGGTGCCCCTAAATGCCCTGAAATACAAACCAGCGTCTCCCGTTAGCGCTTATGGTCCCAGCACCTCTTGTCCAAAGGCGTTAGCAATCTTAGGTATGCTGAGCGCCTTCAGGGTGACCTAGCTCTCAGAGCACATATTAATATTTTTGGCTTTGCAATGTTTATGATATGATTGATATGACAGAATTTTTAAAATATATTATTTATCTGTAACAAAAAAATTAATAAAAAATAAATTGTGATAATTAGTTAAGCCGTTTAAAACAGGAAAACCATATACAGGAATGATGTGTTTGCCCACGCCACTGCCCAACGCGAATATTATTAATCTAATAATAACCACCAGCAATCACAATCCTCAGAGGTAAATTAGCTTGGGGACGCGTTTCGGCTCCCAGAAGACAGCCTCAGCCCTGGATTTTTTTAAATTTGAAGGAATTTCACGAGGTAAAAAGTCTTAACAAAAAAGGTTTACGGGCAAGTCCTCAGAGGTAAAGGTAGCTCGGGGAAGCGTTTCGGCCTCATTACGCCTCATTTAGCCCGAGCATAAACATGAAATGAAATGATCATGTCGGTATCTGAAAAAGAAATAGGAAATATGGTGTTTACTGAGGAGAGACCAACTGTCAATTTGCAGCTTTGACATTATTTATTATTAATTCATATCAAAATTATAATATCTTTATGTTCAATTTAGCACAAGTGAGAATCTTTAATTTTAAAATTTGTATTGGAGAACTTGGCTTTACTTTTATATCAATCCTTTTAACGGAACACCACTCTCGCGTACTTGGCTTTTTTACATGAAATGTTTTTGTTATGATTTCACTCCTTTTTTAAAGGATTTGGATAATATTTAAGTTTTAAAGTAGTAAAATGTAAGGAATATTATTCAAAAGTTTTGCAATGCCTTATTAAAAAGTTTGAGGTTTTTTTTTATATTTTCCTATGGTTTTATCATAGTTCCTATCAGCCTTCTAAAGCTCAGCTCTCTTGTGTTCCTCGAAATAGGCAATGCTAATTTTACATAACTTTACATTTATAGGGGAGGAAAGTAAATTAAAATTTTGGTGCTTTTAAATTTTTTACTATACTTAGTTTTATCATAGTTCCTATCAGTCTTCCAAAGCGCAGCTCTCTAGCGTTTCTGGAAGAGATATTGATAAAGAGTACTTAGCCACCTCAAAACAAAGTATATAAACTACGGTATCACCTCATATATAACTTTAGTACCTCACTTTTTTGAGGTGACTTTATCAATATATATATATATATATATATATATATATATATATATATATATATATATATATATATATATATATATATATATATATATATATATATATATATAATATTTGCTTTTTCTCGCTATTTCCGACATCTTCTAGAGTTGCCGCTATTATAAATCATATGATCTACACTTAAAATATTGTAGCCTGGTCTCCGAGCGGGTAACTCTTTTAAAATTCTAGTTTTTCCACGCATACGGCCGCTGAAAATTTAGATCCATTAGTGTAGCAAACTTAAGTAAAGATTAGGTAGTTTTTTGTATTAAGTATCTAAGGGTCCATCTTACCGACTTTTTTTCGGTTCCATAGCTTAAAGCGTTTCTTAATATAATCATAATATGACGCAATAAGAAACACTTTAGGCTAAGTAACGAAAAACAAAGTCGGTGCGATGGGCTATAAAATACTTAATGTTGGGAGTTCAAAACTTTAGAAACCAAAGTCATATTACCTCTGTCCAAGCCTCTTGATATATAAGCCTGCAATCTTTTTTTGATTTAGTACCATTTTGTGCTTTCGCTTTACACTATCTGACCAAATGCTGGCCAGAGCAGTCCTAAAGGTAATAAACGCTCTGTCTTTTACATGTCGAAAATAAATGTTTTTACATCAATTTCACACGCCATCGCCATCAAAAATGATTATTGTTACGCAAAATTCTATTACTTTGCAAGCTGGAAAGTCCGAGCTAATAAAGTATTTAACGGATGGCGGTGGCGGCTCGTGGATTTTGATATAGGAGGGTCATTCTCGGTTATCACCTTCGAACAAGCGAGGAAGAGCTACACTTGCTTAACTTAAATGGACTAACATACTGGACTTTATAAAGAGAACAGGAGATAATGAGCTACCCGAACATGAAATTATTGTGCAGAGGGTAAGTTTAACCTGAGGTATGCCAAAAAGGCCTATTTGCTAAGCCGAGAAGTCATCTGCCTACTACTGATTACTATTGCGAAGGGGACTCACGAAATATTTTAACCTAATTAGTTCCTGAATTATATTCTAAAATACAAACATTTCCATAATCAATATTTTTTGAAGAAAAATTGTTGAAGCAACACCCAGAACAAGGTGACACAGAGACCCTGTGTGTATCACATATTTTTACAAAAGAGAGAAGCGACAAACCCATCAAGGTCACTGATATTAAAATTTTCTGGTTATATAACGGGGAGAATTTAGTGGCACTACTAACTACTTACAGGACTAAATAAGAAAAATAAGATAACAAAAAGATTTTATCTCAGGCTCGACTTGAACACACATATAATTTATACCTAGAGCGCTAAAACTAACCTTTGTGTTTTTTGGTTATGTTATTTTCATACCAAGTTTATTGGCGTTTCACTAAAATAATTTAAATTCTCTCTGGTGACTTACATAAACCGTCATGCTACATATAAACAAAGACCTTCGTCCGTCACCCCCAGTATAGTGTTTTTTAAAAATCGTTTATTTTTATTTTCCGACGCTTAGGACAGAAGATGCGTCTCTCTCTAAACATCGCTAAAGTATTTATAGAGGCCCGATATTTTCATCATTTGATTTTGACTTAAATAAATTTAACGTTTATTGCGTCTCTATTTCTTTAAAATATGTCATATACACAGGGCTACACACAATAAACTTTTTTATTTAAATTTACCCTACACACCTTATGGCTCTTTTTTATAGCTGACACCAAAAAGTCGCTGCGGATGTATGTATATTATTGCTGTAAAGTTCTGTAAAAGTAACACTGTCCACTTCCAGAAATGCTAGAGAGCTTAGCTTTGGAAGACCGATAAAAACTATCGTAAAACTATAGAAAAAAAGTGATTTTTTTAAACCTGAATTTTTAAATCCTGTCAAAAAGTTCTGGAGGCGGAGTTTATCTGACATACTTTTTTTTTCCTTTTCAGACTGGCTGTACCACACCTTTTGAAATTTAAAAAAATATTGCAGGGAAAATTTGTGGCAGAATGACAAATACCAAACTGTCTCCTTTTTCGCAAAATTTAACTGCTTATACAAAACAATTTTTTAAAATCTTATTTGACTGAAAGATAAAAGACTTTTTACCGGCTCTGATAGAAAACTAAATTCAAGATTTACTTTCTTAAAAAAAGAATTATTAATTAATATAATCCAAAATATTTAAAATTGCTTCAAGTAACGGTTTTTTAAGCAAAAATTACACTTTTTAAGTTAAACGGCTGGCGATTTTTTATTTTACGTTTAATTTTGGGTGCCCCAAATACCTTTGTTCTACTATAGACAGGCTTTCAAGCGGTGTAAATTTTTTAAAAAAGTATACTTGATAAGTGGTAGCATAAAAGCGTTTAATGTTGATATTTTTCAGTTTTTATTAAAATATAGAGGCTGAGTTTATCTGACATACTTTTTTTTCTTCCTTTTCAGACTGGCTGTACCACACCTTTTGAATTAATGTTGATATTTATCAGTTTTTATTAAAATATATTCAAATCGTATACTGGGCGGGCACTGAACCGCCATTTTCGTCAATTTTTGGGGGATTTTGACAACAATTGGCATGATTGTACACCGACTCAAGCAAAGTAAAAAATGTAAAAAAAAGTGGTTGGTACTGTATTATAAGTTGCGTATTAACCAAACCGAACCGAACCGAACCCTTCACTTTTTGTTTGAGACCTTTCCACATTTTTCAAAATATCTCAAAATAAAAAGAGCCAATAATTTTTTTATTGCAGTTTTGATGAGCTAAGACCTGTCTCTATAGGCAAACAACTTTTAGAATTATTTATCGATTTCAGGGAAAATATTGTCAAATTCAAAACATTGACAAATTTACCAAAGTAGTGATTTTTTAAAACTTGAATTTTTGGACCCTGTCAAGAAATTTCTAAGGCGGATTTTATCTGACATACTTTTTTTTCTTCCTTTTGACTATGGCTATACCTCTCTAGGTATTGAGACTTTGGACTATTTATACAAATCACTTTTTGAAAAAATTATTTGAACAAAAATTAAAAGACTATTTAGTGGTTCTAATAGAGAACTAAATTCAAAATGTACTTTCTTAGAAAAAAATTATAAACATGATTCAAAATATTAAAAAGTTTACCGCAAACATGAAAATAGCACTGGTTCAAAATAATGGTTGTTTAAGAAAAAAATACATGTTTGAAGATAAACGGCTGGGAATTTTTTATTTTGCGTTTAATTTTAAGTCCCCCGAAGTATTTGTTTTCAATATAGGCAAGCTTTCAAACGGTGTAATTTTTTTTTAAAAATATGCAGGGTAAGTGGTAGCAAAAAAGCGTTTATATTTTGATATTTTTCAGTTTTTTTTTAAATATTCAAATCGTATACTGGTCGGAGAGTTCGCAATTTCCGTCAATTTTTGCGGGACTTTCTACATTTACTTAGAAGAAGTAAAAATAAGTTGGTTGGTAGTCCACTCTAAGCAGCGTTTCAGTGCCCTTAACATTTCAGTTTGCACCTTCTTACTTTTATCAAAATATCAAAATCAAAACGAATCAAAATATTTTTAATTATGTGAGACCTGCCTCTCTCGGCCCACCTAACACAACATATTTCAAGAAAAAAAAATTATTTGGCAAAGTAGAGATTTTTTAAAAAACTTGAATTTTTTAACTCCGTCAAGATATTTCTGTTGAGCTTTTCATCTGACATATTTTTTTTTATTTCTTTTGAGTCTGTCAATAATTTGCTTGTTAAAATATTAAAAAATATTGCAGGAAAAATATGTAGCAGGATCAAAAATACAAAGCTGGTGCGCTATACGCAAAATTCAAAGATTTTGGACTACTCATACATAATCACTTTTTTAAATTTTAGTTGACCACAATTTAAAAATTTACCATTTTTAACAGAATATTATACATAAAATTAACTTCTCTTCTCTACTCCTACAAATACAAGCACGCCCATCGAAATACCGCTGGTTAAAAGTTATAAGAAAAGAAGCATTTGGTTCTAACAGTATTTTTATTTTTTACAAGCTCAAAGTAAGAAAACTTATAGGTAGATACTGCGCTTTCTATCCTTCAAAAAAGACCGGGGCGATTTTAAAACGGAGGCAATTATTTTATAATCATAAACTTCTGTAGTATAAGTAATGGTATAATTACATCTATGTACTAAACAAGCTTCATGTTTTAAAAGATATTGTGTTTCTATATTTCGATACCATAATTCTGATATGTCGTAACCCACAAAAAAAATTAAAATTCATATTTTTGCGTCAAAGGTTAATAATTATTATGCAAATCCTCGCAACCAAAAAAATAAAATAAAACGGTCATCCCTGCGATTTCTGTCGCATAATGCTTACGCTATGTAATTTGCTTGTAACTTCTCTTACTCCTGTAAAATTTTGTTGAATGCGGTTACGACGTATCAGAATTAGGGTATCGATTTTTAAAAGCAAAATAAATAAAATAGGTAGCTTTTTAATAAATGTTAAATTTAGCAGAATTTTTTATTTGTCTTATGACCGTACCTAGGCGCGGATTAAGGGGAATGGCTGACTATTACAGGCAAAATTATTTAAAATAAACAGATTTGTCACTGAGGACCGGGACAGGAGATGACATTTGTGTTTGAATTAAAATAAAACATAATTGAAGCAAGATATTGATAAGCTTTTTATTGTTTTTTGCTTTCAGTCACTTTAAGAGCATCAAATCCCAAGAACTAAAGACATGGTTTAAAAAAATTAAAAATACACTTATCCACCAAAATAGGTTTAGTACTATATCAACTTATTTGAAATAAGATAACAAATAGACAAAACCAACAGACAAGAAACACATTGACGTCTGTCTTGTGTCGGAAACGCATTTCACTAACCAGTCTCACATTAAATTTAAAGGTTATAAAGTGTATCATACAACTCACCCTAGCAATACTGCACATGGGGGAAGTGCTGTAATAATTAAAGAAAATATATCACACTATGAGGAGATGGGATATAAAACCATAGAGATTCAAGCTACATTAGTAAGTGTAAAAACCAAAACATATACATTAGTCATAAGTGCTGTCTATATACCACCAAGGCACTTACTAAAGAAAAATCAATATCTTAATTTTCTCAGAAAATTAGAAAACCGTTTTGTAATTGGAGGTGACTTTAATGCAAAAAATACCTACTGGGGATCTAGACTGACGAATTCTAAAGGAAAAGAACTTTTGCAAGCTATTAGTGAATATCAATGTGAGCCGATATCAACTGGAAAGCCTACATACTATCCAACAGATCCAGGAAAAATTCCAGATCTAATTGATTTTTTTATAGTAAAAAATATATCTTTAAGTTTTGTAGATATAGAAGAAAGTTTTGATTTACACTCAGATCATTCACCTATTATTCTTACTCTTAGTAAAAACATAATAAGGAAAGAAGCAAATATCTCACTAGTTAATAAACTGACTGACTGGATTAGTTTTAAACAAAGTATGTCAGAAAAAATAAACCTATCAGTACCATTGCAAACGCCAGAACAAATCGATAAAGAAGTTGAATATTTTGTTACAAATATTCAACAAGCAGCTTGGGAAAACAGTCCAAAACCAAAGAGAATTTTTAAGGAAAAAAACTATCCAAAGGAAATTAGAGACCTTATATTGGAAAAAAGGAAACTAAGAAGAAAGTGGCAACAAAGCCGTGATCGTCGGGACAAAATAAATCTCAACAACATGACGCAGCGCATTAGGCGAGAACTTCTAGTAATAAAAAATGAATCTATTAACCATTTTCTTAATGAACTTACAGATGATAAAAATACCGACTATTCCCTTTGGAAAGCAACCAAAGATTTTAAAAGACCAATTATCCAAATTCCACCCATACGAAAATCTAACAACCAGTGGGCAAGGAGTAACGAAGAAAAAGCAGATATTTTTGCAAGTCATTTAGAAAAAACATTTCAGCCCCACGAAGCACCAGATGAACACTTTCATTTAAATGAACCCCATCAAATCGAGGACCATATTAAGCTTACATCACCAAAAGAAATATTAACAGAAATCAAAAATATTAATTCGAAAAAAGCCCCAGGGTATGATCTTATTAACGGGGTAGTCATAAAACAACTCCCCAGAAAAGCTATCGTAAAACTATGCAACCTAATTAATGCGTCTTTTAGGCTTAGGTATGTACCTAAACTGTGGAAAGTTGCAGAAGTTATCATGATTCCAAAACCGGGAAAACCACTCCATGACGTGTCATCTTACAGGCCAATATCTTTGCTACCAATTATATCCAAGCTCTATGAAAAATTATTGCTTAAAAGAATAAAACCCATCATAGAAAGACAAGAAATTATTCCATCTCATCAATTTGGTTTTCGAGACAAGCATTCCACGATAGATCAAGTACACAGAATTACTAATATAATAGAAAAAGCACTAGAAGAGGGAAAAGTTTGTTCTGCAGTTTTTCTAGTAGTACAAGCATTTGACAAAGTGTGGCATGAAGGCCTTAATTTTAAACTAAAAAGGTTTCTGCCAAATCAATATTCGGATATTTTGGAATCATACATATCTGATAGACATTTTAGAGTAAAACAGGAAGACTCATACTCAAATTTAAGAGAAATTCAAGCAGGCGTGCCCCAAGGTAGCGTACTAGGCCCTTATCTATACTTATTATTCACTTGTGATATCCCAAAGCCAGAAAATTGTCACTTAGCAACATTTGCCGATGATACTGGTTTATTGACGGTAGAAAAATCTATTGAAAAATGCATAGAAAAACTTCAGGATGCAGTCACCCAAATTCACAGTTGGACCACAAAGTGGCGAATAAAATTAAATGAAACCAAATCAATTCATGTTGATTTTACAAACAAAAATATAAATCACATACAAATAACAATTAATAATATTCCAGTACCATATTCGAATCAGGCAAAATATCTAGGCATGACACTTGATGCCAAATTGCGCTGGAAAGCACATGTTAAGAAAAAAAAAGAAGAACTTGAGATAAGGTATAGAAAAATGAACTGGCTAATTGGAAGGAAGTCCAATTTAACAATTCATAATAAGTTACTGCTTTATAGACAAATACTGAAACCAGTATGGACATATGGTATTCAACTATTGGGTTGTGCTAAAGAGAGTAACATTCTAGTTGTACAGAGATTTCAAAATAAAGTATTAAGAAACATTGTGAATGCACCTTGGTACGTTCGAAATAGTGACCTTCATCGAGATCTAAAAATCGAAACTGTAGCAGAGACTATAAAAAAGTACGCAAAAAGCCATGAAGATAGACTTCATCGGCATGTGAATGTGGAAGCAATTCAGCTTCTAGACAATACTATGCTAGTTCGACGACTAAAAAGAGTGAAGCCGTTTGAGCTAGTAAACTAAGTGAATTACACATAAAACAAAATAATGCTATAAACACAACATAATTGTGAGTTACAGACTAAACAAAGCGGGGAGAACTGTTGAGTGAACCCTAAGTTTAAATCTGACTTTTCTAGTAAATTAAGTTAAAACAAAATTGCTAATTAGTCTTACTGACTAGATTGTAATAAAAAAAAAACACAGTGTGTTTGACAAATAAAAAAAAAACTTATTTGTATGTAGTGAAGTACAATTTTATGACGAACCTATTTCTAATGGCTCGCTTGTATTTATGAGATACTATTTTAATTTTACATATGCACATTTGTTAAATTTAAAAATCGCTTTCGCACCCATATACTATTTAATGTATCAAATAATTCTGTTTTTTTTTAACCTTTTGTATTTATTAAGAGTTTGAAATATCACTCTTTTCGAAAATTATAAGTATTTTTGAGTTTTGTTAAAAATAAAATAAAATAGAGTCAGCACCTTTACAAACGTGTTAATTTCATTTATTTCAGGCTTCTGAATTATAATTACAACTTACACTATTTTATTATATGACTTGGTGATTTTGTAAGAAAATCAAAAACTTTAAACACCTCTTTACTATCAGTTACCAGCATATCTTGATTTTATTAATATCACTTAAAAGCCAGTCTATATTAAAATAAATATTTTTGGGGGACCCAAATTTAATCGCAAACTAAAAAATCACCAATCATTTATCTACAGTTTCGCTTTAAAAACTATTGTTTTGATATATTTTTCTATTAAAAAAAAAAAAAAAATTATTTTGTACATTAGTTCTCTATCAGCAATAGACTGGTTTTGTATTTAAGCAGTCCAAAATTTTTGAAGTTGTCCGACCACTATATGGCTTAAATAAATAAATATTTTTGGAAAACCCAAAATTAAACACAAACCAAAAAATCCACTGCGGTTTATCTTCAAACGCGTCATTTTCGCTTAGACAACCGTTATTTTGACCCAGCGATTTTTTCATGTTTGCGGTAAATATTTTGGATATTTTTTTAAATGTTTTATCAAAAACAGTAAAAGCGCTTTTAAACAAAGTATAGTAGTAGTGTGGGGTAGGCTCTAGGCCTGGCGACTAGGCACATGAAGCGCCATTTTCTCCTCACCAAACAAAGTATAAAAAAGTGGTTATGTATAAGATGTCTACATTCTTTGAATTAACGCAACAGCTTGTTATTTGTGATTCTGCTACAGAGTTTCCCTGCAATATTTTTTAATATTTTAAAAAGCAAATTATAGGCAGACTTAAAAGGGAAAAAGTACGTCAGATAAAATCCTCATTAAAAACTTTCTGACCAAGTTAAAAAATTAAAGTTTTAAAAAAGTCACTACTTTGGCAATTTTTTTAATTTGAAATTATTTTTCTTGAAAATAAAACAATATTTCTAAAAATTTTGTTGGAAGAGCCAATAGAGACAGGTCCTACCTAATTAAAATCGTAACAAAAAAAAATTGTCTCTTTTTGATTTTGAGTTATTTTGATAAAAGTGAGAAGCTGCAAAAAGGATAAGGGTACTGAAACGGTAGCTTAGAGTGGAGTACTAACCAATGCTTTTTTTTATTTTTTACTTCTCTAAGGTCGATGTACAAACTTGCCAATTTTTATGAAAGTCTCCCATAAATTGACGAAAATGGCGGCCAACTGACGACCAGTATACGATTTTGATAGTTTTTACAAAAACTGAAAAATATCCAACTTTAAACGCTTTTTTTCTACCACTTACTACGTAAATTTTGAAAAAATCATACCACTTGAAAGCCTGTCTATATTAAAACAAAGGTTTTTGGGGGACCCAAAATTAAACGCAAACTAAAAAATCCCCAGACGTTTATCTCCAAATGTGTGATTTTTGCTTAAAAAACCGATATTTTGAGCCGGTGACTTTTCCATATTTGAGGTAAATTTTTGAATATTTTGGATTATATTTATAATTTTTTTTAGGGATGTAAATTTTTTTTTCAGTTTTTTTTTATTTATTTTTAGAACCAATAAATAGTCTTTTATGTTTTTTTTCAAATATAGTGTTAAAAAATTGATTTGTATATACAGGCCAAAGTCTTTGAATTTTGCGAAAAATGCGACAGCTTGGTAATTGTGGTTGTGCTACATATTTTCCCTGCAATATTTTTTAATATTTTAAGAAGTTTAGTATACCGAGACTCAAAAGGAAGAAAAAAAAGTGTGTCAGATAAAATCCGCCTCAGAAATTTCTTGACAGGCTCCAAAAATTCAAGTTTTAAAAAAATCACTACTTTGGTAAATTTATCAAAGTTCTGACTTTATTTTTTAGCTCACACTACCACTATAAGTAGTGTGAGCTATGGTGATCCTAATTTTTTCGAGAAAAAAAAAGTTGCTCCGATTTCAAACATTTTTATATATCTTTGCGTTTCAGATGATTTTGAAACTTTTTTGTTTTGCTGTCTGTCTGTCTGTCTGTCTGTCTGTCTGTCTGTCTGTCTGTCAGTTTGTCTGTCTGTCTGTCAGTCTGTCTGTCTGTCTGTATGTCTGTCTGTCTGTCTGTCTGTCTGTCTGTCTGTCTGTCTGTCTGTCTGTCTGTCTGTCTGTCTGTCTGTCTGTCTGTCTGTCTGTCTGTCTGTCTGTCTGTCTGTCTGTCTGTCTGTCTGTCTGTCCGTCTGTCTGTCTGTCTGTCTGTATGTATGTCTGTCTGTAACGACCAACCCGCATAACTCAAAAACCGCTTGTCCGATTTTAATGAAATTTGGTACCTAAGTTGGGTCTTGGGCCGTGTTTAAAAATGAACAAAATCCACCGAACGCAAGCCAAATAAAAGGGTGGGGGTAGATTCCAAAAATTAGAGTTTATGTGAAAATATGGCGTGTGTGATATTAAACGAAAGGTAATTAAGTCTGGAGTTGAATAAAATATATTTCATTTTTTTGATTATAATAGCTCACACTATAACTATAGTACCTAGTGTGAGCTTAGGTGCCCATAGATTGGCAGAGTATTTTAAATCGATACATATTTCTAAAATTTGTAAAACACAGGCCTATAGAGACAGGTCTTACATAACGAAAACCGGAGGAATAAAAATTTAGTTTTTTTGATTTTAAGATATTTTGAAAAAAGTGGAAAAGTGCAAACAGAAAAGTTCATTGCACTGACACGCAGTGTATAGACAAACCGACCAAAAAATTTGGGGTTTTTTACTTTTCTTGGGTCGACGTACAAACCTGCCAATGTTCATCAAAAGCCCCCAAAAGTTGACGAAAATAGCGTTTTGCTGCCCGACCATAAAGCCAAGTTCTTCAATACAAAATTCAAAATGAAAGGTTCTTACTAGTTTGTAAATGACTCTTAGGCACAGTGCTAAATTGATCATAAAAAAGTTTGGCTGTAATAGCAACGTTAAAAAAAAATATTTTCAAACTAGTATAAGAACTATTCTTTTTGAAATTTGTATTAGAGAACTTGGCTTTACTTTTATCTCAATTTTTTTTTACGGAATGCCATTTTCGCGTACTTGGCTTTTTATACATGCAATGTTTTTGTTATGATAAATATGTTTATTATTTATTTGAGAAAATATTTTTTTATAACGTTTAACAGACAAGTCAAAATTTTCATTTATAAATTTTCTAAACATTTTTAAACACGCTGGAGTATATGTTTTAATTTTTTTCACTTTTTATGAAAAAGCGTGGGCAAATTCAAATATCTATGCAAATAATATCATTCCCAGAAAAGCCAGGGGTTATTTACACAGAGAAAATTAAAATCCAACAAAACAATACAAATCTGTTGAAATAAAAATGTGCGCGAATATTATTGTACGCAGTATGTCTTTAAATAAGAGGATAATTAGAATAAGTTAATATGTTTCATAATTAAATATGATATACAATATATGTTCCTGATAACTACTAAATAAAAACTACTATACTCCCCAATTCGTTGTTTTTGAGAGGTATGTCTAGACTAGAGACCTTGAATGTATGACATATTTTTACTAAAGAGAGACGCGACAAACCCATCAAAGTCACTGAAATTAGCATTTTTTGGTTTTGTTATTTTCATGTCGAGTTCATTGGCGTTTCAATAAAATAATTTAAATTGTCAGCGGTGAGTGCGATCAAACAATATGCAACCGATATAAACAAACACGTTTGTCCGCACCTCCTGTATAGGTTTTGTCAAAAATAGTTTATTTTTATTTTCCGACGTTTAGGTATGAATTAACAAGGACAGAAGTCTCTCTACAAACATGGCTAGAGTATAAAGGAACGATATTTTTGTCCTTTAATTTTGGCTTTAATAAATTTGACTTTGAGGAGTTTGTCGCGTCTTTAATTCTTTAAAATATGTCATACATACAGGGTCTTTAGTCTAGATGAAAGAAAAAACTGACTGAAGGTGAAAACCGCATCTTGATATAGCAAGCCGCTTTTAAGTTTTTGAAAAGTCTGCATTTTGGTGGTCTTATAATCAGGTTTGGAATAGGCATTTTTTAGTTCCCGCTTGCCTATTTGTGATACAATATTGTAATAATATACCAAAAATAATGATGCATTGACACCCCCTTTTTTTGGCGACGACTGCTTGGACGCCTGCTTTTTTGGCGCCGACCATTTGGGCGCTGACTAATTGGGCGCTGAAGGTTTGAGCAATACTAGCCGTAAGAAACAAAAAATAATAATACCTTGACCCCCACTTTTTGTAAAGATTGTTTGGGCGCCCGTCATTTGGTTTGGCTGAAGACACTTACCGTTTAGGTGCCAATCATCACCAATACAGCAGGTGTCCAAACAGTCGTCCCAAAAAAAAGTGGTTGTCAAGGCCCAAACGTTTAGCGACCAAATGGTCGGTGCCCAAATGATTGTTACACAAATGGTCTGCGTCTAAATAGTAAGTATTCTTAACCAAACCAAAAAGACAGGCGCGCAAACAATCTTTCCAAAAAAGTGGGTGTCAAGGTATTAATAGTTTTTGTTGTTTACGGCTGTAATTGCCCAAACGTTCAGCACCGAGTTAGTCATAGCCCGATGTCAAAATTGCAGGCGTTCCAACAGTCGAGTTGTCGCAAAAAAAGTGGGTGTCAAAGCATTATTATTTTTTGTTGTTGCTCAAACGTTCAACGCCCAAATGGCCATCGTCCAAATAACCAACGCTCAAATTGAGAGCGCCCAAAAGGTCTGCGCATAAATGGTTGGTGTCCACCCAGTGCAGTGCCGCGTGGTTGTCACCGCACAAAAAAAATTTCAAGCCAGCTAGACGTATATAAGCTACATCGCTTCTAAGCCCATCGTTCGAAAGAGAATTAATCTGGCTATAAGTACAAATGCTGCTCTTTGTTATGTCAATATAGCTATGTAGCTATGGCATACTTCAGTGGATTGTAAACTTTACGGGCTATTAAAAAAGTTATCACCAATTTTGACGTATCCATACCTAACGCCAAAAATGTGTTATTTGGGTCTATTTTGACCTATCCGAGCAATATGTCTGTGTGTGTGTATATTATCTTTGTCCGTAACAAGATAGCTGCTAAATCGCTGAACCGATTTTCATAAAATGTTGAGATCAAAAGTGTTCGACACTCTTATGAGCTGATTGGATTTTGCTCAAAATCCAATAATGCTAATGACAGGTTTTTGACATTCAAAACCTTAATAAAATGCTAACTTTTTAAACAGTTTTCGGAATATAGTAGACTACATTTTGCGCAATAATTTGTGTTATAACTATAAACTTCGTAAGAGCTTTAGTTTCTGAGATATTTACAAAAAGCTGTTTTCAAGGCTGATATATTATCATGGCCAGCTAGCAAGGTATCAGATCCTTCATAGATCCATTTATTTTCTTGATATTTATTATATTTTTTTTAAATTTTGTTTCATATTTATATTATAACTTGTTTATTAAGGAAAAAGGATCCATAACAAAAAAAATTGACGTACCAGACAATATTGCGTCACAAATAGGCAAGCGGCAAATTATTTCAGAACTGACTATTATGTGCTTTTTAATATTTTTTTTATAAAGAATCCAACAGTTAATATTGATTTTATCTCGCTCTTTAGTTTTTGAGATATTACACAAAATTGTTATTTCTTTATGGAAGGATTCCTTTTTTTCTTAACATTTATTGTATTTTTATAAAATTTTTGTTTTATATTTATATTATAATTTGTTTATTGGGAAAAAAGAATCCATACCACAAAAAAAAAATGTGATTCCTACTAAATGTTGTTAACCTTTTGCTTCGATTTGCTGTGGTACATTGGTGTATCTCGTGTTGTTTTTAAGAGATTTAGTAAGTTTTTTGGCAGGGTAAGGACTTTGAAATTGGCGCTATTGTTTTCTGTGATAGTAAACTACCAATTTTTTTAACTATAATTTTTAATTTAAATATCCAATACGTAAGTGATTTGTAGAAGTATCAAGTTTAGTAAAAAAGATATTTAAAAGATATGAATAATAATATTTCGTGTTTACCTTATTTATTAATGAATTCAAATTTTTTTGTCGTTCCCGTTTTTACAAAAAGGAAATCGTTTGTAAAAACGTCTATTTTATATATCGTCCATTTCAAATTCGGTATTCATACTAAATAAAAGGATCTTTCTTAGTTTATTTGCCTCACAGTTTTGCACTTTAAGGCCTGCTAAATAGGTTCACCATCAAAGATATTCTTAATATTCAATTTTATATAAATTATAAAAATAAATGAAGGAGAAGAAACGCCTATTAATATTACATCTGCTGAGATAGCCAAGGAGCGATCTCCGTCGCTTTTACATGAGAGCAATGAGTATATGACCCATATAGAGTGGCAACCGGCGAGTTTTGAAACATTGAGGGGCAGATGGCGCTAAAATAAATTCGTCTAGTTCGCAATATTCAGAGAAAAGTACTATGATATCATGGCATTTGTATGATAGGCATGAACTTCGGAACTCACACATGCAACTAAATCGTATTACTAGTCCCTGCATATTGCGTACCAGACAAATTTATTTCAGCGCCATCTGCCCCTCAATGTTGCAATGCTCGGCGGTTGCCACTCTATATGGTTCATATACTCATTGACGAGAGATCGTTTAGGAATGCTTTGAAGCACGGTGCGGTGATTCACATAAGGAAAGTAAAGGTTCCAGATGTTCCAGGTCATTTTGGTAGCTAGTGCATATACTGTATCTAGTTCTTATAGCATTTTTATCAGTTCTTCTTTCTTATGTGTTTTTAAGGCGATATCATCAGCATCATCTTAGGTGGTTTAAGTATTGTCTGTTTATTTTAATGCATATTTCTTCCCAATCTAAGTTTTGAAAAACATCTTCTAGGGCCTGGTTAAATAGTTTAGGGGATATTGAGTCACCATGTGTGACACCTCTTCTAATGCGGATTGACTTGGTTCCGTCGTGGCTTTTGATTTATGTTGTTGCTTCGCTATATATACCTATATTATTATTATTGTTATTATTATAATTTCAGTGGCTATTAATTCTGTGTAGCTGTGTTCTATTCGGCTATTAATTAAAAATGCCCGGTGCTCAATGCTATCGAAAGCTTTTTGAAAGTCTATAAATGCAATATATAGTGGAATGTTCTATTAGGTTTTGATGGTTAATAGATGGTCAACTGTACTGAAATCTTTTCTGAAGCTTAGTCTATCTGTTAATATTTTCGTGAAAAGCTTATAAATTTCATTGATGAGTGTTTTAGGCCGATAGTTTTTTAGGTCTGCTCTATTGCCTTTCGTGTGTAGAATAATGGTTATGGATTATTTTCAGTTGTTCGAGATTATTTTTACCTTCCTAGCACGCGTAGCAATGGCTAGAGAAGGTATTCTTCTCGACGAAATTTTTTTTTTCAGATTACGCCGAAAATGTGTTATTTGGGTGTATTTTGACCTATCTATCAATATCGTCGTGATGTCTGTCTGTGTGTGTGTATATTATTTTTGTCCGTAACACTATAGCTCCTAAACCGCTAAACCGATTTTCATAAAATGTTTAGGTTTTTACCTAGTTTTCGATAGTCCAAGGAGCTGGTTAGATTTTGGTCAAAATCCATTAATGCTATTGACAGTTTTTTGACAATCAAATATTTTTAAAATGGTAACTTTTTAACGGACCATCGCATCAATATGAGAGTTTCGGAATATAGTAAACTAAATTTTGCTCAATAATTTCTGTTAAAACCAAAAACTTCGTAAGAGCTTTAGTTTCTGAGATTTTTACAAAACTGTTTTCAAGGCTGATATATGATGGCTTCACTTGAAGTGTGCTAATAGGCTAGCTAGGAAGGTATCAGATCCGTCAGGGATCCATTTATTTTTATTTTAGTATTTGCTTCAGGAGAATATGGAGGGTATTAACTATAGCTTTAACACCGTACCTGAGCACTTCTGCCGTTACTCCGCCTTTTCCAGGTGATTTGTTATTTTTCATTTACCTTAATACTCTGTTTATTTCCGCGTTGCTTATTTCAGTTTGCAGCTTTGAGTTTCTGTTCTTTATTTCTCTTTGAAGTCTCTTTGTAGTTTCTCGCGATGGTTCCCTTTTTGTTTGGTATAATTATGTATAGAATAGTTGTGTGGTATTTATAATATCCTATTTAACGTTAGTTTCTATTATTTTATACCTACATAGAGTCGTCTCTAGACATTTCATATTGCTGTTATTTTCTATAACTCTTTTAACTTTTATTCCTTTGCTATTTTTTTTATTCTTTTTTAATCAGTTTCATCATAGCTTTATTTATTTCTGTGTATTCTATTAATGTTTTTTTTCCTTCTTTCTATAGGTTCCGTCCTTTTTTCATCAGTTTCTTTATCTCGTCTGATATAAAATTTTCTCTCTTTTTATCTTTTTGTGTGATATATTTTTCTACTTTGGTCATAGCTCTAATCAGCGTATCATTTATTTTATCTATATTTTCATTTTCGCATCCTAAGTTTTGGGTTAGCTGTTCCTTTAGCCTTTCTTTGTATATAGCTTTATTTTGTGTAAGTTTATTCATGTCAATTGTTATTTTTAATTTTTCTTTTCATTTCGAAATAATGTGATCAATGCAAGCTGTAAAGCTGTTTAGGATTGTTACATCTCAAACGATGTTTTTCTCAGTAGTCAGTATGTAATCAATTTCCACTTTGGTTGCAGTTTCTTTCTATAGAACGAACTCATTGCATTAAGTTGTTTTACCTAAGGCACTAATCGTAAAGCAAGCTTTATAGGAATCGAAGTCATTGATTTTCTTTTTTTTTTAGTTTTAAATTATGACATATTTTTCTCGGATTTGCATTGGCGGATCTTTCTTATTTTAAAGATGAAGTTTTAACAAAATCTAGAGGACAAAAAAAAAATCCTTTTATCGTTGCTTTTTATTTCGAAAAGAATAAATATGGGTAGGTAACTAGGCATCTTCAGACTGTGTAAAAACAACATTTTAAAACTAAAAACCAACCATAAATGCCAAACCGAGGAAAACATGTCAAAAGTAATGACCAAAAATTAAAAATCTTCGTCATGTCAGGCTTCGCTTACTACAGAACTTGTTCTTCGATAAGTGTCCTTAGTTTTTTCTCTAGATAATTCAATAAGGTTGTGCCCCTGTCATTCCTTTCGTCAGACCCAATATGATTGGTACAGCAAGTTAAAGTAGTGTTCAACTAGCAAGTTCGAGTAGTGTTCAATCGACGAAGACTAAGTCGTGAAGATCATATTGTACACTGGCTAGACAAGACTGTGGTGACATCATCCATTAGCTGGCCATACACACAGAGGTTGATCCGTCGGTTTGGAACGGCACAGATAAGTCTGACCGTTTTGTCCGTAACGGTTTAAAACTGCTGTTGTCCACTAACACAAAAAAAATCTTTCGGATCGATCCTTCATATCGGTCTGTGGCAGACATAACCGCACGTTAGTGGGCTAAAACTCAAGATTTATTTGCCTGTTTAACCAAAACTGTGGAATTTCGTCAAGTCGAAAGTTTTATGCGGCACGGTTTTTTAAGCATAGTGTATGTAAAATGTTTCGTGCTAAAAAGAAGCAGGCTCTGTGTATGGGAATAATTATTAATATGGAAATAATGCATAGTGGTGTAAAAAAGAGACGTTCCAAGTGGGTTAAAAGTTATTTGCTTAAGAGGACACTATTTAGCCATGACCTTCTATTAAAAGTGTTAATAGAAAATGATCTAGACGATTTTAAAAATTATTTAAGAATGGATATTGGAGAATTATTGAAATACAGCCAGGCTATAATTGTGCCAGGCACTATTTTGACACATTCACATTGAAAACTGTTAGTTGATCCTTCAAAACTGACATATCAAAGTCAAATTTAAAACTTTCGTCGTTTATTTTCAATTAATAAAAGAAGGCACTATTTATTTCGGTTCATATAGTAAACAAAGGCCGTGTGTTAAAAGATCACAGCTGATATTACAATGTAAAGGTGTCAAAATTGTGCCTGGCACCATTATAGCCTGGCTTTATTTAAATAATTCTCCATTAACAGCTTTTATTAAAGTTGGTAAGAGAGGATCCTACAAAACAAGATATCCAAATGAGAAAAGCCATTGGACCAGAACAGCGATTAAACCGACAGAGAAGTCTGCGCCGGTTAAAATATCTGTGAACACGGAACGCACAAGTTTCGCCCGTCGGTCTGAACTCACAGATAAATCTGTGCCGGCTATAACTGGCGCGTGGAATGTACACTAATTGAAAGACAAATCCGCCAGTTTGAACCGCGCCGTTCCAAACCGGGTTGACCGCCGGTTTGGAACGGCGCGGTTCAAACTGGCAGATTTGTCTTGCAATTAGTAGATATTCCACGCGCCAGTTATAGCCGGTATAGATTTATCTGTGAGTTCAGACCGGCCGGCGCGCGGGCGGGCGAAACTTGTGGGTTCCGGGGGACGTTCATGATTAACGCCGTGTGCACACCGGACGCGCCCGGTATTACTTTTTGCCCGTTGACGATTGACGCCGCGCGCGTCCGGTTGGATAAATTTTTCGTTCATGATTCGGTTGCTGGCTTTGGTGCGCACACCGAAAGGCGAAACGACGTTCACGAATAACACACGGCGAACAACCATTTCTCTACCTCGATTAGTTGGGTAAAAATTAACTTGTCGCGCAAGCGCATAGCGAAGATGAAACATATGAGAGCACACTTTAACCCAACTTTACTTCTTTTTTTTTTGTAAACAGTATTTTTTTTTTAATTCCACTAAAGTGTTTGGGACTTAAAGCCTAGTTTCTACCTATGCGTGTCCACTCTGATTCAAAAAACACATCATGTGACGGGACAAGGATTTTCACCGGTTTTAAATGCAGCGTCACCTGATGCGTTTTTTGAATCAATCTAGTACAATTTTTGGTGCCTTCAAAGTATAACATAAATTGGGTTCGTCTTTTAAATCTGTGTTATTGGCGGGAAAATCGTTTCAATTCAAACCGAACCAATAAAAAAATAAAAAATTGACAAATGAAAGACAGAAGACGTCGGTAAACGCCCGGCGCGTCTGGGTAAGATTCACACGGTATATTTTAACCCGAATCATGAACGCAACCCAGCGCTCGATATTTTAACCGGCGCAGACTTGTCTGTCGGTTTACACTGTGCAGTGGCGTATATAGAAAAAAGTTTCGGGGGGGGGCGAGACAGTTTCGGGGGGGGGGGGGGGGGACCGAGACCTCTTAAGGCCGTATTTTATGCTATTTTATGTTTGTATTCATGAAATATGTGGAAAATATCTAAAAAAATGTTAGTTTCGGGGGGCCCGGGCCCCCCAGCCCCCCCTTATATACGCACTGACACTGTGCCAGGGATAACAGACCGTTCATATAGTCTCTCTTTAATTTATTGAATATTATGGCACATGTTTCCGGAATGATATAACCAAGTGCCTGTGCAGAAAATTCCCACTGAAAATTTCAGATCTTCATATGATCTTCCCGTGGCAAGGAAACGAAGGGCAGCATTTAATCGCTGTTCTGGTCCAATGGCTTCTCTCATTTTGGTATCTTGTTTCGTAAGATCGTCTTTAAATTTAATAAAAGGTCATACGTGTTAATATCCATTCTTAAATAATTTTTAAAATCGTTTGGATCATTTTTTCTTAACTCTTTTAATTAAGGTCAAATAACTTTTAAGCCGCTTGGAAGGTCTCTTTTTTACACCTCTATGCATTATTTCCATAATAATAATCATTCCCATATACAGAGCCTGCTTCTTTAAGCACGAAACATTACATACACTATGCTTAAAATACCGTTCCGCATAACGCCTTGACGAAATTCCACAGTTTTGGTTTAACCGGCAGATAAATCTTAAGTTTTTGCCCACTAACGCGCGGTTATATCTGCCACAGACCGATATGAAGGATCGATTCGAAAGATTTTTTGTGTTAGTGGACTGCAGCAGTTTTAAGCCGTTGCGGACAAAACGGTCAGACTTATCTGTGCCGTTCCAAACCGACGGATCAACCTCTGTGTGTATGGCCAGCTATTACGTACGCATCTCTGGTTTGGTGGCCAAAAAATAGCTCAACAGACTGATGCTTAGAATAAGTAAAGTGCAAGGACTTTATGGCATTTCAAGTGCAATGTGATCTACTCGAACAACTGCGATGAAACTACAGTACACTCTTCAGAACCCAGTGTTGCCAGATTGGAAGGTTTTCCTTCAATATGAAGGTTTTTGTACAACAGTTTTGGCTATTGAGGGTTTGAAGGTTTTTATCTGAATTTGAAGGATTTTGACTATTTCGAGGTGAAGTTATATATTTTGCAAATATTCCAATAATTTTACTAAAGTTAACCCATGAAGGTAAATTTTAATTACCGTATTTTTAAATGTAGTTTTTATAATTTATAATTTAAGTTATAAATACTTTAGTTTTTTGGTTTTTTCTTTAAAAAATTGGTTCACAGCATAAAGTTTTCTTTGGTTTGGTATCACACACCCGTACTGTTTTGGAGGTTATGAAGGGTTTTTGTCACTTAGTGAACGTCCTTAAATTATGTAACGAAAAAATTCAGAAGTTTTGACTCCCCTCCTCCCCTCGTAACGCATTTTCAAGAAAAAGCACATAAAAAAAACAGTGATTGTAACGCAAGGCCAAACTCCCTCTGCCCCTAGATCGTTACGTAATTTAAAGACAGGCCCTTAGTTGAAGGAAAGTTGTCAAAAAAGTCTGGCAATACTGTCAGAAACCCATGCGCTAACCATTAAGAATGTATAATAGTGAGAAGGAGCTATATAAAACAACTTTTGGAGTAGTTATGCAGGAAATAGTAGTGTGGTCTGAACAAAACAACCCGCTGCCACAGAAAGGATTGGTCTGGTACGCAGTTGCATCAAAACCTGACGAATGCAGCGAGGCAGGAATATTCGGAGAAATGCCTAGGAGAAATCTGCACTTTTCAATAAGATATATAATATCTTAGAATGAGCTAGGAAGAACAATAGTATTAGACAATTCGGTTATAGCATATAGGCTCAAAGTTTCCCGCAAAGCTATTCTTGAAATACCATGCTGCACTAGTGAAATTGGCGGATAATAGAATGAAATTATTGTACGTGTCAAGACACAGAGTTTTCCAAGGCAATGAAAAATCTAATAAAGTAGCGACACGAGGATCATCAGAAAAATGTAATCGACGAGAGCTAGCCCTGGAGGTACCAAAGTAGTTATACTTTAAGGTCTCAAGTCAAACTATGGGTAAGGAAAAAACATGAAAGACACAGGTTAGAAAAACAGAAACTAAGACACAGCAGATCATTTGTCAAAGGCATGGATGCCAAACTCACAAAACGCCCGCTCAGTTGCAGTATAGTAGTATGCAAGTGATAACTATAATAGGAATCGTGGCCGGTCATATGGCGGTTAAAGTTCACCTAAGCAGGATGAAACTATACCAAGAAGCCCTCAGCTGCAAACTATGCAATCAGGAATTGGAAACAGTAGAATATGTAACGTGCCAATGCAAGGCACTGTATCGCAAAGGCACTTAATATTTGGGGAAGCTGAACTTGACCCAATAGCAATTGGGAACTACTTTAATGAGGACCGGTACAAGCTTGTATAAAAGTCCAAATTAACGGAGTAGTTACCTTTGGAAAACTCCTATGTGGCTTCGGTGGTTCAGTGGTAGAATGTTTGCCTAGATAGCAAAAGATCCCGGGTTCGATCCTTGGCCGAAGCAGAAAACTTTTTTCTTATTTTTCTTTCTTTAATTTAACTTGTTGTTTATAGTTTTAGGTCCTTGCATTATTTGCAATTTGGTATTTGATAAAAAAAAAGTCTTGTCGCTCTGCCGCCCACTTCCATTTTAGCATTTAATGAGATGCGCGCAAAATATAAGTTGACCTTGAACTTTGAGAATATACGCAGGTTTGTGTGTTTTATGCAAGATTTCCACTTGGAAAAAAAACTATAAGTCAAGTATCCTATGAGAAGCTTGTTCGAGAAGTTAATACTCCAATATAAAAATACGAAACTATGGGCTAGCTGATATGATCCTGCTTGCCTGATGCTCCTCTGCCATATAAATTCTCATGGGATTTTGAGTTCTGACAGCATATAAAAGAGGAATCTTTAAGTTGCGAAACTCAATCGAAGTTTAGTTTATGCTTGGAAAATTCCAATAACTTAATGTTTAAATTTATTGTTGCACATTCGGCATTTTCAAGCGCCCTTATTCTAGATCTTCGACATGGCAAACTTTTGTCTAACTTTTGAACAGATAACTCTACGTTTCTTACATTGAGTACATATTATACACTAAAAAATTGTATGTGAATTTAGATCCACTATATTCGGATCATATAAGAAAAAATTAATTTCGAAACCAATTTTACTTTTCATTTGCAATTTTATATGAATTTTTTTAATTCACAAAAGACCTTCGAATTAAAAAAATAAACATTTTTCAACATTTTTCTCACATGTTCCAGACGAAAATAAATACTAATATTTAATTTAGGTATATTAGGTAGCCTGTAATGGTTTAGGGTTTGGGAATATATTTATATTGTTACTGTAATTTTACCAGCAATCGTAAGTGATTTTACAAAAATATGTAAGAAACCAAACCAGTCATGGTAAGTTTATTATTTTTTGTAATTTTGCAAAGGACTTTTAAAAACACAAAGCTATGAACTGTTAAGTAAATGCACAAGAGTTATTTCTAAGAAGTGCAGAAAGTATTTAATAATTTACCGCACGCGACGGCATTTGATCGAACGACGCGGAGCAGAGTTCAGGCAAGCCGTCAAGGGTGTTAAAGACACTTTCCGCATGTGTTAGGAACAATATTTTACCTATGAGTACCTTTTTTTTCAAAAAATTGAATGTAATTTATAAATAAACATGTCAAATTAGATGAAATTGAAATGTAAACAAATAGTGAAGCTGTCTTATTGGTGCGTTATTGCTAAGGTTTCTAAGTGGTGCGCGTGTGGTAAAGTAATTACTTTACCGCACGCGAGTAGGAAAATATATTTTTAATGTGTATACAGCCCTCTAGAAAACAAAACAAATAATTTTTCCAAATCCTAAATCAAAAGGGCCCTTTCTACATTACAAAAAATAAGCATTTCCTAAAAACGCTAAGCTATCCCTGAGACACTGCCTGACATGTTAACAGACCCAAAATTATCTCAGTCAAAAAGTAAGGTTAGGTAGTGAAAATATTTTTTTCAATTTCTAAAAGCTTTAATCACAAAATATGTTTTTAGATTATGCCTTATATTTTCTAAACTATTGCACCTGCCCAACTATGTCTTATCAGGTTGGTAGCTGATACAATTACTTACAGGTCAGCCATATAATTTTTTTTCGAAGCTGTTTATCAGCATCCCTACACTGAAAAAAAACCGATTTTATTATTAACAAATATTTGGTAAACCTGATTTTTGTTGTGCTCATTAAAAAATATTAAAAGCAAATATCATTAATTATTGGTAACAGATCTTTTTTAAACTGTTTAGTTATAAATAATATTTCATTTGTTTCTTTAATAATTTGATGTTTTTTTAAATATTAATTGCCTTATATTAACCATAACCAAAACACTCTTTCTTTTAAGGTAACAGAACGTTTTTGTTATGAATACTTAAAATTTCCCAAATATAAATATACTCTTAATATTGGCAAATATCTCTTTGTGTTTATTACAACAAACATTTTTTTATAATGTTATGGCGTGATTTTGTTATTATATCGGTCTGAATTGGTTTCTATTAATTACCTCGTAAAGTTCACAACAAATTTGGTTACTATTAACAAGCGATAATATCGAGCAATATAACTTTGTACCGTCTCGGCTCGGGCCTTGTCGCGCGTAGATCGTGACGTTTCGGTTGACATTTTGTGGGGGAGAGCGGGGCTAGTTGAGCCAGTTTTTACATAAATGTAAATAAAAGCATTGCTATATTACTTACAGTTTTACAATTATAATATGTTTAAGGCAAATATTGGTTTGTAAAACTATACATTCAAACTTAAAAAAAACTTTTTTCTAGCACCCTTGCAAGCGGCCCAACTAACCCCACCCACGGAGTAAGTCGGGCCATATGATGGGGCAAGTTGGGCATGGTTGAATAATTAGGAAATGTATATATGCACCATAAAATAACAGGAAATTCTTAGATTATTTTTATTTATAATAATAAAATACTAAACTTTAACTTTCTTAAAAAACAAACAATATAAAGTAACCTAATTCTTGCTCTAGTCTGAATCGGAATTACGGTTTTAGCAAACATAAGTAAACCCTGCATCAGCACATGCTTCATGGGCCCAAAACTTGTAAGTTAAACATTGTACCCATTTTTCTTTTGGTTTGCTGTTTGAGAGTGGTTCCATGCAGACTAGACAAAATGTTTCCTCTTCATCATCGCTGTCATCTTTCAGTGTCCTTTTCTGATTAGTTTTTCTATGCTTCTTTTCCTTGAAGACATTTTTAGTTACAGATTTTTCTTTTTTTTTTCTTTTTTTAATTTTTTTTCACGTTCCAACTCTTCTTTAACCGGAGTTTCAGTTAGTATAGCTGTTGACCATTTTCATCGGTTGATATTATTGGTCTTTCTTTCGCCAGCTTTCGGAAAAGCACGAATTTTTAAAATTTGCCTAGATCGATTGGTAATAATAGATCACACAATTTTCAAAAGTCACCGGGTGTTTGCCTCAAATTTGAGTTGAAGGATCTGTGTGATGTCATAAATAAATAAATGGCGGCTTTTTTACTGTTTTTTTACAATCTTTGGCTTATAACTTCTGCCAATGACTTAGTTTTACAGAAAACCTAATCGTTTTTTGTTTGCAAGAGAACACCAATCAAGATTGTGAAGAAATTAGCTTTATATCTCCAAGACTAACAAAGATACCACGTGAACAAGTCCACATCTAGGGGGCCTAATTTCCATAAGACGATAAAAAACAGAATATAGCATATATTAATAAGAGACCGCAATATGCCCGATTCCAGTCGAAAGCGTTTCAGCGTTGCCAAAGGTAACTTTAATAAATAACTACAGGCGCAAGTCGTCGCTGTCTTCAAGAGGCGGACAATCTAAGACATTTGTTTAGGGCGAGAACTATTACCTGACGTGATTTTTAGTCCATCATACGTACGCATGCTGATTTTAACCTTAAATTAAAAAAAAATGTTTTTACAAAATGTATGGGGTTAGCTGGGCCGGTGGCCCAACGTGCCCCGAACTTTTTGGCTCAACTAGCCCCACACCTACATACAAAATTGAGAGAGTCGGCAACCATGTTTGCGTAAATATTAGCATCGTTATAATTTCATTAAACTCTGTCTAAATATGTAAAGTTAACTATAAAAAACCGAATGGGGGCATGCAGGTGTAACAAAACAATCTGTGAAATGTTTTCCGAAATAACAAAAAGTTACTTACGAGGTCCAAAAAAAATGGCTCTGTAATGAAATAGCGCGTATCAAAATAGCGCGATCATTTGAGCGCGTATCATAACGGCGCGTGATCAAAATAGCGCGTATCATAATGACGCGTGTTCAAAATAGCGCGTGTCAAAAGAGCGCGTATCAAAATGGCGCGTGTTCAAAATAGTGCGTATCAAAATAGCGCGTGTTTAAAATAGCGTGTGTTCAAAATAGCGCGTCTTAAAATAGAGCGTCTAAAAATACCGCGCTTTGAAAGATCGCCATTGCAAACGTCGCTGTTACAAAATAGTTCGAGTAAGGGGTCTCTTTCTAACATATTTTTTCAAAAAAAAAACTTTCCTGACTTTTTTCCCGGGATCCTAACCAAACCGAACCGAACCGAACCGATTCAAACCGCACCGAACTGAAATAAACCGAACCAAACCGAAACATTTTTTCGAAAAATTATTTCCCTAAATTTGCTTCCCGATCCTTATTTTGGTAGGTTTCTGTTCTGACCTGTGACTTGGTGACATTTTTTTTGGTAAAAAAAAGGTCAGGGAGTTACTGGAAAAAATGTTCGGTTCGGTTCGGTTTGGTTACACACCCTCTAGGATCCCGGAAAAGAAGCCAGGGAAGTTTTTTTTTGAAAAAGATATGTTAGAAAGAGACCCCTTAGTCTAACTATATGAGTTGTATTAAGTATAGCAACCCATCGGTTTATTTAACGGTTAAGTAAGTATAACTTATCTGACCTTGCTCAAACTGTTTAGGTGAATATACCTAAGCAGACCTGATACGCGCTATTTTTTACACGCGCTATTTTAATACGCGCTATTTTAATACGCGCTATTTTGATACGCGCTATTTTGATCACGCGCTGTTTTGATACGCGCTATTTTGATACGCGCTATTTTGAACACGCGCTATTTTGATACGCGCTATTTTGAACACGCGCTATTCTGAACACGCGCTGTTTTGAAAGGCGCTGTTTTGATACGCGCTATTTTGATACGCGCTATTTCGTTACAGAGCCAAAAAAAATAAGTCAAAATCTGTTTCTTGGAGACACATCACAGATTCTCACTGCGGACTAATGCATGAGCAAAGGCGACTTTGCCACGTGGGTGGCGCTGGCATCTGACGTCTAATTGTCGAGTTAATAGGGGTGTCTCAACGTGCCCCTATGCCCAACCAGCCCCGCTCTCCCCTATTGTGTATGTGCCGCGGTCTAGACCGAACCGACCCGACGCCCTACGTAGCATTGTATTACAGACCGTCGCAGATAGTGTGCCCAAAAATCAAGGGGACGCCATATTTTGGGAAAAACATTGACCAAACAAGGTTTAGTTTTTGTGATTTTGTACTAATACGGACCTAAATACGCGGGTATTTTTATGGCATCATAATGGTGTTTTGGTTGCAAGAGTCGAACAGAAAAAAAAGTCATCAGGAATAACGCTTTAAAGGTAAATATTTAAAGGTAGAAATATTGCTTCAAGAAAAAAAACGTATTCATTGTATAAACTTTTAGTTCTGTGGAAACTGATTGCTTTATAAACAAACAGTAAATAGGATTAATTTTTAATTAACTGATGTATTTGCTAATTGACGACAAGTATCCATAGGCGTAGGTTTTGTTTGTTTTTAATATAAAATTCATACTCTTTTTTTTTTGTTTCAGATTTCCGCTTAAAGATAGAAACAAATCTGGCTTTGTTGGTTAAAAACATGCATCTTGCTGATTGGTCTTCCACAATAACAGATCCTATTAGAAATCACAAAAACTATCCTATTTAAAGGACAGTAATAATAGTACGTGTTATTTATTTTTTTTTAGAATGCTTTAAATTTGCATTTTGTGATTTTAATAATTTTAAATTTGATGTCATTTGAATCATGGCTTCAATTCTTTGAATTAATTATTAAAGATTTTTAAGCAAAGAGCCTTTAGTATGAAAATGTGAAGTTTAAACCTTTTAACTTAAAGCAAACGTTTAATGTTCTGTACAGTGGGGTATATAGAAAAAAATTTCGGGGGGGAGGCCGAGACCTCATGAGGCCGTATTTTAGATTATTTTATGTTTATATTCATAAAATATGTGGAAAATATCTAAAACAAACTTAACTTTGAGGGGGGGCCAGGCCCCCCTTTATATATGCCACTGGTTCTGTATTAAATTTACAAATATACAAAATTTTCTTTCTTTCTCAGGTCAGCACTGATTTGGAGGTGGAGGAAGTAATTGAACAAAGGAGAAACATTTAAAAAAAACATGGGCTACCCATGCTGCCTTTCGTAATGATGGAGTCCCCAACTTATAGTGAGGTAGAATCCGTTTATGTCAGTTTTGACAAAATTTTGTGTGCATCTCATGTGGAACAAACGTGGGTATATCTCATTAACCAAGCTTTGCAAAAAAATACAAAGATTACCAGCCACCATAAAAAAAATTGCGATGTGACAGATCAGTCATACTTTACCAGACTTCTTGTCTCTGAGACTACAACCTTATTTTATAAAAAAAATATCTAGTTCTTTTTTATTTATATATTAGTATTGTAGTAGAGTAAATTTGTAGGGTATTTCAAGAAAAAGCTGCAAAAAGGGTATATTTTTTTATATTTGTATATGCGTTAATATGCATAGACTCCACAGGCTAAAAAAGATCCATGGTTTTTTATTTTTATAATAAAATACAAATAAATATTTTTCATCAAAACGACTTTTTATTATTATTAAAATTGTGTTATTATTCTATACCTTATTCATTTCTCTAGGGTTAATGGGAAAAGGGACACCAATTTTGATCACACAACTTTATTTCTTTTCGACGATTCATTTTCGTCTTCCTAAGGAAGACCCGAGGAAGACGAAAATGAATCGTCGAAATGTCGCAAAGAAATACAGGTGTGTGATCAAAATTGGTTTCTTTATTTCCATTAACCCTATACAAATATACAGGGTGTTCATTTTGAAACTTCCCTACCCAGATTTCTCGAAAATGATTTTTTTTGAGAAAAAGTAAAAACAGGTCAATTAATTTATGAAGGAGGATACATTTTGGCTATACAGCTTTGAAAAAATAAGTGAATATGTCAAAAACAAATTGATAGATTTTCAAAATTTATACACCTTTGTAAAGTCATTTAAGAAAACTTAAAAAAATATAGGGGTAAAATTACCCCTCAAAGGGGGTGTGTACTACAAAAATTTTAAGATAGCCAAAATGTGTCCTCCTTAATAAATTAATTGACGTGTTTTTGATGTTTAAAAAAAAATCATTTTCGAGAAATCTGGGGTGGGAAGTTTTAAAATAAACACCCTCTTTATTAAACAGAACATGAAACCTACAAATACCTTATTAATGCAAAATAACTAAATATAATTACAGCTACTAATTATATAATAACCCATAATTAATTAATTTAATATTAAATAAGAATGATCCTTATAATAAATATACAGTATATTAATAATTAAACTCACATATATTTTTAAATACCAACAATATATTAGTGCTTAATGTAGCTTTTTTTTAACTATTACCAGACGATTTTGTTTTTATTAACAAATATTTGTTTCAATTGTTGAAATTTATGAATTGTTACCAGCAAACAAATATCTAATAAGCCAAATATGGGCAACGCATTTGGTAACAGTTACAAAATGTTTGTTATTGTTACAAAATTCTTCTCTCAGTGTAGGTAGACGCAAAAAATTCAAAAAAAAATGCACCCATGATGGATCTGATATCTTCCTAGCCCATTAGCACACTCCAAGTAAACTTCATGCTATATCAACCCTGAAAACAGCTTTTTGTAAATAACTCCGAAACGAGCGCTCCTACAAAGTTTTTGTTTATAATACAAATTTAAAAAAAAATGTGCTTTACTACTATATTTTGAAAAATTGATGCCACGCCCCATTAAAAAGTTAGCATTTTTCAAAATATTTTGACTGTCATGCATTTTGATCAAAATCTAATCAGCTCGTCACAGTATCGAACAATATTTTGCCTGAAAATTTCATGAAAATCGGTTCAGCGGTTTAGGAGCTATCGTGTTACGGACAGATATACATACACACACACACACACATTAGGACAATATTGCTAGGATAGGGCAACATACACCCAAATAACACATTTTCAGCGTTATCTCAATTTTTTTTTTATCGAAACTTATACCTTCTCTAGTCGTTCCTAGGCGGGCTAGGAAGGTATAAAATAATTGACTTACTTACTTATACTGCCCTATGTCCTCAAATTTGCACTAAACGGTTGCGATTACCTACCTTTTTATTTTATATACTTTAAACTTTGCCTCTGGCTCCTAGGGGTTGTAAGGGGCCAACATCTTATTTTGACCCCACCGCAACATAAAATTAATTTTTAGACTATCCCATCCCCATCCCGCTACTGCACCTGCACAACTAGATCTCAATAAAATAGAGTATCTGAGGACACGGCAGTGCCTCGCCAAGTTCGCGCGCCGTACCATCTTTTCTTGAAACATTTCAGCCGATATTTGAACTATCTAAAACTTGCACAGTCGTAGATATTCACGAGGTTAACAACCCCTCCAAGTTTCATGGAATTCCATAAAGTAGTAAAGTAGTTACGAAATTTCAAAAATCGTCGAAATTGCCACTCACTCATGTATAGATCATCAAAATTCTACTGTACTTCCAGACATGCTACAAAACTGAAATTTGGCAGACTGATAGAAATTATGACCAAACCCCTGGAAAAATCAAAAAACCTCAAAATTCGAATTTATTCCCCTCCCCTATACATGTAAAGTTATGTAAAAGAAATGCTAGAGAGCTGAGCTTTGGCAGACTGATAGGAACTATGATAAAACTAAAGGAAAAAATTTAAAAAACCAAAATTATATTTTACTTTCCTCCCATATAAATGTAAATTTATGTAAAATTAACACTGCCCACTTCCAGAAACGATAGAGAGCTGAGCTTTAGAACGAGAGTAACTATGATAAAACTATAGAAAAAAATTAAAACACCCCGAAATTCTAATTTAATTCCCTTCCCTATAAATGTAAAGTTATGTAAAATTAACATTGCCCACTTCCAGAAACGCTAGAGAGCTGAGCTTTTTAAAACTGAAAGGCACCATGATAAAACTATAGGAAAAATTTTTAAATCACCAAAATTTTAATTTACTTCCCTCCCCTATAAATGTAAATTTATATAAAAGTAAAATTGCCCACTTCCGGAAACGCTAGGGAGCTGAGCTTTGGCAGACTGATAGGAAATATGATAAAATTGTAGGAAAAAATTTAAAAACCCCAAACTTTTAATTTGCTTCCCTCCCCTATAAATATAAAGTTATGTAAAAGTAACATTGCCGACTTCCAGAAACGCTAGAGAGCTGAAATTTGGAAAGCCGATAGGAACTATGAGAAAACTATAAAATAAAATTAACCTCAAATATTAATTAACTTCCCTCTCCTATAAATGTAAAGTTATGTAAAAGTAACATTCTCCACTTCCAGAAACGCTAGAGAGCTGAGTTTTGGAAGACTGATAGGAACTATGATAAAACTATAGAAAAAAAATTTAAAACATCAAAATCTTAATTTTCTTTCCTCCCCTATAATTTAAAGTTATGAAAAATTAACATTGCTTACTTCCAGGATCACTAAAGAGCTAAGCTTTGGAAGACTGATAGGAACTATGATAAAACCATAGAAAAATTAAAAAACAACCTCAAAATTTTTAATAAGACATTGCAAAGGTTTTGAACAATATTCCGCATATTTAACTACTTTAAAACTTAAATATTATCTAAATCCTTTAATAAAGGAGTGATAACATAACAAAAATATTTCATGTAAAAAAAGCCAAGTACGCGAAAGTGGTATTCCGTAAAAAGAATTGAGATAAAAGTAAAGCCAAGTTCTCCAATACAAATTTTAAAATGAAAGGTTCTTACTAGTTTGAAAACGCTTTTCAAACTTTGATTACTTTTATCTCAATTCTTTTTACGGAATACCACTTTCGCGTACTTGGCTTTTTTTACATGAAATGTTTTTGTTATGATTACATAATATTATAAGACCGTCTAGTTAGGGGCCAACAATTTGTTATTTACAATAAGAAAATTATTTGTTTTACATTCTGCCCAATATCAAGAAATTTTGGTACTGCAATAAAGGCGTATTACTATTATTACTATTATTACTTAATTTTGTATACTTTTAACTCAGCCTCCGCCTCTAGGGGCGGTAAGGAGCTAAACACTCTTTTTGACCCTACTTTATGAACAGGGCAATCCCATATATCTTTCTTTCACTCTACTGCACCTGCACAACTGGATAGTTTATTAGCCCAAACAAAAGTCTAATAAGTATATTGCAAAGTTTTTCGAAGCGGTTAAAAACAAGTTTCCTAAGTCAGGTAAAAATTTTTGTTACTTAAAACAAATTAATGTACTATTCTGCCCTGGGTCCACCACCAGCGGACCACTTTTTAATTTTTTATACCTTTAAATTTGCAACGATTTAATTTGATAAAAGTGCTTGAACTGTAAAATTTATAACTCCTATGTAGAATAAAATGTATGTATTTTATGATTTGTGACCGACCCAATAAAATATTTTTAATGATTTTGCGATGAGGTCAAAATAAGATGTCAAACCCTTACACCCCCTAGGAGCCCGGAGTAAAGTATAAAGCATATAAAATTAAGAATTGGTCAGGCGCAAATTTCTGGTGGAAATTTGCTGACATAGGTCAAAGTATAAGTCAATTAAATTTATTTTTATACAGCAGACCTGTGGGTAATTGTATCAGCTACCAATTTAATAAGACATAGTTGTGCAGGTGCAATAGTTTAGAAGATATAAGGCATAATCTAAATCACATTTTGTAATATTGTGCCCCCTAGGGGCACAATATATATATATATTTTTTTTAGCAGAAAAAGTACGTAAAGGACGATGTGCATGCCAAGCTTCATTATTCTAGCTTAAATCGTTCTGAATTGAAAAAAATATTTTGACACCCTAACCTTACTTTTTGCTTGAGACACTTTTGGGTGTGTTAACAGGTCAGGCAGTGTTGGTGGGGTCATTAGTATTCGACAAAAACAGGTCTTGTAAAATCTTCATCAAAAAGCTCACGAAACACGCTATGGCCCAGACTAGTAAAGACACAATTAAAAATACAAGCAACTAGATAGATATATATATATATATATAGATAGATAGTGTGCTTTATTACCATAAAAACATATAAAATTGTTTTGTGGACAAGGAAAAACTTAGCAACTAACACAAGTACTGAAGGAAAAAATACTCTGCCAATCTATGGGCACCTAAGCTCACACTAGGTACTATAGTTATAGTGTGAGCTAATATAATCAAAAACTGAAATATATTTTATTCAACTCCAGACTCAATTACATTTAGTTTGATACCACACAAGCCATGTTTTGACTTAAACTCAAATTTTTTTAATCTACCCCTTACCTTTTTGAAAAAAACTAAAATGTATTTTGTTTAACTCCAGGCTCAATTACCTTTCGTTTGATATCACACACGCCATATTTTCACTTAAACTCTAATTTTTGACATCTATCCCCACCCTTTTTTTAAAAATAAACTAAAATTCATTTTTTTTAACTCCAGACTTAATTACCTTTCGTTTGATATCACACACGCCATATTTTCACATAAACTCTAATTTTTGGAATCTACCCCCACCCTTTTATTTGGCTTGCGTTCAATGGATTTTGTTAATTTTTAAATGGTACCATCACGGCCCAAGACCCAACTTAGGTACCAAATTTCATTAAAATCGAACAAGCGGTTTTTGAGTTATGCGGGTTGGTCGTTACAGACAGACATACAGACAGACAGACATACAGACAGACAGACAGACAGACAGCAAAACAAAAAAGTTTCAAAATCATCTGAAACGCAAAGATATATAAAAATTTTTGAAATCGGAGCAACTTTTTTTTTCTCGGAAAAATTAGGATCACCATAGCTCACACTACTTATAGTAGTAGTGTGAGCTAAAATACAAAAAAATAAACTGTCAGAAGTAGAACCCGTACTTATCTTATAGCACAGTATAATAAATAAAAATAATAGAATGTGCTTACAATTAGATAGACAGTCATTAATTATCTGGTCAAATCAAATTTACAAAATTACAAATATTTGGGTTAAACAAGGTAAACACACCAACAAAAAAAAAACACCACAATTTACAGAAAGTTTAACTTAGGAATAAATCTAGGACAAAACCATTCAAACTTATTGAATATTTTCATTATAAAATTATAAACTTGGTTTAAGTTACATTAAACAAAAAAAGATACTACAATTTCACAAAGTCTAAAACTCAGGATTAAATCCAATTTTTAAATGATCTTAAAACTTATCTTAATTAGAGAAATAAAATTAAACAAGTCAATTGCAGGGCAATATCCATCACAGTTGATTGAAACATACCACGTCCTAAATATGCTAATCATTGCCTAAAATCTTTCAGGATAATATTCATTTAAATTATAATAGGCTCTTTCACTGGGCCGTAAAAGCATCTTTAATTAATAACCGAATAGATCAGATATATACAGACTGAATAGCCAATATACAACAACATCAATCAAAATGAACCAATGAGGTGTTAGACAGGGTGACACAATATCCCCTAAATTATTTAACCAGGCCGTAGAAGAAGCTTAGATTAGGAAGAAATAGGCATCAAACTAAACGGTCAATTCTTGAACCACCTAAGATATGCTGATGATGGGCGGCGGACGAAACATCGAATGACAGAATGTCAAAAGTACAAAATGTCGAAATTACAAAATGTCGAAGTTACAAAATGTCGAAGTTACAATATGTCGAAAGGCAAAATGTCGAAATTACAAAATATCGAAAGTACAAAATGTCGAAATTACAAAATGTCGAAATTACAAAATGTCGAAATTACAAAATGTCGAAATTACAAAATGTCGAAAAGCAAAATGTCGAAATTACAAAATATCGAAATTAAAAAATGTCGAAATGACAAAATATCGAAATTAACAAATATCAAAAATCAAGAATAGAAAATTTCTAAACCTTAACCTAACCCGACCCTGACATTACCTAACCTAATCTAACTAAACCTAATCTGACCTAACCACATGAAAATAGAAAGTTTCAAAAACCTAACCTGACGAAGCCTAATCAAATCTCGCCGAGCCAAACTGAACCGAACCGAACTAAACCGAACCAAAGCAAAGTAAACCAACAATTTTTTTCAAAAAAAAAACTTTCCTGACTTCTTTCCCAGGATCCTAGAGGGTGTGAATCCACACCGAACCGAACCAAACCGATCCGAGCCTAACCGAACAGAACCGAACCGAACCGAACCGAACCGAACCGAACCGAACCGAACCGAACCGAACCGAACCGAACCGAACCGAACCGAACCGAACCGAACCGAACCGAACCGAACCGAACCGAACCGAACCGAACCGAACCGAACCGAACCGAACCGAACCGAACCGAACCGAACCGAACCGAACCGAACCGAACCGAACCGAACCGAACCGAACCGAACCGAACCGAACCGAACCGAACCGAACCGAACCGAACCGAACCGAACCGAACCGAACCGAACCGAACCGAACCGAACCGAACCGAACCGAACCGAACCGAACCGAACCGAACCGAACCGAACCGAACCGAACCGAACCGAACCGAACCGAACCGAACCGAACCGAACCGAACCGAACCGAACCGAACCGAACCGAACCGAACCGAACCGAACCGAACCGAACCGAACCGAACCGAACCGAACCGAACCGAACCGAACCGAACCGAACCGAACCGAACCGAACCGAACCGAACCGAACCGAACCGAACCGAACCGAACCGAACCGAACCGAACCGAACCGAACCGAACCGAACCGAACCGAACCGAACCGAACCGAACCGAACCGAACCGAACCGAACCGAACCGAACCGAACCGAACCGAACCGAACCGAACCGAACCGAACCGAACCGAACCGAACCGAACCGAACCGAACCGAACCGAACCGAACCGAACCGAACCGAACCGAACCGAACCGAACCGAACCGAACCGAACCGAACCGAACCGAACCGAACCGAACCGAACCGAACCGAACCGAACCGAACCGAACCGAACCGAACCGAACCGAACCGAACCGAACCGAACCGAACCGAACCGAACCGAACCGAACCGAACCGAACCGAACCGAACCGAACCGAACCGAACCGAACCGAACCGAACCGAACCGAACCGAACCGAACCGAACCGAACCGAACCGAACCGAACCGAACCGAACCGAACCGAACCGAACCGAACCGAACCGAACCGAACCGAACCGAACCGAACCGAACCGAACCGAACCGAACCGAACCGAACCGAACCGAACCGAACCGAACCGAACCGAACCGAACCGAACCGAACCGAACCGAACCGAACCGAACCGAACCGAACCGAACCGAACCGAACCGAACCGAACCGAACCGAACCGAACCGAACCGAACCGAACCGAACCGAACCGAACCGAACCGAACCGAACCGAACCGAACCGAACCGAACCGAACCGAACCGAACCGAACCGAACCGAACCGAACCGAACCGAACCGAACCGAACCGAACCGAACCGAACCGAACCGAACCGAACCGAACCGAACCGAACCGAACCGAACCGAACCGAACCGAACCGAACCGAACCGAACCGAACCGAACCGAACCGAACCGGACCGGACCGGACCGGACCGGACCGGACCGGACCGGACCGGACCGGACCGGACCGGACCGGACCGGACCGGACCGGACCGAACCGAACCGAACCGAACCGAACCGAACCGAACCGAACCGAACCGAACCGAACCGAACCGAACCGAACCGAACCGAACCGAACCGAACCGAACCGAACCGAACCGAACCGAACCGAACCGAACCGAACCGAACCGAACCGAACCGAACCGAACCGAACCGAACCGAACCGAACCGAACCGAACCGAACCGAACCGAACCGAACCGAACCGAACCGAATCCAACCGAACCGAACCGAACCGAACCGAACCGAACCGAACCGAACCGAACCGAACCGAACCGAACCGAACCGAACCGAACCGAACCGAACCGAACCGAACCGAACCGAACCGAACCGAACCGAGCCCAACCGAACCCAACCGAACTGAACTGAACCGAACCGAACCGAACCTAACCTAACCAAACTAAACTACAACACTGCTAATTTTTTGTAATTTCGACATTTTATAATTTCGACATTTTGTAATTCGAAATTTTGTAATTTCGACATTATGTAATTTCGACATTTTGCTTTTCGACATTTTGTAATTTCGACATTTTGTAATTTCGAGATTTTGTAATTTCGACATTTTGCCCTTCGACGTTTTGTAACTTCGACATTTTGTAGTTTCGACATTTTAAATTTCGATATTTTGTTTTCGACATTTTGTACTTTCGACATTTTGTGTTTCGATGTTTTGGCCCTCGCCCGCTGATGATATCGCCTTTTCGTAATTTTTGGCTCTAAAATGTCAAAAATTACTGCCTCATGATCAGATAGAGGTGCATTGATGACCCTGCAATCTACGTCTTCCCTATTATAGTTTGAACACATATGGACATTTCTCTTAAAAGTGTACATTTTCGGTTTTTTTGGATACTACAATAATTATTTTTCATAAAATTTGCCTTAATTCTAAATTTACACAAAATTTCCGAAAAACGCTTTTTTGCAAAGCAAAAAGTCAGCTAATCTTGATAAAATTAGCAGGTAAAATCAAAAATGTCAATCCTGTCACGTGTCCCCAAATTGAAATTTTAACTTTATTTCCAAACAAAAAGGTGTTAAACTAATTTTGCGGCTAACATTTGTATTAATTTTACTTCTTTGTCTTGTTTATTACAATTTGTTTTTAACAAAAATTCAAATCCAAAGATATATATTTTTAGAAATGTGCGAGATATGTTGTCCGCTTAGTTTTGTGTCAATCCTGTCCCCACTTGATTTAAGTCGCTTGGTCATGTATAGATGGCTTCAATATTCTTAAAGTAATTATCAACAAATTATTTTGAGGTGAGTCTGTCAAATGAAAACAAAACAGGAGGTTGTTGTTTAGAAATATATGGTAATTTTTGCAGGCAAATGTAAAAAATATACTGTAAAAAATTAATTATGCGTCAATCGTGTCGGTGCAGTACACTTTTTGTGTCAAATTTTATGTGTGTTTAATACAATTTTTATGAAAAGGTAAGTAAAACCGTTGTTGGAGATTTTACTTGGAGAATTAAAATAACTACAAAACGTCAACCCTGTCCCTGTGAATTCTGTCCCAATTTTGCCATTTTTTAGTTGAGATATGATTGACAGTGTGGGACAGAATTGACAAAAACTAGTAAAGCACACGTATTTTTTGTAGAAAAATGAATGGTTCTTTAAAAAAATATATGGAAAAGGTACTAGGATTGATTTAAACATTGGAAGGAAGAAAGAAAAATAAATAGAAAAATATTAACAGAAGAAAACAAATGATAAAGCTCGGTAATTTGAACAAAACCACAGAAATAGTAAGATAAAATAATATCCTGTTTTGCAACATTTTTCTTTTTATGTAGGTATCGTGCTTGGAAATTTCAACAAGGTAAGCAGATAGCAGTTCCAATTATGGAAAGGAAAATAGATAATTCATTAAACTTACCCATAAAATCCCCAAAACCGCTTCTTCTTTATTAAAAAAACAAATACAGAAAAGAAATATATGAGCAAAAGAAAAAACGAGAAAGATTGGTAAAATAGCTATTTTCCTAACAAGTGCAGAAAACACTTTTATGAAAGAAACAAAGCAAGAAGAGAAAGAAGTATTCGAGGAGAAGGAAAAACGAGAAAAATATAGATAAAATAGCTATTTTCCTAACAAATTTAGAAAACCGATTTTTCTGCACGCAGTTCTGTCAAGCATTTAGGTGCGGAAAATAGGTTTCTGCAAGTGTTAGAAACAATTGTTTTTCGACGAGCGTAAAGAAAATAAAGTTAAAATAGTTCTTATTTCAAATCTTACATTATTTACTTATTTATATTATAATTAATTGTAAACGTGCAATGCTTGGCACTATGCATTAACAACTGATTATTTACACCGAGCGCCATATTTTATCATCAAAATGATATTTTTGTGCGGAAAAATTTTTTCTACGCAAAGTTTAATTTTCGCCATAAATAAAATTTTTCGCTCGTTCGTCGAGAAAAATTATTTTTTCCAATTAATTCCAATTTAGACTTAAAATTAAATTAATTCATAAAAAACTTAAAGAAATTACATTTTTTGCAGAAAAAGTGTACAATATTTTGTATTTTTAGGATCCATGTAACACGGATTGCTCCACTGCGATTTTGTGTGGCAAATCACTGAAGTCGTTGGCGACAATTTGAACTACACAGTAAAATTTTTATATGATATTGGCGGAAATAAATTTGACTGGCCCGAAAATGCAAGATGACATAGTACAAACTTTGGATGAGCCCCTTAAAGATATGCACTTAAACCTGTTATTCAAATTTATATATTTAGTTTAGCAACTATTTTAAAGTTTAAACAAAGTTTTTATTCAAGATAAGTAAGTTTGTATCTCAAAAGGTAAGACGTTTAGGACATATGTTCATATGAAGTTTTTTTCTTAAAATGGGCCTAAAAATCACCCCCATAAATATTGACATTCAATTAGGAAACACCCGTATAGTGTCTAAATCACACATTTTTAGACAGGAATTTATAAGTTACACCAAAATCATAAAAAAACTAGGTGCCATTTTAATAGCCCTGGTTACACTTGCTAGTTTTAAAGACCTCTACCTATTCTACCCTATATCGAAATGACTCATAAATTCTAAAACTTTCTGTATGTTGTCAATTTTTTAAGGATGTTGTAGGTAAGATTGTAGAATACATTAAGATTGCATATGAAAGGAATTTTTTGAGGTGTGGTTATAGACTAAATAAATTAATTTACGGGCTGGTCCTCAGAACAAGGTAGTGGTAGCTACAGTTCATATCATTATTTTTGAGACAACTTTTTACAACATTTTTCGCTGGCCTGTGCTATTTGTTTTGGTAAACAGCTGATAATGTCAAAAAGTTATCTCAAAAATTCTGATATAGAGTTTAGCTGATACCGCAAATTGGCAGTTTTCTAAAGTGGGTATTTCTCCTTTTCAGATTTTATCATCTTCATTTCATCGCCTTTCCATCCATCTTGGTTATGCCGTACTGACAATGTCTAAGGAGACTGTAACATCGATGTATACGGCTACCACTAACTTGTTCTGAGGACCAGCCCGTAAATTAATTTATTATAGATTGCGTTCACGTTTAAATGGTTTGTCCACCTTTGCAGAATTCAAAGGCTGCAAAAACTTATTCTTTGTCCTAGGTTTCTGCGCAGGGTGAACCCGACTTCTGCCTTGATGGGATTTTTGAGCCCACACTATCTGCCAAATTAACAGGGATGGTCATTTAAAGACAATTTAGGCTTCTTGTTATGGCCTCATACTAAGTATGTCTGTCGCATGGCGCATTATTGGTCCGCCTATTAAGTAATATTGGGGGTTCCGCCAGGGACTTTTAAGCCCAAATAGTTGACGCATAAGAAGATATTGCAAATATTTCAATGATTCTTGAGGAGACATCTTCAGCCATGGCCCAACCCAAGGTGGCTAGATATATGTAAAGTAGACCGTTTCTCTGCGTAAGTGTACATCGCGTGGTAACCCAGTCGAAATTCTGCAAACGTAACATGGAGCGATAATTCTGCCTCCCGGCAAAACAAATTTCTATGTAACGCCAGTGTTTATTTCTAACCAACGCATCTTCTATGAGCCATTGACTTAATTACTACTACTATTACTATGTCGGTTTAGAACTTTTTTCTACGTTGTCCGACGCCTATTCTCCATCTCCTTCAATCCCGACAGTCATCTTCCGTCAGGTTTTTTTGACTCATTGATCTTTGGATTGACTGTTGCCATTCCAGTTTTTCTGCGCCCTATTGGTTGTCATTCTAGGACCTGCTTTGGTAATTTTTCGTCGCTCATCCGTTGTACATGGCCGTACCAGATCAGTTGCCTTTTAGTGATGTCATCCGTTATGCTTCCCTCGATTCCCATGCTTTCTTTTATGATCTCATTTCTTATATGATCTGTTCTAGATATTCTCATTGATCTTCCTATTGCATCCATTTCGACACTTTCCATTTTTGCTTTATATTTTTCTGTTACGCGACAAGTCTCTATTCCATACAGCAGCGTGCTTTTCACCATTGTTTCATATATGTTAAACTTTACATTTTTTTATCTCTCTGCTCCATAACCTTTTTTGCTTTTACTATTCGTTTTTCCAGTTCTTTACAGTTCCTGTCTTATCAGATGTGACACCAAGTATACATACTCGTTGCATGGAGATATTGTTTCTCCATTTTCTAGTTCTAATTCACTTGATTCGTTTCCAATACATAAGTACTGTGTCCTGTCCATGTTCACTGTTAACCCCCACTTTTGGTATTCTTCCGTTAACTTTCTCATCATATACTCCATGTCTTCTTTACCATTAGCTACAATTACTTGGTCGTCAGCAAACTGTAGTGTGTATATGGTAAATCGGTTGCGTTTCCCCTTTTTTAGAGCTACTGCGATATATATTTTAAAAAGAGTTGGAGAGATACAACATCCCTGTCTTAAGCCTTTCGTTACCAGGAATTCTTTTGAAAGTCGATTTCCAATTTTAATTTTAGATTTTGACCCTTTGTATAGCTCTTTTATCGCTTTTATGTATGTATAAATGATATTAGTCTACTCTAACACTGTCCAAAATTTTTCTACTAGAACGGTATCATATGCTTTTTGTAGGTCCACAAAGGTAACATGAGTCTCTATATTTCTGGCGCTCCTTTTCTCAATTACTTGTTTAAGACAAAAAACATTATCACTACAAGATCTGCATGCACGAAACCCACTTTGCTCTTGTTCTTCTTGTTCATGAAAATCATTCTCTATTAGATCTCTAAGAATCCAACTGTAAAATCTACATAGAGTACTGGTTACTGAAATTCCTCTGTAATTGTTGCAATCCAGCTTGTTTCCTTTTTTATGTATTGAGGATATGAATGCAATTTTACTGTTTATGCATTGATTGATAATATATGTGAGATTTTCGAGTAGTTTCTCTGATCCTCCAGGTCCGCTAGCTTTTCCGTATTTATGCTTTTTAATACTATTCTTTATTATCTATTTTTCGGTGATTATTTCCTCTCCATGTACTTCTATGTCTCTCCTCGGAGAGGCTGCCAGATATTCGGATCTCGTCTCCCGCAGCAGTTCCTTATAGTTCTTTTGTTGGGTTTTTTACTGTAGAAATGAATTTCCATACTTCGGAACTCTGCCTACCTCCTACGTGTGTATTTATATCGTGGCATTTGTGCTCGAACATTTAATTTTTTTCTCTGCGTATCAAATTTCTTAGCTTTAGTACTGAGCCATTTCAAGTATGTGCATTTTTTCTCCTTGACCGTTTCCTGTATTTCCTCCGTCCACCACATCTTATTGTTATTTACATTGTCTTGGTATTCAACAGCTTCTTTGCTTGCTTCCTTCAAGCTTTTTACTATGTTTGTATATATCTCCTCAAATGAATGCTGTATGTGTAATAATTTTTCATCCAATCGTTTCTGATACAATCTTTGCGTACTTTCGATTGCTAGACTTCTAAAGTTGTATTTTTGATTTTCTTCGATGCACTCTAGGTTTTCACTTTCTCCAATACTTTCGTCTCTATTTGGTTTTCTTCCAGGGAATCATATTTTTGCTTTTACCAGATGGTGGTCCGATTCACAGGTAACACTACGAAGTGTTCGCACATCATACCACTTTAGATCCGAGTGTTGTCCACCTATAGCATAATCAATGATTGATCTAAGATTTCTTGTTGGCTGAATACAGGTATACCGGTGAATATCCTTATGTTTAAAAAAACCATTATTTATTTTTAGATTATGGGTTTCACACAATTGTATCAGTCTCATGCCATCATGATTTGTTACTTCCTCTCCAAATGGTCCTACCACTTTGCTTTGGCTTTCTCTACCAGTTCGACAATTAAAATCGCCAAGCATAATTATTTCCCTGGTATTGCCGATTTTAATGATTGTCTCATCAAGTTGGTCGAAGAACATTTGTTTTATAGCTACCGTTTCGTCATTTGTTGGTGCGTAGGCTGTTATTATGCTTATATTGTTTCCAAGCATCTTCATGTTAAATCGAAGTAAGTTTTCGTTAATGCACTCGTAGTCTGTAATCTTATTTTTAAGGTTTTTCTTTATTAATAAGGATACCCCTCTGGCTGCTCTTCTTTCTTTTGAGACTCCAGTGAATATGTGAACAAATTTACCGACACTACTTGTACCTGTTCCTTTCTTTTTTGTCTCTGTGAGTGAAATAATGTCTATCTTACTATTTGCACTTTGGCTGCAATAATGTCCAACTTTTGGTTCACTCCCTGTATGTTCCATGTAGCTATATTCAGAGTCCTTTGTCTTTGCTTTTTTCGTCTTCGAGAATTTCCGTCCATTGCTCCGAGGCTTTATTTAGCCTTTTTGGTAATATCTTTGTTTTAAAAGTATTAGAGAACCAGTCTAATGCCTCAACCCCCTACTTGGAGGGCCAGGATTTTTAATTAAGGTTTTTCTCCTCTAGCCTTTGACGAGCCAACGCCATACTGTAAGAAAACAGCTGTAGTCGTTTATATTATCCCTAAAAGAAAGGGTTGCCACCTACGCTATGATCACCGTACCGAGGTCCATTCTCTCCGCCTTTCATATCGATGTGGTCTTCTCCCGTAACCCTGGGAATGAGACCCTAGACAGGTGCTAACTCTCCGGGTCAGAGAGTACCTGGAATCTACGGAGGGCAGGGGTCGATTCATTTCCCCTGATAGACATCTGACGAAGTCTACCCCGTACCCATACTTGACTTAATTAACTAGTTTTTAAGGACTTAATACTATCCACTAATAGGGACTTATTGGAATAAAGCCATGCAATAATAGTGTCAGGCAGTATTTTTTCAGATTTACATTACAGGCTGACAGTTGCTCTTTCAAAATTGACATACCAAAGTCGAATTTAAAACTAAGTCGTTTATTTATCTATAATTAAAGTCGACATTATTTATTTTGGTTCGTATAGAAAAACAAAATCTTTATGTTGAAAGGTTAACTGTCATATTCCAATGCAAAACTGTCAAAATACAACCTGACACTATTATTGCATGGCTTTATTCCAATAAGTCCCCAATAACAGTGGAATTTAACAACGTATGTACCCTAAATGTTAATTCCAAAATAAAAATACCACACAACTTTTCGATCAGCAATTTTTTCTACCTTATGGCGGTGCTTTTTTCTACACTTATCCAAGCAATTCTTTCGAGCTATTCCCTTATCATATTCAATATAATAAGCCTGGAGATTTTCTCGTCACGGCTTACCTGTGAAAATCTGCTAGAAGGCGTGACAACAGATTTGGGAAAATGCGTCAAAATACTAGCCCCGGGGAATTTACATGTGTGACGGAAACAAAAATTGCTCTGTGTGTTACGAAAATTACTTTATATTTACGTCAGAATACATGTAGTTTTTTATTTATTGTTCACTTGTAAAATTCCAAAGCAAAAAATTGTCGATAAGCAATATTTGCCGATGATACTGGTTTTGTAACGTGTCATTTTTACGTTTAAGGCAACGTTACATATTTGTTTATTTAGGTAAATAATCAAGGCTCTTCGACTCGTTTTTCTGTACACAAATTAAGGGTATTTTATAGAGCTAGGTTTTTTTAGCTCACACTACTACTATAAGTAGTGTGAGCTATGGTGATCCTAATTTTTTCGAGAAAAAAAAAGTTGCTCCGATTTCAAAATTTTTTATATATCTTTGCGTTTCAGATGATTTTGAAACTTTTTTGTTCTGCTGTCTGTCTGTCTGTCTGTATGTCTGTCTGTCTGTATGTCTGTCTGTAACGACCAACCCGCATAACTCAAAAACCGCTTGTCCGATTTTAATGAAATTTGGTACCTAAGTTGGGTCTTGGGCCGTGATGGTCCCATTTAAAAATGAACAAAATCCACCGAACGCAAGCCAAATAAAAGGGTGGGGGTAGATTCCAAAAATTAGTGTTTATGTGAAAATATGGCGTGTGTGATATCAAACGAAAGGTAATTAAGTCTGGAGTTAAAAAAAAATAATTTTAGTTTATTTTTAAAAAGGGTGGGGGTAGATGTCAAAAATTAGGGTTTAAGTGAAAATATGGCGTGTGTGATATCAAACGAAAGGTAATTGAGTCTGGAGTTAAACAAAATACATTTTAGTTTTTTTCAAAAGGGTGGGGGGTAGATTAAAAAAAATTGAGTTTAAGTCAAAACATGGCTTGTGTGGTATCAAACGAAAGGTAATTGAGTCTGGAGTTGAATAAAATATATTTCAGTTCTTGATTATATTAGCTCACACCATAACTATAGTACCTAGTGTGAGCTTAGGTGCCCATAGATTGGCAGAGTATTTTTTTACGGGTATGCGCACAAGGTTTGAAGGTTATATAGTGTCCAGGAAGTTACCTTAAAAAGGGAGGCACTCCATCGAATTACTGTGGACACTGCGCACATCGCATTATCTGGACATCGTAATTGGAAATTGAGATCACAGGTTTCGGGAAAAATCACATAAAAACTTTTGATTGCTTTGTTTATCTATAAAATTTCGTAGTTTTCTTTGACGTTCACGAAGATAAACAACTGTTCTGCTGGGGCATGGCGGCGTTGCTGCATCACAAATGGTTTCAGTAACAGGAAGAAAACATTTAGGTGAACATTTCATTCGCTTATGTTTATTTTCGAGGATATTGGGACAATCATTTCTCTTCCGAACCTCATATCCTTCACGGATTAGCTAGTTTTGATAGCACGAAAATATATTTGGGTCCACGGTTCGACCAGGAACAACCGAGGCTCCGCCCCTTTGATATCTTTATTAATTTGATAAGGAGAAGATAAAATAAATACGAGTTATGCACTTTTGTAAATGGGAGATAAACGAGGGATAAAAACCAGGACTAAAAGAATAAACAAAATCGTATTTTTATATTATATAAATTTATATATAATCATAGTTAAATAAAGTTAATAGCTAACTCAGTCGGATTGGAAGGTTGTGTAGTGCTAGCTAGTGGTGAGCAAACTTAACATCTGAACATTCTTAGGCCCGGTTTAAGCAGTAGTTCAATATGTATTTTTAGGTTCAAGTTCAGAAACAACTTTAGTAATGTAGAAATGTTTTACAAAAATGGCTTCAAACCATATGAATCCTAGAGAAAACATATCTAAAGAGCAAAGGAAACTTTTGACTAAAACTGTAACTAAAATACAACTAAATTCTACACTTAGTATAGCTTTACTCATATGGGAATTGGTTGAGTGTTCGAATATTCCTGGGTTTGATGCATGCTCTGATCTCCAGTAATTGATTTTGCAGTTGATGGTTTCAATGCTGAGCTTCTTATAGTCCTGCTGGTTATTTTCCTCCTACTTGCTATGTCGCCGGGGATCCGGTAGGCAAATATTCGGTCAATGTATGGAGGGTGTCTCGATGTCCTTGTTAATAAAAATTTCAACCGTGGAAATAGATCCGACAACACCTCATGCGCAGGGTACGGAAGTATTAGTGTATTTCATCATTGGTTAGTTTGAAAACCGCGGTTTTTTTCTCCAGGCTCTCCGCAAACCGGAGTTACTGATTTTTCGGCGAGAGCGTTTTTTTATAAATGCGTTTGCATTCTTATTTGAATTTAACCGGGAAAATTTGGTTGGTACTATGTACTGTCCCCACCAAATCTAGAAGCGATTTCCGGCAACTTCATTTTTTTTGTGTTCTCGACAAAGTGTCTTGTCTCTTTCCTAAAGAATTTTGGCTGGGTTGGTGGCCGTCTATTGGTGTCGCCATTGTTTTTGTGGTTATTGGCACTTAATGGCACTGCAGTAGTTGCAAATTATACCAAAGACGGTATAACTGTGAGCCGTCGTGTTTAGGCGAATCTTAAGTGACGCTCACACCATCTGAGAGTGATTTAAGGCGGCCTACGCCGTTTCTACGGGAAAGTGGTAAGTTCGATTTTTTAATATGTTTTTTTGAATTCTTCAAGACAATATTTGCCTCCCAAATTGTAATTATTTTTCGTGTGAAATGTACTTTTTCGACAAAAGACGTGGGGAATTTTTGGAGTTTTTTTATATTTTTTTTAAAATCTACTTTATTTAATTGAGTCGACATGGGGTTCTCGATTTAAGTTACTCGGTGTAGGGGAACTTCGTGCAAAATAGACGAATTCCAGGAAACTGAAACATTTCATTTTCCACAGGGTTTTTACGCTCGGGCAAGAACCCAGAACATTTTGACCACCATGTGCTGCCCTAGCACCATGTGCTAAGCAATCACGAGGGGAGGCGCGGCAGAACGAGACCCGGAGTAGCAGGACTGTCTGGAAACAACACCAGGTTTACAAAATATTACTTCAACAACTATTAGATAAGAACAGGACCAAGGTAGGAGCAATGATATTTTAGATATAATTTTTTTTTCTATAATTTTCCATATATTTTTTTTTATTAAGTACAATTGTTGAAATTCTTGTAAACGCAAGATAAGGTATAACGTCATAACCCTAGTTTTGCGGCATATTTACTAAATCGACTTGTTTTCCTTCATTTCATTTATTTCAGACAATTTCTCCTGTGAAATTTGGAGTGCCTTGCAATTTTGGCCCTGACTAGTTTGATATTTTTTTTTCTCAGGTTTTCACAACCAAAATATACAAGATGAACTAAATCTTTGCGTTATTTGTACAATCCTATGAACTAACTTTGCAGAGACAAAAGAGAGATGAGGTTATATTTTTTAGCGGTTTCTATCCATTGTTTTACCTCATGGGGTAGATCTCGGACTGGGTTGCTGTCTGTCTCATTCTACCCAACGTAGAATGATGACAGCAGATATTTGGTCGAGATCTCCCCTATGACAGAATAATTTTGGAAGTGTTTTTTTACAGTCATTTATATAATGGAGTCTCACACTACTGACTCAAATGTAGGTACACTGTGTCCTGTTGGAAATGTGCATCGACCTATAAGAAACTTCCTATTTGTGTCATTTAGGAATCTTTTAAAATTTTATTTTGTTTATTAATCAATTTTTTTTGGTTTTTTTAATTGGACAAATACTCTGGAAGCCTCGGAAGTAGGTAGAATTTCATTGTTTGGCTACAACGTTTGGGTTGAACTGTATTTTAATTAAGATCTTCTTTGTAAAACATTGATATTAAAACACTGTGGCGCCCCAAAATTTTCTTATTTCTGAACCCCCCCTTCTCCACTGTATAAAAGTTACCGGGCATACCAATGTTTTACCTAGCTGGAAAATACAGTTCTGCTTCCAGAGATTTGTTTAATTATTCAGTAGTTTTTTTTGTGTCACAAATTGGCACAGTGTTATTGTTCTATTCACAGTGTCACAAAATGTTACCCAACGCATTGTAATTGGCCACAGTTTATTAATAGTAGAAAAAAAGTATTTTGGTTTGATTTAGTTTAGCTAATTTATTAAACGATAAAAAATGGTTAAACTTATTTAAAATAGAATCACTAAAGACAAAACTAAAAAATGTATATTCATTTAGACAAATATGAAATATGAAAAGCAAATGCTTTAAAGTACCATAAGATAAAAATTTTAAGTTTTTGTGTCACTTCTTGATCATTTAGTAAAAGAAAACATCTTAAAAACTTAATACCGAAAATAATATTCAGGATTAAAACAAAGGTACCCTACCCCATAATTAATAGGAGCATAGGTTATTCTAATATGGGGTACTCTAGGCCGCACTCTCTACTCTAGTCTACAGATACCGAGATAGATTTTTAACTTTTTTAAAAACCTCTAGGTTACGAATTGGCGTAGATTTTTTTATCAAATAATGTCATTATTTGTCAAATCATTTTGGCGTTTTGTCAAAAATAAGACTTTGATATAACATAGAAAAACGAATACTCATTTCTTTTTATGGATATAGCGTCAAGTCTTTTACTAAAAAAACATAACAAAAATTCATAATTTGCAAAATTAAAAGATCTTATTTAAACAACAAACTGATCCAATTGTTATGTATATATGAATTAGAATATGTTGCCTGTTCATCGGGACCAACAGGAGTTTGTGGTGTATATAGAAAAAAGTTTCGTGGGGGGTGGGGGCGAGACAGTTTGGGGGGGGGGGCGAGACCTCATGAGGCCGTATTTTATGCTATTTTATGTTTGTATTCATGAAATATGTGGAAAATATCTAAAAAATCTTAGATTTGGGGGGGGGGCGGACCCCCCCTTATATACGCCACTGACAGGAGTGCTAACCGCCATTTGAGGCTTGATAAAGTGTAATAATACACGAAACGTTGCCATAAGTTAAGTGGATGTGGTTGAACCGAACCGAACCCACGAAATAAACGTTTAAAAACTATGATTCAGGGAAACTATACTACAACAATTAATAAAATGTCCGTTGTTCGATGCGTATGTCCGTTGTTTGATGCGTGGGCGGATACCGAAAATCCTAAAGGAAAGGGTTTTCTTTTTGAATAGAAAAGGGTAAGAAATAGATCGTCGCCTTAATGCAGAGTCAGTCACAAAATTAAGCTTTTACAGGAGAGCATTTTTTTAGTTTGACTCAGCGTGAGTCGAGATATGACCGAATAAATTGGTCGGGCGTATGGTGGGGACGTTTCATCACTTAGACATCCGATAGTTCTGCATTCAATAAAGCGCGGTTGGAGCTATTGGTCGGGCAGTCAAATTTGAAATATTCAATTTTTGAGTGATTTTGATATAGCTTGGCATGCTGTTTAAGGTTCATATACGAAGTTAGGAAAAAACAGTACTTTTGTGTTATTTTGAGGTTTTTTAATAAAAACTGTGGAATGAGATTTTTATTTGGCTCCCTCCAAAACAGTTTAGCGGTTATTTAAATTTCCTATAAAAATTATTGTATTTTTTGAGTTAGCCTATCACAATGTGCTAAAATTTATATATTATTTTTACATGGAAACGCGCAAAAAAATACCAAATTTAGCAATACCGTGTTTTATTAAAAAATTAAAAGTTGCTCTTAAGATTAAATAATTTTTGTTAAGTACTAACACTTATTTTTTTATTCCTATTTTTTGGTTAATTATTATTATTAAAACTAAGCAAAATTATTTAAGAAAATATTGCGGTAAACGAAAAATAGTCCGGGTGTCAATAAAAAAAACTCAAACTAGACTTGGACTTACGCTGCCAAAATGAACAGTTGCAACGAGAGGAATGGGTAGAATTCCTTGGCATTATTGTCGACGAGACTTTGTCATGGACAGAGCACTGCAGAGTTTTATCATCAAAGATAAGTAGCCTTTGTTTTGCAGTTCGTAATTTAAAGTCAGTTCTTGATACGCAGCAGCTAGTAAATGTTTACTACGCTACTGTCCATTCACGCATCCTGTATGGGGTTGAATTCTGGGGGGTCTCTCCGCACGCTCAAAGTGTTTTTAAATCACAAAAGCGTGTTGTGCGATGCATGGCAGGTGTATCAAATAGAACATCTTGTGTTCCTCTCTTTAAGAAATATAAAATTTTAACTGTCCCGTCTATAGTGATTTACAAAATTTGTCTTTTTGTGTTTAGTAATAAGAATCTATTTTCAAGAAATAATGAATTCCACACGTATAATACGCGTTATCAAAATCAATTTTTAATTCCAAAAAATAGGCTTACCAAAACAAAAATGTTTGTGACAAATCTTGGTCCTAAAATGTTTAATAAACTTCCCCAGGAAATACAAGATATTCAAAATATAAATTATTTTAAACATTTGGTTAAGACTTACCTAATTGAAAAGTGTTTCTATAGTATAAACAGTTTTTTGGAATAGTTTAGTTTATTTTATATAGCCTAAATCTTTTTTGTATACACCTTTGTATGTCTAGATAAGAATTTGACGATGTCCATTTACATTTAATTGTATCTTTGGAAAAATAAAATTTGTATTTGTATTTGTATTTGTATTAAACTTAAGTACTGCTTTCTAAAGAAAACAATGGATTCAGAGCGCAATTTGACATCTCTTTATTTATGAACAGCTAGTTCGAAAAAAATTGAATACGCTATCACATGACTTTGAGCTGTTTACATAAGTAATCCCATAACAAACATGTGACCCCGTATTCATTTGTTTTCGTACCAGCTGTACCTCGGAATTCTATGTTTTTTGGGTGATTTTAATCCTCCCCTAGAATTAGTTATACTAAGAAACAGGCTTTAAAAAACGGTATAATTTTACAAAAATCGTGCCGGAGTTATTATGCCAGCACTTTTTAAAAAATTGTCCAAACTCCCAAAACCCAACATTTACATTAAATATTGTTTTAAAAGTGATAATTTTATAATGTTTAAAACTATACAGCCATTCTAAAATTCAAGAGCACTAATTCTCTAAAACAAAAACCAAATTTTTGTATTTAGTAGGGGTGCCGACTAAAAAAATTTAATTGTTTGCTGTCAAAATATTAATATGATTTATGCCTCAAAATGCTTTGAATTTATAAAAAACCTTAGAACCTACGGTATATTAGAATAACTGAAGCCCATAGCAGGACCCTTTCTAAATATTTAGGCGCCGTGGACGAATAGTTGCTTGAGCAGAATTTCAAAAGTTGTGGTGATTTTGATATAAATTGTTACGATTTTAAACTCATACAGACATTTACAAAAATTATGTTTTTTTTTCGGCGACGTAATTTATGCAACGTCGCGACGCTTTAAAATGTGACGTGACGATCCAGATTTTGTGAAATATTTAAATAACTACATTAGTTAGGACAGTTTTAATTTCATGAGTGTCCCTTTCTAATAAGATATCACACTTTAGAAGCGTGATTGAGTTCCTTTAAATAAAAATTTTGTTTTTATCAGAATTTACATTTTTGTATTTTTCCTTAATTTTGGTTAATCGATACTAAACCGCAAAAAAAATAAAATTCTTGGGAGCTGTCAAGATTTGACTTATAAGCCCATAAACATATACTGCTTACAAAAACTTAATTTTTCAGATATTTTACCAACCTGTTTGCTTTTAAAATTCGGCTTGCATTTCTTTGCTTATATATAACCTTATTACTAAACTGCTTTGAATGAACAATAAAGCACTATGGTTAACATCAATTGCTATAGCCCGCTTCCCCCTTTTTTTGCATTTGCATAGGGGGTAAAAATTCATCGCAACTGAAAACAGCGATACTTCATAAAGAGACAAATATCATTTAGACATTTAATTAAAAATCGGTTTAGTTTTAATTCATTTATGAGACAGCAAATGCAGATATAATTAGGCAATCGTATAGTAAAAGATCTTTTTTGCGATAACAATAGTTAAAATAGAAATTAATATTTGAAAAACTGCTAAACTATTTATCGTCGGCGAAACCCGAAAAATGTGTAACTCCACATTAGGACGAATCGTAGAATATTGTGTCATATATTAACTAAAAACGAAACCTATTACTATAGAAATTTATATGTCCTAGGAAAGCAGATTTTTTAAATTAATAAAATAGAAAACTAGCTAGTTATCCAATGTTTGCTGTGTTTTTGGTCTCTCCTTTAAATTTTGTCAAATTGGAGTTACACACTTTTTGAATTTCGCCGACGTTATAGTAATTTAAACCTTGTTTTGTGCGGCAAATTAAAAAAAACGAATAGTTTCTCGAAGCATAAGAATAAATGAGCCTCTTGGAAAAGTTTGATTCTGACCGCCATCTTGGATTTTAAGAAGGTGACAAATTTCGGTAGTGACCTCTAAAGACCAATCGATTTTTGCCGTAATGCTTTTTAATTGAGGAAATTACTAATAATTATTTTATTAGGAAATTAACGGAGACGTAACAAAACGGGATTTGAATATAAATGGTATTTTTGCCATTTATAAGTTTTTAAATATTATTAATTAAATATTGTTTTTGACATCAACAAGCATTAATGCAATGCAAGACTAGGCTAAAAATAAGTAAAATTTATGGCAACTCCGGCAACTTGTTTTTTGGCATATTTTCAGGTTCGCTGTATTTTAATAAAAGTTGTATTCGGCTAATATATCCTTTGAGCCACTAACATCAAAATAATTCATATTTTGTAACTGGAAACAAATTTGCTAAACTATTTTTAACTTTTAAAAAACACACTGTATGATTTTAACTTTATCGATTTTCCAGTCCACGCATCTTTGAATTGCGGTGGTATTTTGTCTCTTTGTCTTTCTCGCCAATGCGAGAGAGCTTAAGTTTCAAACCACGGCAACGGCAAGCCAAGAATGTCTGTAGAGCAGGGTGGCTTGTCTTGGATAAGAAAACCGTTAAAGAGAGCTTAGATTTTAGACCAATCAGCCAGCGGCAAGCTAAGAACGCCTAGAGAGCAGGGTGACTGAAACTTTCGAAAGTCGTTGGAGCAAACATTCTTTAGTTGGGCTTGGCTTGGTTCGTTTCAATCCTTTAGTTTGCTTTGCTTTCGTTCACACTTCTTAAGGGGGGTTTTTTTCAGCTGGGGAAATTTATCAATTATTTTAACATTGTATAAAACTGTTAACTTTATTATTCACAATTATTTTAGTGTTTTCTTTTGGAGTTTATTAATTTTAAAGCTTTTAATTATTACTGTTTCCAGTGTTTTGAAATAATGTTTTTAACTGTTTTATGGTTTTTTAACATCAAAATATAAACCATTCGTTGCCCTAAAGTCGGAATTTTTAATCAATAATATATCCCAAACCTAAACAGTAATATTAAGTAAATTAAACAGTTGATTGAATAGTTTTACCTATTCAATCGACGTTTAAAATGTTGATAAATAAATATATTTACAACAAACATACAATAGGTTTATAAAACCTAAAAGTTTAAGAAGTGTAAATATTTGAATACAAAGTTTAATAGTACAAAAACTTTGATATTCAATAAATAAATATAAGAAGTGATAATGTGAAGTTTCGGGAAGAAAATTGAAAAGGTATGTATGATTTTCCTACACTGTTTATACATTTGAGAAAAACGTTTATACCATACTTTTCCTCCAAGAATCGTCAAATTTCCTTTCGACAACATGTAAATTTAATAACATATAGTAACTTTTAATAATTTTATCAATTTTCAAATAGTTGCATAAATTGGTAGCTCCCAACTTTTAAGCCGTGGCCACCTGAGTTGACAGTACCACTGTCAAACACAGCCGCCTGTTACACAGAATTGAAAAGGTAATCGTATAATCTGTACAACAATGGTAAAAACAAAAATGATTTTTTTTTGTAACTATCTACATGACTTTAGTAATTTGTACCTCGTCCGTACGTTTTTATAAATTTAAAAAAAAAACTAAAAATAGATCCGATATATAAAAAACAAGCAAATTTAAAGGGATAAGCTTGATTTTGTGCGGCATCTTGGATTGCAAGATGGCAGATAGAAATAATTTTTTTCCAGGTCCTGATTAATTTCCTGCAAACTTCAGTTTTTTTTAAAATAAAATCGGTGGCATAGTTCAAGAATTATAACGAAAAATATTTGGTCCGTTTTTCTTCTCCGTTTTTTTTGCCCCACCCGGTATTTTAATAAACTAAATGATAGTACGTAATCAGCACTCCCACTAATTAAAAAAAAATACGCTTTATCGAAAGGAAGTACAAAAATTTTCTATAGTTAAGTTCAACTCATAAATATAGCAAGTTAATAACGGTAATGACTTGTTTTTATGGGATTTCATAGATTCTCTAAAAATGACTATTTTTGGGAGCAAATCGCATGAAAACGTATAATATCTTGTATTTGCATTAAATTCTCAAGCTCTTTGACTATTTTTTTGAACTGCAATATATTTTTTAAAACTTTCTTTAAATTCTAAATTATAATAATAAAAACTTAAAAAACTTAAAAAAAGCGAAATCCATGGATTTTATAAAAAAACTGACTTGACCAAATTCAAAAATTTTTTGCATTATTTTGTGCAAGTAGGAAATCTAAGTTATAATACATTGTTAGAGACAGACTGAAAAGGCACCTTAGATTGCAACTGAACCCAAAATCGCCCTTAAAACCACTTAACCACACCAAATAAACCAAAATTAAGGAAAAATAAAAAACTATAAATTTTGATAAAAACTAAATCTAACAATTTTTATTCAAAGGAACTTAATCACGCTTCTAAGGTGTGACAATAGCTTATCAGAAAGGAACAGTCATTGGCTACCTAAAAGTGAAATTAAAACTGTCCTATCTAATGTAGTTATCTAGTTATTTCAAAAAATCTGGATCAATGTCAAGTCACATTTTAAAGCGTCGCGACGCCGTATATATTACGTCGCCGGAAATAAAAATAAGATTTTTTTAAATGTCTTCATAAGTTTATTAATCGTACCAATTTATATCAAAATCACCACAACTTTTAGAATTCTGCCCAACCATATACGTTTCCGCAAAAAAACGGAAAACAGTTTGGCGAGTGGAGAATCAGAGTGGTCCCAATTTTGTACAAAATTAAGTTAGTGCATAGTGCTTCTATTCTTATTGTGCTTTATTTTAAAACAATAAAAATGATACTTGGATCAATCCTTTTCCTTTCCATTTAGAAAGCTTTGCCATTGCTGGTTTATGCACTAGACACTCCTTGAGGGCCTGAGCCCTGTGGTCGGAGGACCACTATAAAATTTTATATTAATTTTTTTGATTTTAAATGCAAAAAATGAATTTTGTTTCTTAAGCACAATCGTATTACCTGCCTACTTATCTAATTTTTAATTTATTTTTATATAAGGTTGAAAGTGAGATGGCTAGAATTTCCACTAGTGCATGCCTAGGATACGGTAGTTGTTTAACCTTAGCTCAATAAGTACTTATAAGGCCAAGCAGCGGCTTTAGAGAAAACATGGTAATGCGGCATGGTTCGAGAGTGTGACATAGTAAACAAACAGAAATCGGTGACAAGTCATGTTGTTGACAATACAAGTATGTACAGCCCCCTTAAAAGCCAGATCCAGCTTTAAATTGCAACAGTTTCGAAACCTAACAGATCTAAAAATATTTTGAAAAAAAAAATAGACTGACAAGAAAATAATGGAAATATCTGCCTTCGACAGTGTTGCAATTCAAAGAGGGATTGGGCTTGTTAATTTCAGGGAGGTGTGAATTATGTTAAAAATTATTTTAAGTTTTACTCCAAAGGCAATGGGTAACTAGGAGTTATAATTAAACATCGATGTCGGTTCTTTTAAAAGGAACTTCGTAATCTAGGAACCTTAAGAATAACTGGTGCCCATATTAGGACCAAACTAGACGTTTGTTCGGTTCAGTTCAAAACAAAACTCTTTTATAAAGTACGCAAAATTTTGGATAGAATATTATTAACAAAAGTTTAAAAATTTTATTTTATGTCGCCTTAGATACCCGAAATGCACGAGCATCAAAAAAATTTTCCCCGAGACAGTTTTGGGTGGGCCTGAGACCACACGAGGCTGTATTTTATGCTATTTTATGTTTGTATTCATGAAATATGTGGAAAATATCTAAAAAATCTTAGCTTCCGGTTAGGGGGCCCGGGCCCTCAGCCCCCCCTTATATACGCTACTGCCACTAAGATATTTTACCCTTAAACGTCAAAACAGAGAACAAGTTTGCGGGAAAAAGAAAATGGTCCCTTACTAGCAAGTCGGAGGTCAGTACACAATGCATACAGTCGATGGTACAATTAATACTTGTGAGAAAGCCACATTGGGTACTATTCCCATATTAAGCGACTTCCCGCTCCTGATTTTAGTTTGAAGTTATGGTATTTGAGTTTTAGAGTGATTAGGTAAATTTTAAAAAATATTATCATTATTTCAAACGTTCCAGAAATAATGATCGTCATTTTAAAATTGAAATTAAAGCCGTAACCCGGATTTCTTAACCTCAATGTCAGTGACAAGTGTTTCCGTTCCTATTTCTATAGCTATTTTTTATTGTAATTTTTACGGAATTTACCAAATCAAACCAGTCAGCCGAAAGTTTCCTAATTTTCCAATAAGTGTTTTTTTATAAGAAAACACCTTAATCAGCGTTGTCACTAGAAATAAGATCCACAATGTTAATCGCATGCAGTGATTTACTAGAATAAGCGTTAGTTATCAATTTTGTGGTATAGAAATCCCTGGCCAGAGACTATAGAATAGTATGCAAAAGACATGAAGACCGACCCCACGCGCACTTGAACTTTTGTGTTGATCTCAAATTCCATTAAGTCCCACTGGAATCCACCTTCTTAGCACGCGTGCCAAAGTGCCACTTGGCCCGCGAATTAATTACTAATGTAGCTTTACTCTGAATGTGAAATCATTTCAAAGATGGATTATAGGCGAAAGTGGAAAATCATAGCTGACTAAATCATAACTCTGGGCAATCCGGCAGTCCGAAATGTATTCAAAATGGCGTCACAAAGGCTATAAGCCCCCGCAGACGTTCATCAAACCGCAAAACACTTTGCCATAATTGCTCCGCTATTAAATGTTAATTCGACTAATTATGCCGGCTTTGGAGCCAGCAGACCGGTCGGTTAAACTTCTGTTTCTATTCTCTGCTTTAAAGGTTGAGTAATCAAGTACCTCTACTACAGATTAACATATAGCGTATTCCATTGGGAAAATCAGTGCAGCACTGGTAGTGTCCTGACACGGGCTAACTGCTTTCAAAAACATGCACCGGTTATAATAGAACACGCGGAAGAAGCAAATTCGCACTCATATGCAAGCCAATAACCTCACATTTTTTGTAATGACTCGGGTTTAATTGATTACCCACATAGCACAATCACATGTTTAACACGTAAAAAACGCGTGAGAAAAAAAACGTTGATTTTAAAAACTGCTAGATAAAAAACGTTTATTTCATGTATCAAAACAAGCTTAATAGGTCATTAATTAAAGCTAAATACGGCATGTTATTACGTTATTTTTCTACATGAATTTTCTATTAAATATTTTTAAGATTTTACTAGAAGCAGCGCAACGCGACATTTTTTACTTCGATGAAATCTATCCGGGAGTACTTTGGTTGGCTTCTAAACTCCAAAAATCAGTAAATGCACTGATCCCTGATCCTTTACGATCATGACGCATCGGGTATTAACCTGATAAAGACACATTCACATTGTGTGAAAGTTTTTACTATTGAAAGATTTTGTTTAGCTTTTAAAGAAAACAGAATGTATGTATAGAGATTTTGTCTTGCCTTGACCGACATCTTTTAAAACTGTCTTGAAGTATCATAGTCTTAATTTTTAAAACTTCCTTTCCATCACTTTAAAAAAATATATAAAAAAAAAACGTGACAAGAAAAGACGCAGAAAGTTCGTAGGATTGAGAAGTTTTAATCTAGTGGCGTTTTAGAACATGTTGTGGAGAATTTTTTAAGTATGAATTTGGCACATGAAAATAACGACCGTAAAAAATACGTTATTCATACAGCACCAGAAACTTCAGCAAAAATTATTTTAAATTTTTATTGCTTAATTCCTTCTTGTTTTTAAGTTATCTTTAAGCATGTAGATTTAACAAAACAAATGAAGACCACAGGCAAAGAAAGCGCATTGTCAATTTTTAAGGAAATTGAGTTATTAGTGCCATCTATTAGAAAAATTTCAAAAGTTTTACCATATCCTCTTGATCGGACTATAAATGCGCTCAGTCAGGAGTAATTTCAATTTGTAATATTGACGAACAGGCTAAAAAGGATCTCGAAATCCCGTTTTTTGACATAGCACCTTCTTTGCCTGTGGTCTTCAAATATTACATGGTATGAGGTTGTTTTCTAGTAAAAAATAACTTTATTATATTTGTTCACGTTAATTTAACGTTGATGTGGTAAGGTAGGTACTTCAAAGTATTTATTTTAGCTAGTCAAATATTTTTTAGGAACGTTGAAAATTATTGTTAAATAATTATTGTTTTATGTTTTTTTCCTGTCATGCATGCTGATAGGTAATAATAGATCCCTGTTTAACTATTGTGTGTGACTTCAAAATATTATTTACCTGTTGATTCTAGAAGCCCTGTATGTGTGACATATTTTTAAAATATGATCCATATACAGCTCTCCAGCTCCTTCCACCTTAAATTTTTGGATGCAACGTAATGTAGTTTATATTTAATAGTATTGAGGCTTATAAAATAAAGACAGACCAAGAAGGAGGAACATCTATCAGACATAAACAGTGTAAGTATAAACACTACCCTATATGGGTTAAATTCTTCCTTTAAATGCTCTCAATTTGATTTATTTATCTTCTGCTACTCAGCAGTAAAGAAAATTTCAAATAATCTCTCACAAGGCTATTACTACTTAATTTGATATTAAAATTAAATGGCATGAAGCAGTTTTCGGTGCGGCATGAGCCTTCAGAGCTAAGGTCATTTCGTGATCTACCGAACCGAACCGAACCTTACTCAGAGCCGGAAGTAGAAAAGTTGGACTTGGAATTAATATAATAACTGAAAAACTGAAAAACTGCATGGCAATGGAAAGGAAACAGTGACTCAGTTTTGCATTAGTACTGCGTGTTCCAATGGAACACGCCTTTACTTATTTAAATTTGGCGCCCAAGAAAAAAGTACACTTTTTGCTTTGCTTGGCATATTCCTTAAAAGGAACTTTGTGATCTAGTGATCATCATTATAACTAATGAGATTCAAAACATAATATACAGACTTCAATGGAATATCATTAAAGGTCCTTTTAGGAATATTTGGAAATTGTTTTAAAGTCATAATTATTTCGAATTAGGTCACTACTTTCATCGAAGTAGTTGAGAAAATCAAAACAGGTTATTATGCGGTTTCCTTACAGAAAAATAAGTGGGTTAGGTTAGGTTTTTTCTCTGTGATGTAGATAATCGTATCAAATTCTATTAACATGGAAATACGGGACTTTTATTGTCCCGTTTGCTGCGTATGAAACCCATGTGTTTATGTTAAGGTTGCTGACTCTTTACTTTTTTTTATAGTATTTTAAGTCTTCAAATGTATTTAAAGTACAAACATTTTAAATACAAGTACTTGAAATAATTAAATACTTGAAGTATTTGAAGTACCTACGTTAGGTACTTTCATTGTACCGAGTACTTCTATTGTACATCAAGTAAAATTAAAGTAAATATAAAATTATCCTTAATTTAAAAAAATTGGTAGTTGTCGTACTGAACTTAGTATGAATACTGGGAATCCACTCTTTGTAGAATCAGACGGCCTCGCTACATTTCGCTATGACCGACGTAACAATATCGTCCAATTTGTCAAGTTTGTCTATTATAATACCGTCGTGTCAGTACGCCAAAGGTCTGGGTTACATTACACGCTTATGATCGGATCCATTTGGCTGCTATAAATGCAATAAAATAGAGATATGTATATAGATAGAATCGGATAGATGTAATATTTTATAGTCGTCGAAAGGGTGTTGCACTTGTATCTTTACCAACAAAAATTGACAGATGGCAGACCTATTATTAGCCTTAGTTTATCCACTTTCCAAGATGATGATTCTACAACCATTGGTGAGTTTTTTATTCATATCTCTTTTACATAAACTTTGCCTTCAAAAGGTCCATCATCTTTGTTTTTGAACCCTTTTTATGATCTAAGGAATTAGATTGATCCTACGGACAGTATCTTTCGCCTGTTGGGCACTCTTTCACTCTTATCCTTGCAAGTCTCCTTGTAGTAAAGCGGCGTAGGTCATAAAAAAGGGGTTCGTCTGCACCAAGGTGATGATGGTTGCCAAGGTTTTTTGAAACTTGGGTGACTCCTGACTACGAAAATATATCTTGGCCTCCCCACCTCTCGGTTATACCCCCTCCATCCCCTTTCATCCCCTCAAAATTCATTCTTCAATATCTCAAGAACCAGCGGTGATATAACAAAAATTTTTTCACTGTTCTTTGTGTAGTGATCTTTAGATTATTTGATGTATTAACACTCTATTGCATATCTCGAAAACTAAACAAGATATTTAAAAAAAATATGTTATTTTAAAAAACCAATTTTTTTATTTTCGACCATATTTTCTAAACCAGACCAGGTACAAAAAAAATGTTGGTATAAGTATTTTTCCACCGTTTTCTCTCTTTGCAAAAAGGTGTAAATATATGGGGTTTTCTTAACTCCATTCGCAATAGGGTAAGTCCACATCAATTCAACCAATTTAAAAATATTTTTGAACCCTGAGTTTTTTGATGATGATGAGTTTTTGTGTAGTTATTCTCCGCCTAATAAAAAGCAAAAATACAAATTTTTAAATTTTTTGGTTGTATATTTTTTGAGTTATGCGTTTCCAAAAATAAAAATATTGACCCATTTTTAGCCTGCATCGGTTTCTTTAAACTTCTATAATTTTTAAACCATTTAAGATAATTAGCTGAAACTCACTATCTATAAAGAACGATTCACAAGCCAAACTTTAATGTGTTGATAACCTCATTTCCAAAAAAAAGGAAAAAGGGTCTTTGCCAAAATTATATTTTTGATGGATTCTCAAAAACAGATTCTTTGTTTTTATTAATTTTTATAAAGACTATTTATTTCCATATGTGCTAAATTTTACCTTGGGATGATAATGGGATCATAGTTAAACAAATGTATTTATATCTTGATGCATATATTGTTTGATATTTTTATTACTATAAAAATTAATATCTAACGTGGACACCATGGGCATCTGGTTTCGCTACGTTGACTTAAATAAAGAAACAATTAATTAATGAACGTACTTACATAATAACGGGCTCACAATATTAATTGAGAACCTGTACATAAATGCCCCCTTTTCGCCCTTTCTCGCTGCATTGTTTGAAATTAATGAAGATAGTTACATTATTTATCTCTTAAACAGTGGTTGCGCGTGGAGTAAAACTTTAGGGGTGCACACCAAAAAATTATTGCAGCCATACCCAACAGCTAACGCCAGTGCACTAATTTAAGCTGCACCTTTCACAGCCAACGGCAACCGGTGGGGGGCATCACGAGGGTGCGGGCGTTATCGATCGCCGCAATTGATTCACAAGAGCATGAACCGAAGTAAGGCCCAGATTCTGTGTACTGTAATATTCTATATTTCTTAATTAGAATGCGACATAACATCAACGGTGCACAGAATTTGGATCCAGTTAAGCGCGGCGCCGGCGATAGCCGACCTACGCATCCTCGTTTCAACTCAAATACAAACATATACATACCGGGTATTAATTCTTAGTTAGTATACAAGTCTTTAGTGAATTCCTTTTGGGGTTTATTGATACTTTTTGATGAAATTCTTTCTCTACGTCGACCCAAGCGCACGTGTTTCACTTCACTCATCCTAAGGTATCGCATTTTTAGTGATTTATTGGCTTGATAATTGTGATTCTCTGAGAACCATACCCTCAGATTGTCTAGCACATTGGTGAGTTGAAAAAATTACTGTAGCAGTTCCACAATACTGTAAATTGGCCCTTTAATGAAATTCCCGCCATAAAATTCCGCGATGTCATCTCGCAGCTGTGGTGTTTGCGACACGTCAACACGCAAGCCATCTCTCTCTTGCGAAGGGGTTTGCAAGAGAAAATATTACGCGTATACCAAACGATTCAGTAGCAGTAATACAGAGTGTACCAGGGCTAACTTGGAAATGTCCCACGTGCCGTAACCTACCTGCCGAAACGTTTACAGCTAACTTGGAAGGTCGTATTGAAGCACAACTCAACTCGGTGAAACAATCAATTGTAGAGGAATTATTTACAAAAATAGATCAAAAGCTCCAGGATGTCAGTCCTCGAACAATCAGCGAACCTAGGTATTCTGACGTTCTTAAGAATCAATTTCGTTCTAATATTATCATCAAACCGAAAGTTACAAATCAGAACAATACGCAAACAAAGAGCGATATTCTCCATAAAATCAAGCCAGACCAAGAAAAAATCCATCCACCATGATCCACAATGATGCCCAACGCATGAGAGATCTTTTTAGCCAAAACTTAGCAGACGATTACGAGGTTCGGGAATCAAAATCCGTATCGCCGATGGTCAAGATTGTTGGTCTCTCAGCCGAGCACGACAAAGACGTACTATTACGACACCTAAAAACTCAAAATTTCTTCTTTAATAACTCAGCAGATATAAATATTCTAAAAGTCTGGCCAACCAAAAATAACGCGAGCATTTTCCAGATGGTACTGCAAGTAGATATGATCACACACAAAAAACTAACTGATAAAAAACGCCTTGTAGTTGGTCTTGATTATTGTACCGTTTATGATTCAACTTCTTTATCACGCTGTTTCAACTGCAACAACTTTGGCCACTCAAAAAAATATTGTCAAAAAGACCCCACCTGCCCTCTCTGCGCTGGGCCACACTTGGTAAACGCGTGTGACAACTCTGCCAATAAATGCTGCGTCAATTGTAAGCATCTTAAAACCAAATTCGACCTAAACATCGAAATACATCATGCTTGCTGGGATTATAATGCATGTTACGCTTATAATGAGGCAAACCAAAAATACAAGTCAGAAATTTTTGGGTCCACCATGTAGCAGCCAACCGCGCTAGCCCCCTCCTTAGCTGAGTTTACTGTTGATCCCCACAATATTTCACTACAGTCGACTGAGTCTAGTAGGCGCTGTGATATCCTTTCAATTTATTATCAAAGCGTACGCGGGCTAAGGACAAAAACAAAAACTATTTTTAATTCCACACTCGCTTATGAATTTTATGAATTTGATATCATAGCGTTGACTGAGACTTGGTTGTACCCGGGTATTCACGATACAGAACTTTTTCATTCGGGGTATTGCATCTTTAGATCTGACAGAAACTACGATGAAGTAGAACAAAACTTGGGGGGTGGTGTTTTGTTGGCTGTAAGGGAAAATCTACAGACAACCAACCTGGAAATTGAATTGCCTGTATCAATCCGTGACACAATAGACATAGCTGGAATCAAAGTATCTTTCTCGAACAAACTATCTCTTTATATTTTCCTTGTATATATTCCGCCAGACAAAATCTCATACATATATGAACAACTTTTTGAATATCTGTCATCCCTGAATTTCCTGTATAGTGCTAAAACAGTCTTTCTCGGAGATTTTAATTACCCTGAATACGTAACCTACATGAAGAGGAATCCTCCTCCCAACAGTAGGTTAACTCACTTGCTGAATTTTATTAATTTTCTTGATTGGCATCAGATTAACACTATCAAAAATTCTGATAATCGACTGCTTGATCTAGTATTAACATCTTCCTCAAACCTTACTTCCGTGCAGAGATGTCATGACATCCTGCTAAACGAGGACAGGTTCATTAATTCTTTATTTATTGACTATAAAATGGCCGGTGACAAAAAGTTGAGCAAACTAGGGTCACTGCATCACGAAGACGTAGTGTCTTCTTAGGGTAGCGACACGACAGCTAAATATTTTTGGTTATATGACGAATCTGACACTGTCAGGAGCGTAGCTTTTTTTGTATTCAAAAAAATAAAATGGTTTACAGATGTTACGTAAAGAACTGTCCGTCACACTCGGTATATATATTTAGACTGTCCAAATAAACAAAACATTAAAATAATCATTGACTTCTATACAACTCAATGAAAATAATGCTTTCTCAGATTATCGAATAAAAACTAAGTTTTTTATGCTTTCAATATTGATTAGGACCCACACAGCGCAAGAAACCAAAAATTAGTTGACCTGTTTTATAAAATATAGAAAACTATTGTTGGTCCTTGTATCATTTAATAAATTTCTTTATGCACTCTAGAGCATAAAAGTTTACCTTTAATCCCTTTTTTCATGAACTAAGATAGTATTTTTTATCCCCAGTGATTAAAAGTAAGTAAGTAAAATATAGGTTTTTTGGATCCTTTTATTTTATTAAAATACAAAAAAAAACTAAAAGCTATCAAGATACACAATAACGGTTATTCTGTTGCTTCCAGCTTGGCGCAAGTTTACTGTACTTTGCTGATGACTTCGTTGGTTTCCAATATTATTGTGTCCTTTGGTATAGAATATTGCCTTCATATAAACGAAGCATTTAACTTTTTAGACTTCTCCAGGATGTAAACCAGGAATACCTTTTCGGTGAAATTTTTGACATTCTTTTCATCATTTTCGGCACTCGGAAAGCTGCTTTCTTCGGCGGCCTTTTCAATGTCCATCTCAAAGTAGGAATAGGTTTTATTTTTGATCCCTCGTTTATTCCATCATTAAGAAATTTGATTCGATATTTTTCTCGACTAAACCTATTTAGTTTTTTATGAAATAAATATTATTTTTCACATTTTTTCAATGTTTGATATCGTCTGGCTGACTTTTGTTTTATGTCATGCCATAGCAACGCCCAAAGCTCACCAAATAAATGAAAACTATCACTGTCCACTGTATTATTATATACCGGGCGTTGACATGTTAAAACTAGAGTACCGGAGTAAGTGGTTTAATATTTATTTATTTTATGATTATTATTATTTTTAGTATATAAAGATTGGCATTAAAGTCCCTTTTCACTTAGCAAATTATAGCCGTCCTTCCGGTCGGGCTTAAAAAATTTTGTCGCGGGATTAAAAGTAAACACTGCAGTCCCCAGGTTTAAAATCTACCTATTATTTTATTACGATATCCAAAAAACATGCAGGCGACGAGTAAAACGTCGAAAGTACAAAAGGTCGAAATCACAAAATGTCGAAAGTATAAAAGGTCGAAAACATAAGGTCGAAACTACAAAAGGCCGAAAATACAAAAGGTCGAAAGTACAAAAGGTCGAAAAACAAAAGATCGTAAAACAAAAGGTACAAACAAAAAATCGAAAGTAGCTGTAGTTGTAAAAAAAGGCTTTACTATAGACACAGACGCACACACACACACACCTGACGTACATACACGCACACATACACACACAAACACATACACGCGAACCTACATTTTCTACGAACGAAAATTTGTTCGAAAATAGTTTCTTCAAATCGAAATTTGTTCGAAAACATTTTTTCCAAACGAAAATTGGTTCAAAAACCTATTTTGGAAAAAGAGTTTCTTCGAATATAAATTTGTTCAAATACATTTTTACGAACGGAAATTTGTTCGAAAACCATTTCTTGAAACGGAAATTTGTTCGAAAACATTTTCTTCGAACGGAAATTTGTTTGAAAACAGTTTCTTCGAATGGAAATTTGTTCGAAAACATTTTTTTTAAACGGAAATAAAACCATTTGTTCAAACGGAAATTTGTTGGAACACATTTTTTTTTGAACGAAGATTTATTCGAAAACAGTTCTTTCTAATGAAAATTTGTTTGAAAATATTTTTTTCGAACGGAAATTTGTCTCAAAGAAATTTCTTCGAACGAAAATTTGCGATCAATTGGTGTTTTCCTAACCTTTCTCAATTGATCGCAAACGTATTCTAACCGGTCCAGATACTTCCACCAAAAAACTGTCCCCAACGCACAGGTTTGCGCTCAATTGAGAAAGATTAAAATAACACATTTTTCGAAAATATGTTTCTGTTAGTTCGGTTTGGGTTCACACTCTCTACCCAGACAGCACAAGTACGTACTATGTACGTACATGGTACCTACGTAACTCTGCGACGTAGTATATGTACATAGTACGTACATTTTTGGACCATATATGTACGTCCTAGGGACGTAATTTTCGCCATTATTTTCCTTCGATTTGTACGTATTATGGACGTACCGAAGTACATACGATATACGTACATTCGACGTATTTTGTACATAAAAAACTCGTACTAGGTACGTCCACTTAAACGTAAAATGTACGTACTCCAGACGTACATGTTATGTACATAGAACATTAAATTAAAATAACGAAAGTTTAGTATTAGGACTAGGTACCAATTAAAACTATTCTGGCTTCCTGAACATTCCTACTTTAGATGATCGTCCAGGTTTACCCGGAGGCTTGAAGTTTCGATAGGTTTGTTTCTTTTACTTGATTTAATATTTTAACTAATATTTTTTTATTAAGAGACTGTATGTTATTTTAAAAACAAAGACTTACTGATATCGATGTAAAATACAAAAATAAAAGTTTTGGAATATATTTCAAAAAATCATGTTTTTGCACAAAGTCTATCTGATTGGAGGCACGACAGAATCACAGGTATATGACTTTAGAAACTATAACAAATTTACAAAAAAGGCAAAATTTAGAGTAATCACACAGAAATGATATTTTTTATCATTGTAGGTAAGTTCTATAACTAATATTATATCTAATAGTAACAGTGTACGCATTAAATTGTTTCGTAGTCTTTTTTGTATTAATTTATATGTTAAGAATAAAAAGTTGGTCAAAAACTTAAAATATAAGTATTGTCTTTAATTTAAAAAAAAAATATTTTACATCCTGTAGGTACTCTAAAAATTCTGAGATCGCTTTACAAACTTCTAGAAAAATTGTAGGTACTCTAAAAATTCCGAGGTTAATTTACAATATTGTATTAAAATTGCGTGTAGGTACTCTAATTATTCCGAGGTAAGTTGACGAGTCGCCCATGGAAATTCCGAGGCAGGTCACGTGGGCTTGTCGCTACCCATGGAGACGCCAGGCTTCCAGGATGCAGTGACCCTAGAGCAAACTCAAAATTAATGACATCTTTTATAATTTCAAGAGATCTGACTTGAGAAATCTATATGCGAGCTTAGCTGAGATTGACTGGCGTGTTTTGGAAACGGTTGATAACGTCAATGAGGCTGTCGAATTATTTTATTACAAATTATACTCTTGTCTAGACACCCACGTGCCAAAAACATCTAAGCGGCGTAGAAAATATCCTCCCTGGTTTAATTCCCTCATCATACGGTCGATTAAAGAAAAACATAAATACTTTCAAAACCACAAAAAAAGTCGCAGCGATAATGATTTACTTAAATTTCGAGAACTTCGTAATAAAATAAAACGCGATACAGAAACATCATACCGCGAGTATTGCGCTAGACTTGAAGCGAACCTGACAACTCAACCTGGAAATTTCTGGCGCCTAATACAATCATTGCAGTCGAATAATGGTCTGCCGCAGTGCCTGACAGATCACAATGAAGAGAGTACGACGGATCCCCAGCGCATAGCTGATGCATTTGCTGATTACTTTCAGATTTCGTATACACCATCTCAGCAGCGTACTTAAGTACAAAATAATATTTATTCTAACCTTAACTCAAATTTCATTTCACTTAAAAGCTTCAATGAATCTGAGGTATTGCAAGCACTAAAGACCATGAAACCCAAGGCCATTGTCGGTCCCGACAAAATTCCTGCATTTTTACTGAAAGATTGTGCATACGTCTTTGCTTACCACTTAACTGTTCTTTTTAACTTATCTTTAAAATTCTGCACATTTCCTGATACTTGGAAAAATTCTAAAATTATACCTGTCCATAAAAAACAAGAAAAAGATCGTATTGTAAATTATCGGCCAATTACCATAATAAATAATTTTTCAAAATGTTTTGAACGCGTTCTCCATACATTGCTTTACTTTCCCCTGAGCAGTCAAATAGATTCCTGTCAACACTGCTTCATGAAACGCAAAGCTACCACAACCAATTTAATTACTGTTACACACCTAATAGCTGAATCCTTGGATGCGGGTGCTCAGATTGATGTTATTTACACCGACTTTTCTAAGGCCTTTGACAGACTAGACCATGGTATTCTTCTCCGTACACTTGTAACCTTTGGCATCTCTAATCATTTATCTAAGTTTCTTTATTCATACTTAACTAAAAGGCTTCAGTATGTAGAATGCTATGGACAAACCTCCTCTACGATCAAGGCTACTTCCGGAGTTCCTCAAGGCTCTATACTAGGTCCTCTCTTCTTTATAGCTTTTGTAAATAGCATAGTTCAGGACATAGAAGTTATTTGCCTATTGTACGCTGATGACTTAAAGCTTATCTGTAGAATAAATAACATTGCTGATTGTGAAAAATTTCAAGCTGCTCTAAATAAGGTATATACTTGGTGTCTTGATAACTCTCTCCCTCTCAATCCATCTAAATGCAATGTAGTGTCTTTCACCCTTAGAAAACAGGTAATTCAATTCAATTACTCCATTGATACAACCGAAATACCCAGGAGTCTGGAATTTGAAGATCTCGGAGTAACATTCGATAGTGCTCTATCATTTGTTCCCCACATCCAGGATGTTGTAAAGAAAAGCTACCGAATGCTTGGGTTCATAATACGGAATTCTCAGTACCTAGAAAATATTTCTAGTATAAAATTACTCTATTTTTACAAGCTTTTATTTAGCTTCAGATGTTCTGTCTAACTAACTATCAAATCTTGTGAAGCGTTTTTGACACACTTCCCATTATTCGATTTGGATGAAATTTGGTGCACACATAGTGGTCCAATGATAATACAACAATAAGAAAAAATATCCTTCCACCCCTACCCCCACTCCCTTCCATAGAAAAATGTGTTTTTGACACACTTCCCTTTATCCGATTTGGATGAAATTTTGTATACATATAGTGATCCGATGACAATACAATATTAAGAAAAAAATATCCTCCCACCCCCTTTTATGGAAAAATTAGTTTTTGACACACTTCCCATTATCCGGTTTGGATGAAATTTGGTATTCACATAGTGGTCCGATGACAATATAACATTAAAAAAATATATCCTACCCCCTTCCATAGAAAATGCGTTTTGACACCCTTTTCATTATCCAATTTGGATGAAATTTGGTATACATATAGTGGTCTGATGACAATACAATATTGAACAAAAAATCCTACCACTCCTACCCCCACCCCCATCTATAGAAAAATGCGTTTTTGACACACTTCCCATTATCCGATTTGGATGAAATTTGGTATACATATAGTGGTCCGATGACAATACAACAATAATGAAAAATTATCCTCCCACCCTACTCCCCACCCCTTCCATAAAAAATGCGTTTTTGACACACTTCACTTCAAATGACTCTTATAAAATTTGGTATATGCATAAAGATCCGATGGCAATACAGCCCAAACAAAAAATATATTTCTACCTCTACCCCACCCTCTCTTTCCCCCAATAGAAAAATGAGTTTCCAAACAACTCACGATCAGCGATTTCACTATAATCTAGAATAAACTCTTCTGTTCTGTTTTTGAACAAATATTTTCATTTAATAGAGTAGATAGCTGAGACTAAAAAGTAGAAAATAAATTGGTAATTTTTTTTTTAAGTCACAAGCTTTTATAAAATGCACTAAAAATTAAAAAATTATTTTCTAACATTGTAATATTATCATAATAATAAATTATTTTTTAATTTTTAGTGCATTTTATAAAAGCTTGTGACTTAAATTTTTCTTTATTAATTTATGCTTATATCAGATCTAAATTGGAATACTCGTGCATAGTATGGTCTCCGTATTATGATACTCACGTTAATACTATTGAAAAAATTCAACGTAAGTTTCTGAAGTACCTTGTTTTTAAGCTTGATGGTGTGTATCCCGAAATTGGTATTCTGAACCAGGTCCTTTGTGAAATGTTCAGTATATCTTCATTGGAGGACCGGCGCAAGTTGGCAGAGTCGCAATTCATTTTCAAATTAATACATAATCAAATCGACTCTCAGGAATTATTGCATAAGATTAATTTTTTAGTACGCACTACTGTTCCGTTTTATCTTCCTTACCAGCGCACCAATATTTGCAAAAATTCTCCAATAATTCGGGCTTGGAACACGTGCAATCAGACTTGCCGACAACCGAAACCTTCAAAAATATACGACTTTCATAATTTTTATTTCTGCTCACTCAGTGTAGATGTAGTAAATTTCTTTTATTTTGTACTTCATTTTATCCTTAGATTCTGTTATTGTTAATCACTGTATTGTTCCCCACTTTGTAATTGGGTTAACTCCTGTTAAGTGGTGTAAATAAAATAAAATAAAATGAAATTATTAATTAAAGAATGGTCAGATTTTAAAAAAATTTTAAGTAAAATTTGGGAGTGAACGTGCACATGTACACTTATAGAGGAACCGCCACTGCTCTTAAGATAGTGGCAAAATCAACGGTAAGGTAATTAAATATCTGGTGGCGTATTATTTTGACTGATGACTTTTTGTAAAAAACAAAAGTTGCGTAAACATGGCGTTTCGTAGCGTGTTTTCTCAGTCTGTTTGGCTTTGCGGCGTATCCGTTCTGGAAATTAATTTGATTTTACGTATTTACCGAAATCGAAATGGTAGATTGAAAATCGAAAAAAAATTGGTTGGTATTTTCCACTTAATGTTGCAACTCCCATGATGACCAAAATATCCCAAGATAGTGAGAAATTCCAGAAATGTGAGAGAGTGGATGTGTAATCTTAACTTAGGCGTCGAAATAAGTAAGGGAAAATGATTATAAATTTTGAAATAATATAATCAGCACGGCTAATTTATAGGTAAAATATTAAAGTAGAGGAATCAATTTACAAAAATAAATTTTTAAATAGGAACCCACTGTCATCTGATGATAAAACTTGGCCTACATGTAAATAAATAGTCTACAAAACAAATATTAAAAAATTGAACAAAATAAAAAATCCGTTTTTAAACTGCATTAAAAATAAATTTTGTGGTGAGACTCCTGCATTTTTTTTTACAAGGCGCACTATAATTAAGCTTGTAAAGTCCATATCATTATTTTTGGGATAACTTTTGACGAGTTTTTTTCGCTGGCCTATGCTATTTGTTATGGGAACATCTGATTACTATGAAAACTTTCAAAAATTATGGAATAAACTATAGACCTACAAGATTACACAGCAACTTTTACCTCGATATGCTCAAGTCAGTGCTAAATAAGACGTTATTAGGCATTAAAAAAAATGAATAACTCAAAAACTAGACTGCTAAGAAATCTAAAATTTTGCATTTTTACTTCTTTCTACTTAGTAAAGAATTTGACCAAAAATTATGAAAATCAAAAGTGGACTTACCCAATAGTACTGTTTGATTGAAGTCATTACGCCAAAACTGGGCATGTTTCTGATATGATAGTCATTAAATCGAGCCTTTCCTGCATTTGAGATAATTTTCACAATTAAGGGTGCTTCCTAATAATAAAAATCTATCTTGGCCACCCACCCCTCTAGTCATTCCCCCCTTACCCCCGTTAAATATTTGAATTTAAAACTGCAATATCTCGGTAACGGCAAGAGATAGAACAGAAATTTTTTCACTCTCTACTGACATTAGATTATGCAATGTATTGACATTATTTGTACATCTCAGAACTAAATAAGATATAGAAAAACCTGAATTGTGAATTTTTTAATTTTTTAAAAATTTTGTTTTTTGGTGATATTATGTAAACTAAAGTATATATGAAATAAATGCTTTTCTGCCGTTTTTGCTCTTTCCAAAAGGATATATTGGTAGGTATAAGGTTTGCCAACGCAACTACTAATAGAGCCGTGTAATTAATGCCAATACGCAAAAGCATATACGTATATGAGCGGATAAGTAAAATTCAACTTCCACAGGATGATTTCCATAACAATAAAATATCTTTTAAACATAAATATAGCAGCCTAAACATATTTAAATTATTATCCTCTCACGTTATTCCCGTCCCCTCCAGACCAACTCCACCATTACCTATGATAAAAAGTAATAAACTAATTACCTAACAGGAATGATTTAACTTAATATTTAATAGAAAAGTTTTATTGCTAGTGTTACTCGTAGTAGTACAAACAAGGGCTTAACTTGAGGAATCCGGTTGTTGCCGCTCTGACCCTTAAGCATTTTGAGATATTGAAGATGGCGACCGACTAGGGATCAAAATCAAGAATGGGCGCAGTCAATAGCTATTGGGGTCCCAATAAACATAGTAAAAACCCCGAGCCCCTTCCCTTATAAAAGACAAAATAGTCGAAAATTCAACCAATGTCAGCGCCATTTTGACAATGTTCTTATAAGAAAGCTGTCTTGATTTTTATGTTTAAAATATATATTTTTTTTAATTTTCGATTAACCGCCCGCCATCATGAATATCTCAAAATGCTTAAGGGAGTCAGAGCGGCAACAACCGATAATACATAATATTCCAATACTCCCGATTACCCCTTCAGACAATGAATAGATTTTAAAGCAAACATTATGAAATACGTATATACACACATATATAGAAAACTGTATCAGTCTGTCCTTTATAAGTCCCGCACGTTGATCTGCTAGAAAGAAAAACTTATACTCAATTATTATGTGCTTATTATTGTATGGGATTCCTTAGGTAGATCCTCAGAGTAATAATTATTACTCTAAGAGTAGATCCCTGGCTTGGACTATTAACACCAGAAATAAAATTTGTTTATTAAATATTAAGTCAAACCATTCCGGTTGGGTAACTGGCTTATTAATTTTTTTTATCAGAGGTATCATAGTAGGGTGGGTCTGGAAAGGAGAGGCAGAACGGGAGAGAGTAATAGTTTAAATACTTTAAGGCTGCTCTATTTGTTTTAAAAATATTTTATGGTCAAGGAAATCACCCTGTCGAAGATGGATTTACTACTTATCTGCTCATATACGTATATCCTTCTACGTATTGGCCCCAATCAAACGGCGGTGTTTGTAGTTGCGATAGCAAAACCCCATACCTATAGGGTATACCATTATCTTTGAGATAACTTTTCTTCAGACCATAGCATAGCAAGGTAAATATCAAAAAATTGCTTGCTTTGATTAGGAGTCAATCGTTTTTCTTGAATAATTTCATAAAAAAGACAATATAATATACAGTTTCAATGCGCTAATAGAGATAAACGTATACATGGGGAATATTCGTTTCATAAAGCTTAACTTATCCAGCAATTTAATCCTCTTGATAGCATGCGCGCGGCCTGTGCATGTTAAAAAGAGATGAATCGCAGTTGAGTTGATCCGGTGCTAAATCAATATAAGTTTGGGATTAATCCAAGGTGGTGTATGTCTAAAAGACAGTTCCGTATCTACACTGAGAGAAGAATTTTGTAACAATAACAAACATTTTGTAACTGTTACCAAATGCGTTGCCCAAATTCGGCTTATTAGATATTTGTTTGCAGGTAACAATTCATAAATTTCAACAATTGAAACAAATATTTGTTAATAAAAACAAAGTCGACTGGTGATAGTTAAAAAAAGCTACATTATGCACTAATTTATTGTTGGTATTTAAAAATATATGTGAGTTTAATTATTAATATACTGTATGTTAGCTCCCGCTAAATTTCGCGGTTGTTTATATATTTTTGAAACCACACAATTGTATGAAGGACAGAGTGCATTTCGCGCATTTGGACATGCGCACAAACAACCAGGGAGATCCTTTGTCAATCGCCTCGAGAAATGGCGTGTTAATTTCGTTCTCCAAGTATTTCAAATTTCTACACCTGAAAGTGCTCGATTTTGGTGTACTGAAGCATAGAACTAGAAACTTCAGCCATTCAGCTACGTGGTGACATCATTAGATCGAAAAAGGAGCCCCTTGGAACGTGGAGAAATTGGCTGCAAACTGGTGAGTGCCTTTGTTTCTGATTGCCGTTGTGTGGCACAACAATTAACCTATGGACCTTTTCATTATTTCGTAATTTCATATCAATATATTTATGTTTGTTCGCGCTTCATTTAATTAAAATATTTACAGTTCATTGCAGTTATCGTTTTTCTTACTGCGGGCATAACATAAGTGTTCCTTTCGAGCCGAATTATTTTAAATAAAAACTCCATACGACGGTATTAATAATCAGCCATTATTTTCACGCCGAAAACAAGGCGGCCTTGAATTTTTCGCATCGTATTGAAACGAGAGAAAGGTGTCGGCGCAGTACCTGTTTTTGGTCCGCTGCTATGGTAACGGGTCTACTCCGCGTGGTATAAACAAAATCGAGAAGGAATCAAAACAAACAAGACAAACGTTCAGTGTGTTAGGTGTGTTCCATATCATTTCGATATTTAAAACAATTTTCATCAATTGCGATAAATTAGTGCATATTTTCGACAATTCGTCATTTTTCTATTTCAGAAGCATTCATTTAGCGTTAATTGTATATTTACCGACATTTCTGTGATTAGATGTGTTCCATATCATTTCGATATTTAAAACAATTTTCATCAATTGCGATAAATTAGTGCATATTTTCGACAATTCGTCATTTTTCTATTTCAGAAGCATTAATTTAGCGTTAATTGTATATTTACCGACATTTCTGTGATTAGATGTGTTCCATATCATTTTGATATTTAAAACAATTTTAATCAATTGCGATAAATTAGTGCATATTTTCGACAATTCGTCATTTTTCTATTTCAGGATCATTAATTTAGCGTTAATTGTATATTTACCGACAATTTCGTCATTTCAAAGGTAAAATCATGTCTGTCAAAAAAGCCGTGCAAAAACGCAAGGGTTTTTTATCTGCGATAATCGAGTGTTATGTGATTTCACAAACCGCGGCATCGGATGAAAGAGCGAGAAACGAGTTTCAAGTGAGGTATTCCGATTTGAATGAAACTTTCGATAAATGCATGCTGGTAGATAATGACGTCATTATGTTGATAGACGACTCGGACGACGAGGAGTTTAAAACGCAGGATGCGATCCTTTCAGAAGCTCATAAATATTTTTATGCGTGTAAGGGGGTTTACTCTAAAATATTTCCGGTTGAGGCCCCATCCTTTTCGGGATCATATGTTCGACAAAACGAAACTCCAAAACTCAAAGAGTTAGGTATTCCCATATTTTGAGGTGATAAAAAATTATGGCCAAGCTTTTTCGATCTTTTTAATAACATTATAGATCAAAATCAAAGTCTAAGTAACGTTCGAAAACTTCAATATTTATTTTCATATCTCGAGCATGAGCCTTTAAAATTGATATCAGGGATTAGCTTATCTGATCAAAATTATAAAATTGCTTACGACAAATTAGTCAATAGATATCAAAACAAGCGAGACCTCGCAAATGATGCTTTAAGCTCAATTATGAACTCCACCTTAAAAAAACGAGTCAGCTAAAGAATTGCGTAATTTAATTGACACCTTTTCTGAATCCCTAGAAATTTTAAAATCACTTAGCTTTGACGTTGACAGTTGGGATTTTATTATTTTTTTCATTTTGTTAGAAAAATTGGATAATCCGACGCGTTCAAATTTCGAAATGAGTCACGCCAATACTAATACCGAAATTCCCACTTTTCAGTCACTTTTTCAATTTCTAGAAAAAAGATGTAAAGTTTTGGAATCACTTCCTCAATCAACAGCACCCAAAATGGTGCCTATCTATCAAAAATCAAATTCTATGCAAAATCAGTTTGGACAAAAGCCTAACTATCAAAATTCAAATTCTATGAAAAATCAGTTTGGGCAAAAGCCTACCTATAAATCATCCAATTCGCCTTTTATAGGAATGGCTGGCACCTCAACTAATTCAAGTACGGGAACAAAATGTTTCCGGTGTAATCAAGGTCACGTGCTTTCGAAATATCAAACATTTCTTGATCTCTCACCTATCGATCGCCTATCTTTCGTGAAGCAGAAAAAATTATGTCTAGCGTGTTTTCATCACTTGCATGGGGTAGATACGTGCAAATCAAAATATTCATGCAGGACTTGCAATAGTAAAAGGCACCACACTTTAACTCATATCTTAGAAACTAATCAAGAGTCTGGAAGCCAAGATACTAGTCCTGTCATTTACACACCACCTGTCAATAATCTTCATGTGTCATTAAATACCTCAGGACCTTCAGGTACCTTTCTTTTATGCACCGCCATAATAGATGTTATGGACGGTTGCGGAAATTTTCAACCTGTAAGGGCACTGCTTGAATCTGGATCACAGACAGGATTCATCAGTGAAAAGTGTATTCAGCGTCTTAATCTTCCTAGGCGAAGTTACACCACTGAAATATTCGGATTAAATCAGATGTCTTCTTTTACTTCCAAAGGGCTGGTTCAATGTCACATTAAGCCACAAGGACAAGTCACTCCTTTACTTAATTTCGAAGCAATTGTTGTTCCACAACTATGTTCCAATATGCCTACATTCACTTTGAACGATAATCAGTGGAAAACCTTAAACTTGCCGACCCATCTTATTTCAAATCTAGACCTGTGGTCCTAGTTATTGGTTGCGAGCTATTCGCACAGATATTCAAGGAGGGCAGGGTTCTTGGACAAATAGGGCAACCTTCAGCCCTTGAAACTATCTTTGGTTGGGTCGTCATGGGAAAAGTTGACGAAGTAGGTAGTCTTACGGAACGAACCAGTTGTTTTTTAATGAGTCATTCACCTCCTTTAGAGGTCATTCTCCCTAGGTTTTGGGAAATCGAACATTTGCCTAAAAAACAAATCTTATCAAAGGAAGAAAAACAAGCAGAATCAATTTTTACTGCGAGTGTAGTACGGCAACCGAGCGGTAGATTCATGGTAGATCTTCCGTTTAAAGATAAAATAAACCCTGACCTAGGAAATACTTATCCGCAAGCTTAGGGTAAATCACCCAATTATTGGCACCTTAAGAAATTTTCTTTTCTTGATTACGAATTACAGATGAATTTTTAGATTATCTCTTATGAATAAGGTCAAATAGATTTTTGTAAACGTTTTTCTTTCAAATTTTGCCTCCATAATCAATTATAAATCCAAAACTATTTCTTAAAATTGAAAAAAAGATGCAAAAATACCATTATTCCAGTTATTGGCATACAAGTCTAATAATTGGCATCTAGTAATTAGCAGTCGAAATTAGTCATTGGCACTAAGGTTATTTTCAATTTTTTGTTTGTTTTACGTTTATGTAGGTATATTTTTAGCAAAAGTTAAATTTACTTATAGTAATACGGTGAACTCCGGTTATAAAGTACGCTCTGGGGACAAGAAAATGGGTACTCTATAAGCGTAGCGCACGCTATAAAAAATATCAAAAAACATAAATAAGAGTATTTTGAAAGTACTATATCCCACGTACGTTATAATTGGAGTTGGAGAACTGTATACTCATTTAAATAAAAAATATATATTTTATTAAAAGGAATTATAAACATAGTTAGAGCAAATGTACTCATATATTGATAACCAGATATTTTACAATTAAACAAGAAAATACTTAAACTAAAATGTTAGCAGAAAATGCCTTAAAAATATAAAAAAATTAAAGAACAGCGAAATACGTTTGTTTAGAACATGTTGAACAGGTAAAATACTCTTGATATATATTATTTTCTTTTAAGCATAAGTAGTGGAAAACACGTGAACACTTTTGACACTGAACACCATATTTCCGAACTGTAATATTAAATGTACATAAAAAACATACGCCTTTATTAGCGATTCTGTTATTTTTAGGGGGAGTCGGTACAACTAACTTATCACATTTCGGTAAGGGACTGAAATCAAAGGATAGCTTCTTCACATGATTTTCTTTTTCTTTTACTGGTGTATAATATACTTGACTTATCTCTTTGATCGTGTGTTGCATCTTATCCACTTCAGCAGATTCTGTGGTAATCATTAACGGATCAATTTTTGCAGGAAAAATATCTTTCTCCGTGATTTTAGAGGCTTTCTGTAGCTGACTCGCGGCATCAGTAGATGTGTCTTGTTCCAGTGCTTTTTTTTCACATGGTGTTTTAGTTTTTTTTAATTTGTCAATAATATTCTTATTTCCTTTATCGGTCGTTTTTGTAAAAGATTTCTTGTAGGTTTGTTTAGCTTTTCTCTTATTTATTTCTATTTCCTTCTTTGTTCGATTTTCTTCTCGTTTGGCTTTACTTTCTTCCTTTTTTCTTTGATTGTCCATTATAATTTTATTTTTTTCATCAAATATTTTCTTCCATCCGCTAGATGTGACGACGTAGGGCACTTTCTCATTTTGACGTTTTCCTTTTCAGGCGTTTTTGGCCATAGAAGAAACTGATTTAGATCTATGGGTTTTAAACACGGACTTGCTAATTGTTTAGATGTAAGACCGGAAGTACCTGGCTGGTTATCTATTATAGTGGAGTCAGTAGGATGGTTACTTTTTAAAGTTAAGTTGCTTGGTTGGGGAGTTAATGGGCTGCAGGTACTTGGTTGGTTAAGGATTAAATCGAAATTTTCGCATTCATTAGGAATTGGGAGGAAATCAGAGTTAGTGCCTCCACAATCCGCATTAGAAGTGGACTTTTCAAAAGTCAAGTTGTTGCTCACAATAATTAGCGGCATGTCATAGATTTCATTTTGGGTAAATGTTATTTCTTTATTAGTGGAAATATCAAACTGCACTTCTGAACTGTCAGCTGGCGTAAATTTTCTATAAATACGTAGAAGTGTATTAAAATATTCTTCCTTTGTCGTATTTTCGCTTGATTCACCCTGTTGTAGATCACTTGAAATTTTAGGACCACATATATTCCAGAATTCTTCAAGGTTTATTGAATCTTCTTCCTTGTCCTCTGCGGTTATGTGTGTTATCAAAGAGCTTTTAGACCTATTCTGCTTTCCCAAGCATTTGGAGAAATCGATGGCGTTAAAATTCTATGGAAATAAGCCGCAAGCTTTAAAACCATTTGCTACTGTATTTTTAGTTAGTGCAGATAGAGCTTCTTGTAAAATAGGAGCGAAATGAACCTTTGTAATTTGAATAAGCTAATTACTACGACGCCAGCTGGCAACTGATTTTTTCCATGCAGTTTTTAACGGTTTGAAGCTAGAAACGTCCGCAGGTTGTGAAATCCTTGTAGCGTTTGGATATAAGCATATCAAGATGATTTTCAGGTCACTGCAAAGCTAACTAAGTTGATAGGTTTGATGTGTTTTATGTTCATCTACAGAGAGGATGATCGGGAACTGTACTTCTTTTTCTAGTAAGTAGGGATGCAAAATATTCGAAACATACTCATAAAAAAGCTCGGATTTCGTCCACCCATTCTCAGATGTTCCTATACCCCAACCGGTTGGAACACTGTCAACAATATTTTTTGGCAACCTTTTATATGGATACACAATCATCGGTGGGATAATGCATCCAGACGCCGAAAAGGTGAACATGACGGTGATATTTGTTTTGGACTGACCTTGTTCAATTTGATAAACATTTTTTGAACCTTTTGGCACAACCACTTTATCTTCTTTGGGGCATAAAGCGAAGCATGTCTCATCTCCGTTGTATATTCTAGTGGGGTCTTCCAAGATATTGAAAAAATTATTTTTCTTCAAGTACGTTTCAATGTTTTTAAACCAAGTTTTAATATCATTTTCCGATACATTTCAACTGGCGCTTGTAACAGCTTCTGGAATTCGACTTGTTAGATTAGGATGCCTTTGAAGAAAACATTTGTACCAATTATCTCCGGGTAAATTATTTTTAAATGGGGTATCTCTGGGGTGTTTGTCTAGAAAAGATTTAACAGAAAGCTGAATATCTTCTTTCTTCTTAGGAAAACCTTTTCTATGACTTTCAAATATCCAGGACACAAGAAGATCCTCTTCTTCTCTGGATAAGTATGTTTTAGGACCATGCTGTGTTTTGAGGAATTTTTCACTCAGACGGAACTGCAGAGTAGAACGAGGAATATTATACTTTACGGCTGCCTCCATTTTTGGCATACCATTTTTGATATCCCTAAGAGCATTTTGAAGAGATTCTTCACTATATTTTTTCATATATTTGCAGCTCTTCTTGACTTTGGGCATGGTTTCTAGTCCTAAAAAAACGTCAATAACTGATTTTGTCTTAAAACCGATAAACTGAGTTATTGGCACCTAGTGCCAATCATTGAATTTTGGCAGATTTTTATGCCAGTTATTGGCATCTTTAAAACAAGGCCTCTGTCAAAGAAAAATATGATAAAAAGTATAAATTTTACACCCTAAATACGTGTACTTAACAATTAAATCCATGCCCATTCAAAAAAATAATAATTTGTCTACAAAACCTAGTAAAAAATGTAAGCAGTTTCTTACGAAAATCATAAAAATCTTACCTTAAGCAAAGAGGCCCACCATCTTCTTCCGTAGCTGCAATTATACTAGTTTTGACAGGCGTACGATTGAAATTACCGCGTTTAACACGTTGCCATGTTTCCAAATATGTAGTAAAATAAAGGATACTGCAAGTATTAGCTTAATAAATTGAATTTCTTTGCAAAACTGCCAATAACTAGCGGGGTGCCAACAATTGGGTGGTTTACCCTATCGTAGATTTTTACTTCTAGAAAATAGATTAATCAAAAATCCTGATCTGTACACTGCCTATTCAAGTTTCATGCAAGACTATATCGATTCTAATCATATGAGCCTAGTTTTATCTAGTCAACCAAAAGTCGACGTAACATGTTTTTTAGCACATCATTGCGTACTAAAGCCGGAAAGCTTAAGTACAAAATTAAGGGTAGTCTGGGATTGTTCGGCAGTCACCCCAAAAAATATTAGTCTCAATGAGACGTTGTTATCTGGACCGAAACTTCAAAAGGATATTGCTTCTTTACTCCTTACGTTTCGTCTTAATCCTATTGCCTACATTGCTGATATCAAACAGATGTTCCGTCAAGTCCTTATCAATCCTTATCACCGTCCTTATCAAAGGATATTGTGGAGGTTTTCTCCACATGACCCACTTTCAGTGTGGGAACTTTCTACTGTCACTTTTGGCATGACATGCTCACCTTTTCTAGCCATGCGTACATTAAATGAGCTGGCAGAGAGAGAAAAGGAACGTTTTCCTATGGCGAGTACTGTTCTAATAACGTCAATCTATATCGACGATATCTTGGGAACTAGCCCTTCGCTTTCTGAAGCTTTTTCTCTTCAAACGGAACTCAATGATTTGTTGAAGTCGGGAGGATTTGAACTTAAAAAATGGGCAAGCAATTGTCCCGAGTTATAGGCAACATTGCCAGAATCCGATCGTCAAATGCCTCTCTCTTTTGACAAGGAGGAACCCCACTTTATCAAAGTTTTAGGACTTCAATGGCATCCAACAAACGAATTTTTTTCTTATCAATGCCGAATGAAGGACAAATCCCCAACCAAATGTTCTATTTTATCTATCATAGGAACAATCTTCGATCCCTTAGGTTTTCTTTGTCCCTTGTTGCTACAAGCAAAATTTATTTTGCAACAGTTGTGGATATCAAAAATAGGCTGGGACGAAGAACCAGATTCTTCTATCATCGACTCTTGGAACAAACTTCGTTCTGAATTCCCGCTTCTTTCCAATTTTCAATTACCCCGACAAATCAAACTGTCAAAAACCAATACCTGTCAAATCACCGGCTTATGTGACGCTTCAATTCGAGGCTACGCAGGCGTCGTATATTTTCGTGTAGAAGAGGAAAATAATATATCTGTTTCTCTCATATCTGCAAAATCTAGGGTCGCGCCTATAAAGTCACAAACTTTGGCTAGGCTAGAACTCCTAGGCGCATTTCTTTTAAGCGAATTAATTGACTTCGTTTTATCTAGCTATGAAGGAAAAATAACTTTTACAAATATCGTTACTTTCTGCGATTCGCAAGTCGTATTGCACTGGCTTTTATCCCCTCCTAATCGCTGGCAAACCTTTGTTGGAAATCGAGTCAGTAGAATCCAAGAAATCATTCCCTCAAACTCATGGCGCTACATTCCTTCTGCTTTAAATGCAGCCGATATTGCGTCACGAGGGGCCACCCCTTCACAGCTCATGTCCTATGACATGTGGTGGAGCGCACCGTCTTTTTTGTGGTCTCCCGAAAACGAATGGCCCGATTTTCATAAATCAAAAATGCCGATTGATTTCGGAGATATTAATCTGGAGGAAAAGCCAAAGGTCTGTAGCAATGCGATAATTGATGTCAACTTCTTAGATCAGCTTCTTATCAAATATTCATCTATATCAAAAATTCAACGTATCATTTGTTATGTCCTTCGAATAGTTAACCTTTTTCAAAACCATGTAATTTTTCTTTTTTTTATCTTCTGTTTAGATATATCTAAAGTGGAATACTTTATAGAAAGGAAAAAAATGTTGTTGATAATTTATTTTTTTTTAAATATGTTTTATAGCAATAAAAATTGTTAAATGTATTCCTTTTTTTTTTCTTTACTAAATGCCTAGGTATCACTCAATGTTTCGGTTTGAGAGCACAGGGCGTGGGTTCACATCTAAGTCGTAAAAATTAAAAAAAAAAGGAATTTTAAAATAAGAATTTTTAACATTAAAATTGAGGAAATTTACTCAAGTATCAGGTTTTATTTTATTTGATTTTATCTTTTATCAAACTACTTATTTTGTGGGCGCCCTGTCTATTAGTTGCAAGGACAGAAAATCGAAGTGCTCAATTTATTTAAAAATTTATTTTAGAGTCTGATTTTAAGTTGAGCCTCTTAAAATCTATATTTTTAAAAGCTTTTAAAATGAAATTAAACAAAAATATCTCAATTAGTAAATGTATTGGAAAAATAATTTTTATAGGAAATAACAAATTTTAAAGCAAAATAATTTAAAATATTTAAATGACTAACATCTTATATTATTAGCAATGGGTAACTTAGTATAGTGTATATAACTCCACTAACAACATATCTTACACAAGGACAAATTTGTGGTCTTTCCACGAAAAGAAATGCCTATTTTACACAAGGTATGGAAGTGTGGTCTTTCCACCAAATAAATATAAAGTAAAATTTATGTTACACAAGGTACAAAGTGTGGTCTTTCCACCAAATAAATATAAAGTATAATTTATGTTACACAAGGTACAAAGTGTGGTCTTTCCACCAAATAAATATAAAGTAAAATTTATGTTACACAAGGCACCAAAGTGTGGTCTTTCCACAAAAAAACGTAAGGTGGTTTAAAACCAATAAAAAAGGCTAACTAAAACAACTTAAGGGCAAAATAAGTTGCCTAGGCAATCATGACACATCAATAGATCCTTATAATCACTCAACGTGCTAAACACCTAATTTCTGTAGTACAGAAAAACTTGACTATAGGAAATATTGTGTTGCCAGATTTTAACACAGCAAAATTAAGATAGGCTGATTTGCCAAGAAAATAATCTAGCACATCAACAACCCCTATATAATCTGCAACGTGCTAAACACATCATCGGACTTCCAAAAATCAGAATTATAAAGAGTTATTGTGATGCTAGATTTTGCTTACGCCTTTACAAAAAACATTAGTCACTATACTAAGCTGGCATAACCAACCCTAGGAGTATGAGTGGACACACTATAAATAGTCATACTCTAGGTTAATTATTTAATTTAAAAATATATAGCTCCACCAGTATCCATATATCAAAAATTAAGGTAATAATTTTAATACTACATTACCAAAATAAAGGTTAAATAACCAACAAAGTCACACGGTTTATAATTCTGAGGGAATTACCTACCAAGTTTTAACAGAATTGAAAATTAAATTTAGTGAACTACCTATAAAAATGTACTTGTTATATTATGGAAAAATTGAGTTAACTACACACTGACCAATTCTTAAGGCACCTAATAAAAACGTTAAAAAATGTCAAAAAAATACTTTGAGATACCTATTTAGAAAATAAAAGAAATTCAAAAACTAGTAATTCTCCATTGTAAGTAAGAAATGAAAAACAATAAAAAATAGTTTAGGCTTATAGTAAATAGAAAAACATACCGGTTATTCTGGCTTAAAAAACTGTCAGATTCTACATGACACACTCTACTGCTGCATTTCTAGTGTTGAAAGAGACTCATATTTTGGCGTATTTTTATTTTATAGTGGTCACTCTCTTTACCCCGGGACCCCTTTAAATTCACTGGTTCCCACCACTACGGTACGACTTGGCTGTTTTTTTTTAAATTTTTTGCACTGACCAGGACGTCTACTTCGTCGAATTTAACACTTTAAATGCATTTTTAATATTTAGATTTTAAATAATAAAGATTACCATCCTACGTAGGTTGTCTTTATCATATTGAGACAGATGAAAAAGGATAGATATTCTCTCGTATTACCTGCTTCGAATGATATGATTAGTCTACCAGGTTTACGTGTGTCAGACAAAGCTCAACGAAAAGGATATAAGACAATCGAGATTGGGTGTAGACTAGGAAAAATTCGGTCTTTTGACGATTTTGTAGCATGCTGGAGTTAATGGCAAGATTAGTCTAGGAAGTCAGGGTCAAGTATATAGAAAATGAGTAGGTTTGCTTTTGTTAATTTGACTTGGAATGTTTTGACTAAAAAAACATTACAAATACCCCCTTTCTACAAAAAAATAAGATTTGCCTTTGACACTTACAAAATAATAGTTAAAATATACATCATTCAGGTTTTCTTATAATTACTTACTAACTAGTACAAACTAATTGGCTTAAAGGTTAGGGTTGCTCACTTTCAGAGTCCGATTCACTCAAGGTTGGTTTCAAATCTTTAACATGGATCCGGGTAAAAACTTGACCTTTACCGTCCAGAAGATCATATATTAAAGGACTGATTTTTTTGATAATTTGACATTTAATAAAACGCTGGGCAAGTCCAGCGGCAAAAGCCTTTGACGCATTGGAGAGAACGTAATTTTTCTTGTATACCGTATCACCCACCTGAAATTCAATGTTTCTCTTTCGGAAATTGTAATATTTTTCATTAGTTAGATGTGATTTTTGAAGCAAGACAGAAACCTTTTGATATATCTCCGGCAGTTTAGCCAATTCACCAACCAATGTTTCAGCATTAGCAAATTTATAGGGACATTGATACATATTTTCGAGTTTTCCATAATAATCACCGTAAATCGGTACAATCCGCCCAAACACCAGAAAAGATGGACTATATTTGGTAACTGAATTTACTGAATTATTCAAAGCACTCATAATTTGGTAAAGATATTTATCCCATTCTTTATGTTTGTTTGGATTTAGAAAACACCGAATACAAGTTTTAATAGTGCGGTTATAACGTTCGCAAAAGTTTATCTGAGGGTGGTATTTTGCATTGTACCAAATGTGTTTAATCTTATACCTCGAAATAAGGTCCTTGAACTCGTTACTAATGAATTGAGCCCCGTTATCACAGACAATAGTCAAGGGAGTACCAAACGTCAAAAACACATGATTCTCGACAAACTTGCAAATTTCTTGAGCAGTCTCAAGGGATGAAAAATTGTAAATTTAGTGAACCAATCGACAATGACAAAAAGATATGAAAAGCCCGATTTGGATCTAGGGTAAGGACCCATGATATCCATAGATATTAATTGAAAAGGCATATCAACTTGTTTTCCAACCCCCATTTTGCCAATGCGGCCTAATTGTGAAGCTTTTTGTTGGTTGCATATGTCACATTTTGAAACATACCGTTTTACATCCTTTTTTAAATCTGGCCAGAAATATTCTTCCAAGATACGATTATAAGTTTTATTTACGCCAAAGTGGCCTGATAAAGGTGAATCATGATGATTTTTAATAATATTAACTCTTTCTGATTTTGGTATCACTAATTTCCAATTTTTTAAGTTGGTATTAATCCCATAAGAATGCTCTATATACCTATACAACCGATTTTCTTGTACTGAATAATTTGGAAATTTTAACGGGTCATCAGATACTTGTTTTACCATTATGTCATACCACTTGTCTGTGTAACATTCAAAGGAGGATATTTCGATTCTACTCAAGGCATCCGGTACAATGTTATTTTTACCTTTTCGAAAAATAATCTCATATGTAAATTGAGAGAGAAAGATAGATCATCTAGCTAACCGTTCCACTGGTTGTTGAATTCTCGACAGCCAAAGTAATGCGTGGTGATCAGTATAAATTTTAAAAAAAACTTCCCTCAATGTATGGTCGGAATTTAGTTACGGCAAAGATTATTGCATAAGCTTCTCGCTCTGTTACTGTCCAATTTTGCTCAGTACGTGTTAAGGTCTTAGAGGCATAACAAATCACTCTCTCTTCATCACCCTCACCCTGCACAAGCACAGCACCAACAGCAAAATTGCTGGCATCAGTTTGAATAATAAATTGTTTTGAAAAATCGGGATTTGCTAACACAGGCGTGGTTATAAGGCGGGTTTTGAGTTCTTGAAAAGACTTTTCAGCTTCATCTGTCCAGTCAATCTTTTGCTTTTTATTCTTTCCTTGCATTAGTTTGGTCAAAGGACAAATTAAATCAGAGTAACCCCTTATAAATCGTCTATACCACCCAGTGACTCCTACCCATCTTTTAATTTCAGTGACATTTTGAGGCCTTGGATATTTAACGATAGCAGATACCTTTTCTGGGTTAGCGTGTAGGCCATTTCTATCAATTACATATCCCAAAAATTCCAATGATGGAAGGCAAAATTTACATTTCTTTAAGTTAATGGTAAAACTCGCGGATTTTAATGTTTCAAAAATGTTTGTCAAGGTTTCAACATGTTTCTCAAATGTTTCAGTACAGCACACTAGATCATCAAGGTAGACAAAAATATCATTTTCAATTGATGGGTCAAAAAGGGTATCCATTAGCCTTTGCAAAGTTTGGGCTGAATTACAAAGGCCAAATGGCATTTTTGTAAACATAAAATGACCTTTACCAACCACGCTAAACGCAGTTTTCTCCATGGAATCCTGGTCATGTAAGGGAATTTGCCAAAACGCATGTTTAAGGTCAATAGAAGAGAGATATTTTGCATTTTTAACTTTATCAAGGATTCGGGTTAGATTTGGTAATGGATATCGGTCTTTCTTTGTGATTTTGTTAAGGTCACGCCCATCAAAACATAACCTCATTTCCCCGTTGGCCTTCGGCACCAGAAGAACGTTTGAGCTGTAAGGGCTGCGAGAGGGAGTAATGACATCCAATTTTAGCATCCGATCAATTTCATCGTTAACATGTTTATGCATATAGGGACTTAAGAGAAATGGTCTTTTGCGAAATGGCTCTGTGGTTGTGACTAAGGTTTCAAATTTCTTTATAACCAAATCTAATTGCGTTTTTTGTTCGGGGTTTAAATCACTTTCAGATTGAAAACAAGCTTTAAATTTCTGTTCTTGAACAATAATTTCCTCAATGGAAATTTGAGACAAGGGGGTCGCAACCGGCTGGCTTTCTAGAGATAAGATTTCATCAATGTCATCAAAAAATTTTTCATCTTGTAAGAGGTCTAGTAAATTCAATATAGGATCAGTCATAGAGAGTGGTTTATTGATCGACTGTTCAAATTTTATTTCCGGGAATGTTAAGTTGCTTGTGTTTAACTTTTTATTACTGACAGGGTTATTTTCAAAAAAATTTGTGACTATATATTTAATTAATAAGAATTGGCAATCATTTTTAGAGCCAGAGTTTTGATTTGGAGAAGTGGAAGAAACTTGAGAATAGCCAAGGTCGTTTTTAATTTGAGGGACCGGTGACAAATTTTGATTTAATTTTTTTATATTATTACTGTTTGGGGATGATAATTGATTGTCTTGTGATGTTTCGTTAAAATAAAAAGAATTGTCAGCAAAATTAAGATATAAATTAAATTTTCTACAAAAATCTATACCCAAAATCATCTTGTGTTTTATACTAGGCACTATTAAAAACTCAAGTTTCTTTGTTTGATTTTCCACAGCAATAGGGATAATAACCCGACCCTTGACTTCTTGAGAATTCCCATCCGCCGTGCTAACAGAACTATAATTATGTGGCAAGATTGGTATTTTATTTTTTAGCATTAGTTCATATCCCGATTTACCCAAGACAGACTTCATAGCTCCAGTATCTAATAAAGCTGAAACTTCTAAGTTTTTAAATTGAATGGATATATATGGTCTCAAATCGTTACCGTTTGCAAGGAAAAGTGGTGAAATCTGATTGTTAAGATAAAAATTTTTGACAATATTAAGCCATTCCGACCAGTTGTTTTGTTTGGAGTATTCCTTATGCTTGAGTTCTTGAGATTTAGTTGGAATTTTTAAAGGTTTATTTTGAGTTTTATTTTTGTCATAATACGTTTTATTTTTGTTACATTGAGTTTTATTTTTGTCCCATTGAGTTTTTTTTTTGTCACATTGAGTTTTTTTATCGTGAGTAAAGTTTTTATACTGTGTACGGTCAAGGGGTCGTAAAGAGCTTATTGAGGGGGCATATTTTCTGTTTGAGTTTGCGTTGATGTAAAAGAAATAGTTTGAGTGGAAACAGTAGAAGTAATGATATGTTGACCAATTTTGTCGGTATTATTTATGTATTCGCAGTCCCATCCGACCTTGGAGCTGCGCTGGGCAAGTTTTTTGAACAAACCGGGCATTCTCGCACTGTTTTATTTTTGTAACCACATTTATAACAAAATTTAGTTCTGGGTTTGGTGCATTTTTGGAAAGTATGTGTGTCCTTTTCTCCACAATTCCAACAAACTAAACTATTTAGGGCACTGATGTTTGGTTCGAGGGTTTCAGTTTGAGTGGGGAAATTTGATTGAAGTTGAATATTGGAAGTTGGAGAGCTTGTACTTTGGGCATTGTTATTTGTAAGATTTTGATAAAAAGGATCATCACAAGAAACTTCATTAATCCTAAAATTATTCTTTGGTCGTTGGTAAGCTAATTCTGGTGCCATTAAGTTTATATTATTATTTGTAGAAGGAGTCTGAAAGTTTTGAGATCTAATTTTTGTTTCCTCTATCATTCGACACAAATAAGTCAATTCATCAAGGTTCATAACCTGTTTTAATGCCAAATGGTTCTGATTGTAAGGTTGTAAATTTTTTATTACAATTTGCACCTGTTCCCATTCACTAACTTGTCTCGTTAAGCGAGTAAATAAAGTTTGCATAATACTAATAAAAATTATTGGCCTTTCATTAGGTCTCTGGGTCCTAGAATGTATTTCTTGCCAAAGCTGATTTTCAAAATTAGTCGGTAAAAAGTTTATTTTTAGTTCCCTAACCAAATCGTCCCAAGAGTTTATCCTTTGCTTTATTTGTCGATACCAAGTTCTAATCTGACCCTCAAAAAATTCATGTGCAAATGTCAAAAGTTGGTTTTTATCAATGTTGTATGACAACACAAACTCTTCGACCTTATCTAAAAATGTTAGTACACTCCCACTACCCGTAAACTTAATATTGTTTTGATGAATATAACCTATTTTTCTGAATAAATTCGCATCATGACCAGAATAATTTCTAGAATGAGAAAAATTTTGGTTGGTCCCATACTGAGGTGGTTGAGTAGGAATTTGAGGCAAGGGATCAGAGAAATTTAAATTATTATTGTTTTGAAAGTATGGATGTGTGACAAAAGTTTGGTGGTTACTGGTCAAAGGAAATTGTGAAAAATTATTATGATTTAAATTTTGGGAATTAAGATTTTGGTTGGATAAAATCTAATTCAAAGGCTGAGAGTTTATTTGAGTTTGACTAAGTGTGTGGTGGGTAAACTGTTGACAAGGTATTTGGTTGGTAGTAGGCTGAAAGTTTAAATTTTGATTGAAAAATTGTTGTGAATTGTTTAAGGTTGGGTTGGCCTGATAATTACCTATTGGGTTTGATGATTGTTGGTTAAAATTGACAGGCGGGTTGAGTTGATAACTTGAAGTTTGATTATATAAATGGTTTTGGTTTGAATTTAAATTTAAATTGGGTAAAAAATTTGAGGCTGGATTTAAACCGCTATTTAAGGTAGGTTGGTAGCTGGTATTTTGATTAACCGGGTTTTGATTTGGACATGGTTGATAAAAGTTTTGACTAGCCTGATTTTGACAAGGATTTGACATTAAAATTTGACCTGCATTGCTTTGATTTAAATTTGCATTGGTGTTATTTATTGGCATTGTTTGTAAAGGTTGATTAGAATTTAAACTTTGAATTTGGTTTGACATATTTTGACATGGGTTTGACATTGGATTTTGACCTGTATTGTTTTGATTTAAGTTGACGTTGGGATTTATGGGTTTATTTATAGCCAATGTTTGCAAGGGTTGATGAAAATTTAAACTTTGACTAGTTTGAGTTTGGATTGACACATTTTGACATGGATTTGTCATCACATTTTGACCTACATTGCTTTGATTTAAATTTGCATTGGTATTATTTATAGGCATTGTTTGTGAAGGTTGCTTAAAACTTAAACTTTGAATTTGGTTTGACATATTTTGACATGGGTTTGACATTGGATTTTGACCTGTATTGCTTTGATTTAAGTTGACGTTGGGATTTAGGGGTTATTTATAGGCAGTGTTTGCAAGGGTTGATGAAAATTTAAACTTTGACTAGTTTGAGTTTGGTTTGACATATTTTGACATGGATTTGTCATCACATTTTGACCTACATTGCTTTGATTTAAATTAGCGTTGATGTTAATGGGGTTATTTATAGATAGGTTGGGTAAAATTTAAGCTTTGGCCAGTTTGACTTTGGTTTAAAATATTTTGACATGGATTTGACATGGGATTTTGACCTACATTATTCGAATTTGAATTTGCATTGTGATTATTTGGGTTATTTAAGCTCGGTGATTGCAAGGGTTGGTTAAAATTTAAGCTTTGGCCAGTTTGACTTTGGTTGAAAATGTTTTGACTTGGATTTGACATGGGGTTTGGTGCAGAAATTTGAGAGGTAGGCTGATTTGTTGGAGCTGTACTGGTTCCTGGTATACTTTGGGTTATGATTAAAGAACTTTGCATGCTAGGTTGTGGTGACGACAACTGAGTGTTATTAGTATTGTTTATTTGTGGCGTGACAGTTACCGTATTTGTTCCAAACTTTGGGTCATTTCTGGCATAAATAGCAATTCTATCTAATATTTGGAAGAGGTCTAATTGAGAAATATTTTGGGGATTGGTTCCGTACCGTCATTTAAAGGAGAAACATGTTGGGTGCTTGACATTAAAACTAATTCGAGATTTTCGTCATCTGACGAGTCGTGCACACTTTCAGTCTCACTATCTTTACATATTTCAGATTCAGAGTTATCCTCTTCAATCATAGATTCTCTTAAACTCGGGGATTTTGATAATAATAAAGATTTGTTAGCTTTTGCCTTTTGATTCAAAACCGTTAAAAGAAAAGAGACTTTTGAAACTAGTTCCTGTTTGGTTTCTGACTTTGCTTCAGGAAACTTTGAAATTCGGTTTAGGATGTGCGTTAGGCGATTTGTTATAACCCGATATTTAGTATGGCGCTTGGTGAGATTAAACTTAATTACCATACTCTCCAATGTTTCCAGCTTATTTCTGCAAATGCCATCCTCATTGTCAAAGTCGAGGCTCACTTCTAGATAGTTGATAGGTCCTGCTTTTTCCGTTTTCCGAAGTTCTCTCAGCAACTTGTTTTTTTCTTTCCGCTCACCTTGAGTGTCTCTGGATCTGATCATCAGCTCCCAATCCAATTCGTCAATTAGAAGGTATGAGGGTTCCATTATATCTAAAATCATTACAAAAATGTGAATAAAAGACAACTCAGTAATAGAAAATCAGGGAAAAATTTTATCAATTTAATGAAAGTTTAACAAAAATAACCAAATATTTAAATAAAAATAGAAAATTGAGATACTTTGTTGAGTTTGGTATAAGATAGCCAGCTACTTTAAGTACTTAAGTAAATTGTTCTGAGGAAACTTTAAACTTGGAGTGTCTTTAGAATTAGAAAGGCATTACAAACACCCCCTTTCAAGGGAAATAAAAATTAGAGAAAATACCTGTAAAACTATACAAAACTCAGAAAAAAAACAACGCCCCACGTTGGGCGCCATTTGTAATTTTTCTTTTTTTTATCTTCTGTTTAGATATATCTAAAGTGGAATACTTTATAGAAAGGAAAAAAATGTTGTTGATAATTTATTTTTTTTTAAATATGTTTTATAGCAATAAAAATTGTTAAATGTATTCCTTTTTTTTTTTCTTTACTAAATGCCTAGGTATCACTCAATGTTTCGGTTTGAGAGCACAGGGCGTGGGTTCACATCTAAGTCGTAAAAATTTAAAAAAAAAAGGAATTTTAAAATAAGAATTTTTAACATTAAAATTGAGGAAATTTACTCAAGTATCAGGTTTTATTTTATTTGATTTTATCTTTTACCAAATTACTTATTTTGTGGGCGCCCTGTCTATTAGTTACAAAGACAGAAAATCGAAGTGCTCAATTTATTTAAAATCTTATTTTAGAGTCTGATTTTAAGTTGAGCCTCTTAAAATCTATATTTTTAAAAGCTTTTAAAATGAAATTAAACAAAAATATCTCAATTAGTAAATGTATTGGAAAAATAATTTTTATAGGAAATAACAAATTTTAAAGCAAAATAATTTAAAATATTTAAATGACTAACATCTTATATTATTAGCAATGGGTAACTTAGTATAGTGTATATAAATCCACTAACAACATATCTTACACAAAGACAAATTTGTGGTCTTTCCACGAAAAGAAATGCCTATTTTACACAAGGTATGGAAGTGTGGTCTTTCTACCAAATAAATATAAAGTAAAATTTATGTTACACAAGGTACAAAGTGTGGTCTTTCCACCAAATAAATATAAAGTAAAATTTATGTTACACAAGGTACAAAGTGTGGTCTTTCCACCAAATAAATATAAAGTAAAATTTATGTTACACAAGGCACCAAAGTGTGGTCTTTCCACAAAAAAACGTAAGGTGGTTTAAAACCAATAAAAAAGGCTAAGTAAAACAACTTAAGGGCAAAATAAGTTGCCTAGGCAATCATGACACATCAATAGATCCTTATAATCACTCAACGTGCTAAACACCTAATTTCTGTAGTACAGAAAAACTTGACTATAGGAAATATTGTGTTGCCAGATTTTAACACAGCAAAATTAAGATAGGCTGATTTGCCAAGAAAATAATCTAGCACATCAACAACCCCTATATAATCTGCAACGTGCTAAACACATCATCGGACTTCCAAAAATCAGAATTATAAAGAGTTATTGTGATGCTAGATTTTGCTTACGCCTTTACAAAAAACATTAGTCACTATACTAAGCTGGCATAACCAACCCTAGGAGTATGAGTGGACACACTATAAATAGTCATACTCTAGGTTAATTATTTAATTTAAAAATATATAGCTCCACCAGTATCCATATATCAAAAATTAAGGTAATAACTTTAATACTACATTACCAAAATAAAGGTTAAATAACCAACAAAGTCACACGGTTTATAATTCTGAGGGAATTATAAACCAACATATATGGGTGTAGGTAAACACACTGAACTATATAATAGTTAGTTACACCCCTTAAGTACGAAACTGAAGTATATTCGGCTTCACCACTTCCAAATATAAATATAAAAAAATTTAAAACTCAAAAAAATGTGAAAAAGGCAAATTTGACCATATTAACCGCTTGGATAGTTGAAGAAATTAAGACGCAAGGAAAGAATGTTGGTTAGTAAGAATAAAAGCAGGTGTACTTAGCTTTTAATTGTAGATCCTAATCGAACCAGACATCAGTACCCCTCCCTGGACTCTCGATAAAACTGCTGACGCACTCCATGCAACATGGAAACTCAAGAACTCCGGATGAATACAGAAGGTTGGGATGATTGGTTGAAAAACTTGGTCTTATTTCATCGTAGAAGTGGAAAGTTGAAAATAGCTTGATGGAATAGCTGGTTAAAGAGTTGGTCGTAGGCTTTAAACCATGATGTTGAAGAAGGTTAAAGCTAGGTGGTCATTAGAAGAAGTGTAGTCTTGAAAGTCGGTAGAAAAGTAGCCTTATAAGCAGGTAGGAGGGTAGCCCTCAAAGCCTAATAATAAAAAATCTACATCAGCCCACCATTTTATCAATTAAAAAAATAAAAAACTTACAAAAAAATGGATTTCACTAAATTTTTCTTACTGATTTTTGAGGTTATTCTATGAATGTTTGTTTTTTAAATATAGTTTACAAACTGTGCAGTGAAGTTTAATAATTTTAAAATGGTTCTAGCTACCAAGTTTTAACAGAATTAAAAATTAAATTTAGTGAACTACCTATAAAAATGTACTTGTTATATTATGGAAAAATTGAGTTAAATACACACTGACCAATTCTTAAGGCACCTAATAAAAACGTTAAAAAATGTCAAAAAAATACTTCGGTTCGGTTCATTCACTTTGTTGAAAATTTTGGAGACACACTCTACTGCTGCATTTCTAGTGTTGAAAGAGACTCATATTTTGGCGTATTTTTATTTTATAGTGGTCACTCTCTTTACCCCGGGACCCCTTTAAATTCACTGGTTCCCACCACTACGGTACGACTTGACTGTTTTTTTTTTAAATTTTTTGCACTGACCAGGACGTCTACTTCGTCGAATATAACACTTTAAATGCATTTTTAATATTTAGATTTTAAATAATAAAGATTACCATCCTACGTAGGTTGTCTTTATCATATTGAGACAGATGAAAAAGGATAGATATTCTCTCGTATTACCTGCTTCGAATGATATGATTACTCTACCAGGTTTACGTGTGTCAGACAAAGCTCAACGAAGAGGATATAAGACAATCGAGATTGGGTGTAGACTAGGAAAAATTCGGTCTTTTGACGATTTTGTAGCATGCTGGAGTTAATGGCAAGATTAGTCTAGGAAGTCAGGGTCAAGTATATAGAAAATAGTAGGTTTGCTTTTGTTAATTTGACTTGGAATGTTTTGACTAAAAAAATATTACAACCATTCCTATCAAAAACCCACTAAGCCGCCGGACCAAAAAGTTATTTTTGAGAATATTGTTTTTCCTACCACCGGTAAGATGCAAAGTGCGTTATACCTTCTTATCAAACGCGTTCAAGGTTCTTGTTTTTCTGAGCTTTTTTCCGCGTTATCTAAGGATAAAACAATACCGAAACCTTTCCGAAAACTTTCACCTTTTCTTGATGAAAATAGTATCATTAGAGTCGGTGGCAGATTACAAAAATCTGACCTTTTGTCTTATTCTGCAAAACACCCCGCCTTACTTTCGAGTAACCATCGTTTAACTACTCTCCTTATCGAGTCCGCTCATCGACAATACCTTCATCCTGGGTTTAAAATATTACATAATCTGCTTTTACAGCAATTTTGGATATTATCTGCCAGACGGGTAATTCAAAGAACCATATCCAAGTGCTTGCAATGTTTTAGAATCAACCCTAAACCCTATAGACCGCCCATAATGAGTTCACTTCCCGCTCATCGAATCAATCAACTTAAACCTTTTTCAAATGTAGCTATCGACTTTTGTGGACCTTTCTTTGTGATTCCTCATCGTTACCGTGGTTGTAAAGCTTTCAAATCGTATGTCTGTGTGTTTGTCGGTACGGCAACACATTGCGTGCATTTGGAATTAACCATAAAACTGTCCACCGAAGGGTTCGTAGGTGCATTCCATCGATTCATTTCCAGACGTGGAAGCGTGACGCAATGCTGGTCAGATCAAGGCAGTAATTTTATAGGGTTTCGTAACCAATTACTTGAATACGCAAGAAGTGCTGCCACCAGACTTTCTATTCGTTGGCATCTGGGACCTCCTCTCAGTCCACATTTCAATGGCCTGGCAGAAGCTGGCGTCAAAAGTTTTAAAACTCACTTTGTTCGAGTTGTCGGCGACCAGAAGTTGTCTATCATGGAAATGTCCACCCTTACCTGTCGCATAGAAGCCGTACTTAATAGTCGCCCTTTATCTCCTGCCTCTTCAGACCCACACGATCTTCAACCTCTTACCCCTGGGTATTTTTTGACACTTGAACCCCTTAATTCAGAAATTCTGGAGTCAGATTTGTCCGAGGTTCCCCTAAATCGGCTCTCGAGATGGCAACTAATCCAAAAACTACATAGTGATTTTTGGAAACGGTATTCTATAGAGTATTTGCATACGCTACAACAGCGACACAAGTGGGCTGATTCGTCCCCAAATATCAAATTAAATGATTTGGTTATCATAACAAGTGATCACATTCAATCACCTTTGAAATGGCCGGTCGGTCGGGTCATCGAACTGCATCCCGGCGGGGACGGTCAGGTGCGTGTTGCGATGGTACAAACGGTTACCGGTGTTTATAAGCGGCCAGTTGTAAAACTGTGCCTCTTGCCAAATTAAAAGTAATTTTAATTTTTTACCTATTACCGGGTATTACAATAGGTTTTCTTTATTTTTATTTTTTTTGGATTTTTGTTTGTTTGTTTTGCCTTTTTCGGGATTTCGTTATCTCTAAATAAAGTTACGATACTTATCTGTTTTCATTCATTTATATTTATCGGTCGATCCTTTTTTTTATATCTATATCTGTCCGGTTGAGATTCTAAAATTGTGTGTTTTGGAGGGCAGTTATGTTAGCTCCCGCTAAATTTCGCGGTTGTTTATATTGTTTTGAAACCACACAATTGTGTGAAGGACAGAGTGCATTTCGCGGATTTGGACATGCGCACCAACAACCAGAGAGATCCTTTGTCAATCGCCTCGAGAAATGGCGTGTTAATTTCGTTCTCCAACTATTTCAAATTTCTACACCTGAAAGTGCTCGATTTTGGTGTACTGAAGCATAGAACTAGAAACTTCAGCCCTTCAGCTACGTGGTGAAATCATTAGATCCAAAAAGGGGCCCCTTGGAACGTGGAGAAATTGGCTGCAAACTGGTGAGTGCCTTTGTTTCTGATTGCCGTTGTGTGGCACAACAATTAACCTATGGACCTTTTCATTATTTCGTAATTTCATATCAATATATTTATGTTTGTTCGCGCTTTCATTAATCAAAATATTTACAGTCTATTGCAGTTATCGTTTTTCTAACCGCGGACTAACACTGTATATTTATTATAAGGATCATTCTTATTTAATATTAAATTAATTAATTGTGGGTTATTATATAATTAGTAGCTGTAATCATATTTAGTTATTTTGCATTAACAAGGTATTTGTAGGTTTCACGTTCTGTTAAATATACAGGGTGTTCATTTTAAAACTTCCCACCCCAGATTTCTCGAAAATGATTTTTTTTAAGAAAGCAAAAATTCGTCAACTAATTTATTAAGGAGGACACATTTTGGCTGTCTTAAAATTTTTGTAGTACACACCCCCTTATTTTGAATATGGAAAGTGGGTCAAGTGACACTTTTTTAAAGTTTCTTAAATGTCTTTACAAAGTTGTAAAAATTTTGAAAATCTATCATTTTGTTTTTGACATATTTACTTATTTTTTCAAAGGGGGTGTGTACTACAAAAACTATAAGATAGCCAAAATGTGTAATAAATTAATTGACGTGTTTTTACTTTTTCTCAAAAAAAAAATCATTTTCGAGAAATCTGGATTGGAAGTTTTAAAATGAACACCCTGTATATTTATATAGGGTTAATGGAAATAAGAACACCAATTTTGATCACACACCTGTATTTCTTTGCGACATTTCGACAAATCATTTTCGTCTTCCTCGGGCTACACACCTTAGCCTTAGGAAGACGAAAATATATCGTCGAAAAGAAATAAAGCTGTGTGATCAAAAGTGGTGTCCTTTTTCCCATTAACCCTATAGAAATGAATAAGGTATAGAATAATAGGAGAATTTTAATAATAATAAAAAAAAAGTTGTTTTGATGAAAAATATTTATTTGAATTTTATTATAAAAATAAAAAGACCATGGATCTTTTTAAACCTGTGGAGTCTATGCATATTAACGCATATACAGAGTGGCGACTTTAAATGGAATACTGCCTCTAGCGGGTTAATGTTAGGTTTTTTGGAAAAAATCAAAAACACGTCAAGTTTTTTTTACGGCCTTTCTTACCGACGCAACAAAATTTTAATCGTATCCCCGGAAAGGGTGCTTACAGATAACTTTTTTCTCAGATGGAATGGAATTACCCCACTTGTATCTCATTCGAAAGCTTATAAAAAACAAAAAATAAAGAAACGATTTTTTTTTACATTTACAAATTAAAATGTATTTTTTTTTCTCATGTGGTACCTTATTCGAGAGCTTATAAAAAAAAAAGAAAAACAACGGCACATATGTTTTTAACATACGTCAAATAAAATTTCAGAAAAAAATATTTTTAAATTTTTTTGAAAAATACAAAAACATGTCAGTCACTTTTTGAAATTTTTATTGATGAGGTGCCGATTTTCTTGGTAAATCATGACGAGCTAGCAGCTATAATATTTTTTCTCTATCCCTCTCAAAGTACAGGGTGTGACATTGAAGTCGATATTTTTAGAGGGAAGACCTTATATATTTTTGCATATTTTGATTCGTTTTTTCGTTCTGATTTTAAAATTATATAATATGTCTGTGCTGCGATTAATATTTTAAGGTATTCTTCTTTATGATTCTATGCAGTTCACATTTATTTCGTTTTGTCATAGCTGAATCTTAAAAAATGTTAATCGTATAACGTAAAAGCACCACATTCCGTCCACTGATAACACATATAAGAAAATCTGACAAAAAGATACAGAATAAAATATATGTCGCGCCTTCAAAAAGTTTTAATTTACAAAAAACTAATTAAACTAACTTATTTTTTTAATTTTGAAAAAATAGGCCCATTTGGTAAGAAAAAAAATATATAAAATACTCACATCTAGAAAAACCTCAAATCCCCTTAAGCCGTCCGCCCGTCAGGGCCCCCTATTCCGTCCTATGGGTTTAACACTTGTTGGTTTGGATACAAATACTGTTTTCCGTTCTTTTTAGATCAGCATCAAATTTTAACTTTCTCATTTAATTGTTAATAACATAACCTTTGTTTTATTATTATATTAGTTTATTGAATTATTAAGAAAAAAAATTTAATACTGAACATTAATAAAAACTTAAAGCTATGAACATTTAGAAAAACATTAACAAAACTTAAATTTGCATATAAAAACCTTTTTTGGAAATATCATCCATTTCTGGAACACTGTAGATTCCTCTGATATTTGTGTAGGTGCAGGTATTTTTAAAATAACATCGTCACATGCATATACCAAGACATTATCGTTTTAAAGCCTTTTCCAAAACTTTCCACTCACTCTCATAGATTTTATGCGGACACCATCTTTCCGATTCCTAATACTCATCATCGTAACGAAAAATAACAAACTCATCCTTTTTGTAGCATATCTCATTTGACCCTAAATTTTCTTGTTGATTCTCTGGTTCCAGAACTGCATTTGCTTTTTTTTGTAGTTTTCTTGTTTGTTTTCTTTTATGCAATCTCATCCTTTTTTTCTTTCTCGTTTGCATTCTTTCAATTTTATCGTGTTTTTTCTGCTTGAATTCTTCTTTCATACTCCATAAATTCATCGCATATGGCAACTGTTGGGTACATTTTGGGTTTCTTTTGGGTCTTCTGATCTTTTGATTCTGGTTTTCTTTTACCTGTTTCTTCTGGCCAGTAAAGCCTTTTGAAGGTTTTCTTTCGGATATTGCATATTCTTCCTGCCAACGTCTCACATTATAAAGCTAAAAATAAAACACACACATCCATATAAAAAACATACAACGGATTTAGGCTTCATTTTGTTGCCAGGCTCCCAATTCCGTATTTTTTGTATTTTTACCAAATTTCTGATGTTCTCTTGTGGAATAATTTAAATTTTACAACAAATCGCTTTAAAATACTTTAGTTTATAGCAATTATCGAATAAATGAAGTAAATTAAAACAAAAAATAGTTATTTCAAGACTTATTATTGATAAAATTTTACCCAAAGAGTTATTTTCAAAAACCAATTTACCGTATGTTTAAGCTCGCAAAAACTAAAAAATATTACAAAAACACTAGGACGGAATTAGGTTAGCAAAAAAGCAATAGTTCTAAATTTTAATAAATTTATTATTCTTTGTTTAACTAGTCAATTTTAAAAAATATAACAAAAATTTACTAGGCGTTGTAAAATCCTGATTCCAGCCGCGTGGACGGAATCAGGAGACAGGCTTTTTTTGCTATCTCCCTATTCCGTCCGCGGTAAAATCTCATATAAAAGGTTTATTTTTACATTTTTTACAAAAAAAAGTTACTTAGTTCATGACTAAGACATACCAAATTACAAAAAATTATGAAAAAACTTACCTGGAATTTGTTCTTTTTTTGAAAAATTCACTTTTTGTATTTATCGCGAATTAACTTTTTTGAAAGCTCAAATAGACTAAATTAGTACATGTCGCCATAATTGTTTTAATTAAACTAATACAACAAAATGTTTTAGAGTTTCGTACAGGTGCATAGCCGGAGCGGGGATGTCGGATCCGAAATTCTAACGTTTCGAAGACGTAACGTTAGGTGTGCAGTAAATATCGTGTATTAAGTGCGTTGACCGGAATTGGGAGGGTGGACGGATTCGGGTGCATGTACTATATATATTTTTGAAATCAGAAAGAAAAAATAATCCGAAATTCAATGCCATCTAAAAAATCGACTTCATTGTCACACCCTATACATGGTAAGGGATGGAGAAAAATTATTATGGCGTCAAAATTAACCAAAAAATTTATTATAGCCCTGTATTTTTGATTTAAAGGCAGTTCAAATTTGCTTTGAGATTTGATGTTATAATTTTATTTGGCTATATTGCGAGTCTTTAAATAAAAACTAAGAAAATAATTTTAAAGTGATGTGCTACGATTTCATTTTATACATACTTTGAAAGTAAAATCGCTTTATGACATTTTCATTAAACTTTTTCTCCCTTCGGCCGCACCTTGGCTATAGCTATTATCGACGGTTTTTTTTTACATATCTATAAAAACTTATTCAATAGGTAAGTTAAAACATATTCTTGTAAAACCAGGTAGCAATATTCTTCTTAAATGTTTATCTCTCAAGACAAGGTACATAAATTTACATACAAGGTGAAAATTTAGAAAATTAAACTAGTTCAATTTTATTTTTATTATTTTTCTAAGGCGGCAACTCTAAATGGAAATAGTTTTAACGCTATTGCTTTAGCATAAAATATTTAGTATTTTGCATTGCCAATTTTTTAAATTATATGATATTGCTTACAACTTCTTAGAAAGCCGTATTAAAAATAAAATCAATGTTGTTTTGCTAAACTTTTTTCGCGGATTATTTTAAATTAACCCGTAACTACAGATGACACGTCTGTGAAACAGTGCTAAGTTGCGTCAAAATCCAACTTTATTCCTTATCAATCACAAAAATATTTTTTTGTTTAGGGTGTCTCTCATTCGAGGTTTTTGATGGGTTTCGGATATTTCTAGGGGAATAGAAAAAAACTAAACCCCCTTTGCAATGCTCAAATTTCAAGAGAAGCTTAAAGGGAGTCTATAACTTGTTTATAAATTAATATTTTTATTTCTGTAAAAGTATTCTCAAGACACCTTTTTAAGAGGAATTTAACTGTCAAATTAAATTTTATTTTTTACTTTTAGTTTTTGAGATATCACATTAAGTTGTTCTTTTTTTATGGGATAATCCCTATATTTCCTTATACTGTTCGTGTTTTTTGTAGATTTTTTGTTTTTACCATATATTTTAGTTTTCTAAGTGGGTTTAAAATATTTTAAATTTATTAAATTATAAAAAAATACGAGCTAATTAAAAAGTGAAAATATAGGAAACAATAAAAAAATAAAAAAATAAATGTTGAGCGCGATACGTCATTTTAAAGAAAGTTTAAAACGCTTATTGCAAAAATCGAATAAAAATAGGGTAATAACAAGTTTATGTGATATTTCGAAAATTTAAAGAGATGGATAAAAGCCGTTGACACGTGTCAAATCCCTCTTAAAATGCCACTTTTTAAAAACACCCCATAGTTTAAAAACGGCTTACTATATCAAAATGCGGTTTTCACCTTTAAGCTTCTCTTGAAATTTGAGCGCCGCAAAGGGGGGTGGAAGTGATTTTTTTTTCTATCCCCTCTAGAAATACCCGAAACCCCCCAAAAACATCGAATGGGACACCCTGTACACAAACGTTTTAATATAGTGTTTTTGATCAGCATGATAGTTGTGGTTATGTTAGTGTTTAATAACCATAACCATTTGTCACGAACAACACAGTTCTTGGACCACATAACGAACTGCCATTTCATGATAAACTAACCTCAACATTTTTGTTGTTATTTTCCACAAAACTGCAAGAAACCCATTTTACAAGAAAAATAGTTTGAAACTTTCATCAAAATAATCAAAAATAATTAAAAAATAACAAAATTATGAATTTGAAACACGATTCAAGTTTTGGTTGGTTAAAATGTCAATGAAAAATAACCATAAATACTCACATAAAGTTAGCGCTAAAGATCCAAAATTAACCAAGTCATTTGTGGTAATTTAACACAACGGCGTGACAGGTCGCTACTGGGCCGACTCAAAACCGCGATTTTCGAGACAAATGTCCTGATCAAAAACACTCTAATATTTAACAGTTAATAGTAGAGTAAATTTGTAAATTAAAGCTGCAAAAAGGGTACCAATATTTTTTTATATATTTGGTATAGTAGTACCTAACACCAAAAGCTAAATTTTCATTCGAGGATCCCCGATTTTCCGGCCTCAGAATCCAAGATGGCGGCTGCCAAAGTTAAGAAAAAAAATGATTTCCTTGTTTTAAGATAAATTAAATTAATTTTGATAAATTTGCTTTAAGTGGGACCCATTCAATTTAAAAGTGTAAAAAAAAAATTACACTTATCACTGCAAAACAAAATGGCCGCCATATTTTTAAAAATCGTTTTTCTTCGATATTTTTCCTATTTTTTCTGCGATATTTATTTCTAATACCTCATATTAAAGTCACTGACCAGCTCTTTAAACATGCTTAAACGAAATTATAAGTTTTTAAGCCGACAGGAAGATGGCGCCTAATTTGTCAAAAATAAAAGAGACCTTTACAACATGTAGCCCAAACTAAATTTTTTCAAAAACATTTTTTGGATTTTATCAGCAGTAAGCCAATTCTTGTAAAAATGTATAAAAGGTTACAATTTGACATTTAACATTTTAAGATGGGGGCCGAAGTTAAGATAAAAAGTTATTTATTTGTTCTTGTTTGACACAACTAGTATTGCCGTGTAATATATCGATAATAAATATTTCATAATAAATGACATATGTCTATTATTATCCAAGATGGCGGCGTTCAAAATATAAATACAACAGTCTTTGGTTTGGTCAATTTTTTATATATGATATGTAGATTTATATTAATCCTAATTATTTTTAAGTTTTAATGTAAAAAAAATATATATATATAGCTATAAAGTAAAATATGGTCAATTTATTCAAATCACCCGGCACATTAACATTTTTTAAATATCTGTGTTTTGTTTAAAGAAATATCTTGCAATTTTTTTTGTTAAATTTCGAAAAAATAAACAAAAATATTTTTTTTAAACTTTTTCGGCCGCCATCTTTAAAAAATAAATAAATTATATTTTTTTTTTGTACGTTTTAATTTAAAACTAATTAAGAGTAATAGAAAACTACATATCTTGGTAAAAAAAATTACCAAACCAAGAAGATACTGTTGTTTTTATATTTTGAACGCCGCTATCTTGATGTCATTTATCATAAAATATTTAAAATCGACGACCCCTAATTCGTGTAAATCGATATATTACACGGCAATACTAGTTGTGTCAAACAAGAACAAAAAAATAACTTTCATATCTGAACTTAGGCCGCCATCTTAAAATGTTAAATGTCAAATTGTAACTTATTATAAATGTTTACAAAACTTGGCTTCCAAAAAAATTTTGTTTGGTCTACAGATTATAAAGGTCTCTTTTATTTTTGACATATTATCCGCCATCTTTGTGTTGGCTAGGAAACTTATAATTTTTTTTCGGCACGTTTAAAGAGCTGGTCAGTGGCTTTCATAAGGTATTAAAAATAAATATCGCGCAAAAATTAAAGAAAATATCGTTGAAAAATAATTTTTTTAAATATAGCCGCCATTTTCTTTTAAAGTGACAGGTATAATTTTTTTTACATTTTTGAATTGAGTAGGTCTTTCTTAAAGTAAATTTATCAAAATTAATTTAATTTCTCTTAAAACAGGGAATTGATTTTTTTTTCTTAACTTTGGCAGTCGCCATCTTGGATTTTGATGCTGGAAAATAGGGGATCCTTGCATGATTGAAAATTTAGCGTTTGATGTTAGCTACTACCATGCCAAATATAAAAAAAATATACCCTTTCTGCAGCTTTTTCTTGAAATACCCTACAAATTTACTCTACTACAATACCTAATATATAAATAAAAAAGAACTAGATATATTTTTTATAAAATAAGGTTGTAGTCTCAGAGACGTGAAGTCTGGTAAAGTATGACTGATCTGTCACGTCACACTTTTTTTTAGGGTGGCTGGTAATCTTTGTTTTTTCTGCAAAGCTTGGTTAATGAGATGTACGCACGTTTGTTCCACGTGAGATGCACACAAAATTTTGTCAAAACTGACATAAACCGATTTTACCTAACTATAAGTTGGGGACTCCACAACTATGAAAGGCAGCATGGGTAGCCCGTGTTTTTTTTAAATGTTTCTTCTTTGTTCAATTACTTCCTCCACCTCCAAGTCAGTAGTGACCTGAAAAAGAAAATAAATTTTACATATTGGTAAATTTAATACAGAACCAGTTTTTTTTAGATATTTTCCACATATTTTATGAATATAAACATAAAATAGCCTAAAATACGGTGTCATGAGGTCTCGCCCCCCCCCCCCCCGATACCGTCTCGGCCACCCCCCTCCCCCGAATTTTTTTTCTATATACTCCACTGTACAGAACATTAAACGTTTGCTTTAAGTTAAAAGGTTTAAACTTCGCATTTTCATACTAAAGGCTCTTTGCTTAAAAATCTATAATTAATTTAAAGAATTGAAGCCATGATTCAAATGACATCAAATTTAAAATTATTAAAATCACAAAATACAAATTTGGAGCATTCTAAAAAAAATAATAAATAACACGCACTATTCTTACTGCCCTTCAAATAGGATAGTTTTTGTGATTTCTAATAGGATCTGTTATTGTGGAAGACCAATCAGCAAGATGCATGTTTTTAACCAACAAGCCAGTGCTTTCATCTTTAAGCGGAAATCTGAAACAAAAAAAAGGAGTATGAATTTTATATTAAAAACAAATAAAGCCTACGCCTCTGGATACTTGTCGTCAATTAGCACATATAAATCAGTTAATTAAAAATTAATCCTATTTACTGTTTTTTTATAAAGCAATCAGTTTCGACAGAACAAAAAGTTTAAGGCAATATACAATGAATACAACGTTCTTTTTTCTTGAAGCTATATTTTTACCTCTAAACATTTACCTTTAAAACGTTTTTCCTGATGACTTTTTATTCACTTCGACTCTTGCGCAACCAAAAGCTTAATTAAATTAATAAGCAAAATACCATTATGATGCCATAAAAATACCCACGTATTTAGGTCCGTATTAGTACAAAATCACAAAAACTAAACCTTGTTTGGTCAATGTTTGGCCAAAACATGGCGTCCCCTTGATTTTTGGACTCACTCTGCGAAGGTCTGTAATACAATGCTCCGCGTCAGACAGCGGCACACATGTACAATATATCAACCGAAACGTCACGATCAACGCGCGACAAGACCCGAGCTGAGACGGTACACAGTTATATTGCTCGATAATATCGCTTGTTAATAGTAACCAATTCATTGTTTTACGAAGTAATGAATAAAAACCAATTCAGACCGTTATAATAACAGAACCCCCCATAACATTTTACAAAAAATGTTTGTTATAATAAACAAAGAAATATTTGCCAATATTAAGAGTATATTTATATTTGGTAACAAAGACGTTCTGTTACCTTAAAAGAAAGAGTGCTTTGGTTATGGTTAATATAAGGCAATTAATTTTTAAAAAAACATCAAATTATTAAAGAAAAAAATGAAATATTATTTATAACTAAACACTTTAAAAAAGATTTGTTACCAATAATAAATGATATTTGCTTTTAATATTTTTTAATGAGCTAGTTATATTCACATAATATTATTTTTATTATATTAGATAAGCATTTTTATAACCACACGTGTTTGCTAACTCTGCATTTTTTTACTATTATATGAATTGTGTAACGTGTCATTTTTACGTTTAAGGCAACGTTACATATTTGTTTATTCAGGTAAATAATCAAGGCTCTTCGACTCGTCTTTCTGTACACAAATTAAGGATATTTTATAGAGCTAGGTTTGGAGGTTATATAGTGTCTAGGAAGTTACCTTAAAAGGAGGCATTCCATGGAGTTACTGAGGACACTACGCACATCGCATTATCTGGACATCGTAATTGGAATTTAAGATCACAGTTCTTTAAAAATCACATAAAAACTTTCGATTGTTTTGTTTATCTGCACTTCGTAATTCTCTTTGACGTTTATGAAATTAAACAGCTGGGGAATGGCGGCGTTGCCGCATCACAAATGGTTTCGGTAACAGGAAGGAAACATTTATATGAACATTTCATTCCCTTACGTTTATTCTCGAGGATATTGGGACAATCCGAACCTCATAGCTAGTTGTGATAGCACGAAAACATATTTAGGTCCACGGTTTGACCAGTAACAACCGAGGCTCCCTTTGATATCTTTATTAATTTGATGAGGAGAAGATAAAATAAATACGAGTTATGCACTTTTGTAAATGGGAGATAAACGAGGGATAAAAACCAAGACTAAAAGAATAAACGAAATCGTGTGAGTTAACATCTGAACACTCTTGTGCCGAGTTTAAGCAGTAGTTCAGTGTGTATTTTTAGGTTCAGGTTCAGAAACAACTTTATTAATGTAGAAATGTTTTACAAAAATGGCGTCAAACCATATGAATCTTAGAGAAAACATTTATAAAGAGCAAAGGAAACTTTTGACTAAGACTGTAACTAAAATACAACTAAATTCTACACTCAGTATAGCTTTACTCATATGGGAATTGGTTGAGTGTTCGAATATTCCTGGGTTTGATGCATGCCCTGATCTTCAGTAATTGATTTTACAGTTGATGGTTTCAATGCTGAGCTTCTTAGAGTCCGTCTGGTTATTCTTCTCCTACTTGATATGTTGGCAGGGGTCTGGTAGGCAAATGTTCGGTCTATGTATGGAGGGTGTCTCGACGTCCTTGTTATAAAAATTCCAATCGTGGTAATAGATCCGACAACACCTCAATGCGCGTTTTACGTACTTTCTATCCCCTTGGTCGGTGCTGGCCCCTATATACCGGTATGGAACTATTGGTGTATTTCCTCATTGGTTAGTTTGAAACCCGCGGGTTTTTCTTCAAGTCTTGCAACCGAAGGTAGAGATTTTTTGGCGAAAAAGTTTTTTTATAAATAGGTTTGCATCCTTTATTTGAATTTAACCGGGAAGATTAGGTTGGTACTATTGCGTTTTACCATCCCCACCAAATCTACGAACGGTTTCCGGTGGCTTCATTATTTGGGTGTTCTCGACGGAGTGCCTGATCTCTTTGCTAACGAATTTTGGCTGGGTCGGCAACAGGTCTCTGGGATCGCCATTGTTTTTGGTTAGTGGCACTGCAAAAACTGCAGGTTCTGTCCCAAAGACTGTGAGAAGTGAGTCCGTCGTGTTTAGGCGAATCCTGAAGTGACGCTCATACCCTTTTGAAGGGGATTTAAGTCGGCCTACGCCATTTGTACGGGAAAGAGCAGTGGTAAGTTCGATTTTATTTTTTTTCATTTTTTTTTATTATTTGAGGACTCTTCAAGATAATATTTGCCTCCCAAATTGTAATTATTTTTCGTGTAAAATGTACTTTTTCGACAAGAGACATGGGAAATTTTTGGAGTTTTTTATTTTTTTTTAAGACCACGTTTTTGGATAAAAACTATATATTGTTTTTCTCCTTTGTCTACAGCCCTGTCAATTCCATCGACGGGACAGTCGGGCTGGACGCTGGTGTGAAGCCAGGTGTAGCCAGTTGTAACCCTGGGAAAGGTACGTTAGGGTTATTTTAGTTCATCTGTTTAAATCTACTTTATTTTATTGAGTCGACATGGGGTTCTCGATTTAAGTTACTCGGTGTAGGGGAACTTGGTGCAAAATTGACGAATTCCAGGAAACTGAAACATTTCATTTTTCACAGGGTTCTACGCTCGGGCAAGGATCCCACAACCTTTTGACCACCATGTGCTGCCCTAGCACCATGTGCTAAGCGGGCATTAAGGGAGGCGCGGGCAAAGCAAGAACAGCAGTAGCAGGAGTATGTCGAAAAACCAACAACACTTCCAGGTTTACCAAATAAAACACCAAGAATTATTAAATAATGGAAGGACCAAGGTAGGAGCAAGCCTTAACTATAATTTTTTTCATATATAATTTTCACAATATCATTTAGACATAATCTTTCCATATATAATTTTGCACAGTTTAATTTTAACACTTCTTGTGAACGCAAGATAAAGGTATGACGTCATGACCACAATTTTGCTGCATAACTTCCATTTAAATTGTACTGTACCTTTGAAAGAGTTTGTTTCAACTTATTTTTTTTTGATAATTTTCCTTTTTTTTTACCCTATATTCGAAATACACAAGATGAACTAATTTTTTGTGTTATTTGTACAATCCCAATGACCAACTTTGCAGAGACAAAAAGAGAGATGAGGTTATATTTTTTTAGCGGTTTCCTTACATTGTTCTACTTCATGGGGTGGATCTCGGACTGGGTTGCTGTCTGTCTCATTCTACCCAACGTAGAATGATGACAGCAGATATTTGGTCCCGATCTCCCCTATGATGGGAATGATTTTGTAAGTGTATATTTCTTTTTTTAATCGTTTATATAACTGAGTCTCACACTACTGACTCAGATGTAGGTATACTATGACCTGTTAAAGGAGTCCATCTACCTGTAAAGTGCTTCTATTTTTGTCATCTTAATTCAATCTTTTAGAATTTTATTCTGTTTATTAGTCAATTTTTGTTTTTTAATTACACAAATACTCTGGAAGCCTCGGAAGTAGGTAGAATTTCATTGTTTGGCTACAACGTTTGGGTTGAACTGTATTTTATTTAAGAACTTCTCTGTAAAACATTGGTATTAATTAATGTGGCGCACTTAAAATTTTCTTATTTCTGAACCCCCCCTTCTCCACTGTATAGAAGTTACCGGGCATATCAATGTTTTACCTAGCTGGAAAATACAGTTCTGCTTCCAGATATTTGTTTAATTATTCAGGGGTTTTGTTGTGTCACAAGTTGGCAAATTGTCATTATTCTAATTACAGTGTCACAAAATGGCGGCAACGTCTTTAAGCTGACCCAAATGGCATCCAACGCATTTTAATGGGCCACAAATTGGCGCCCTACGTGTGTTTTGGCTAGTTTTTTTTAACATCTGATCATCTGATGTAATTTTTTTTGTTCTTTTTTAATTTGGAAAAAAAAAGAAAAAACTTTTTTTTGAATTTTTTGGAATTTTTTTTTAAAATTTTTTTGTGGTACAGCCAAAGCCAGGTTAAAGGCTTTCAGTGGCTGTCGGTGTTTTTTGATACCCAATCAATTTTTTTAATGAAAAACAAGATCATTGGTTTTTGGAAATAACACTTTTTAAATATTTTTTTGGTAATATTGGTTGATTTGGAACTCGTTTTGTTGTTTTAGTGATTCTCATAGTTTTGTTAGCTTATCTTCACAAGTTTTTCTTGGAAAAGAAAATATTCATTTTTATGTATTAAGGAAGAATAAGTGAATAAAAAACATGGGAGTTTTTATTGAACGGAGTCCAACTCATGTCTTAACTCTTTAAAGTTTTTTTTGTACGAAAAACATGTTTTAGTTTTTTAAATTTTTTTTAAGAAGAATAAATACAACAATGTAAATTTACTTCAATTTTTTTTGTTGATTTATAGGTAGATGGACCTCCAGACATGGTCTTTTTATGTTTTAAATATATGACATAGGTACTGTGTTTTTTTCTAACAATTTTTTTTCTTTAGGTTCATTTATTTATATTTTATTATTTCATGCTTGTGATAAGATAGAAATTGTTTCACAGATTATTTTTTAGTGCAGTTAATTTATTTAGGTCAACAAGTTATTTTTTTGGTGATTTTAATTTTTTTTGTGGGATATCACCACTTGGAAATTGGAATATTTTTACAGGGTTTCACACAAATTTTTCTTGGCTGAGTTGTTTTAAAGTGAATATAGCTTAACAGCTGGTAGCTTTGTTTAGTTGAAAGTATTAATTAGTAATGAAAGGAAAGGAAAATGCGTTTGTTTTGCTTTGTCATTTTCTTTTCTTGTTTTTTTGGTGGTAACTGTTGATGACAATTAAGATCTTACGTCACTCAGTTACATCGGGTCAGAGGAGGGTACTACTACTACTAGTGTCGGCTCGGGAGGTTAGGAAACACAAGGCTAAAATCCCTAGAGCAACACCTTGGCTAAAGATCAATGCCAAAAGTCCAGTTAACATTTTTTTTTGGGGTATATTTTTTTTGGAGCAGTTTTTTTTAGGTCTTTGGTTGCCAGTTTAGTTGTCTAGTTGTGTTTTCGTGACTGGTCAAATTTTTTTTGGTAGAAAATACAGCGTTGGGCTTTATAGTACATTTTTTTTAAAAATGACCTACGGGTATTTCTATCAATTAAAGTTTTCTGGTTCACAATTAATTTTTCTGTATTTTTTTCTGCGTTCAGGTCATAGCTTGGTCATGGCCAACGGAGAGCAAACATTTGTGTTTGAGCCTTGATAAGTTTTGCCTGCTCCGGATTGAATACAGAGAAAATTAATTTGAAGCCCAACTAGATATAATACCACAAAAGAAATGTTTAACTGAGACAGATATAGATATAAGTTTTTTGATTTTTTTTAGTTCATTTGTAGAGTTCAGTAAATTTTTTAAGTAATGTCATTGTGAGGCCGTAAAATTGGTCGGTGAATTTAAGAGAGACTTTCAACTAAATATAAATGCTAGGCAGGGGTAATTGGTAAAAATATTTCAAAATTTTACTACTTTTTAAATAATTTAATTTTTCTTAAAAAGATTATTTTTTCTCGGTAAACATAACTTCTCGAATTTTTGTTTGGTCTAAACGGTTTGTATAGTGGTCGTAGTTTAAAGGGTGACCAGACAGGTTATATTTTTTTTAGGGGACCAAACGGAAACTTCTTGAGTTACAAAAAGGTGAACTTTTTTGTCTTAGTTGATCAGGCAGGAATAAATAAATCTTTTTACTTCCGAATCATAATTTTAAATAACAAGATTTATTGGTTAAGTGTTTGGGTCTTATAGAAAAAAACGTTTTGTTTTTGGAGGATACTGGTATGATATGAAATTATTTTAATTTCATGCCAAATGTTGTTTGACGGCAGATATGCTAGTCTTCAGTTTTTTTAGTTAGTTTGCAGTTCAGGACAGTGGCGTGTACTTAAAGGGGCCTTACATCTGCGCCCATTGTAAAGCAACTTCCAACTTACTTGCTTAGCTTTTTCACTTAATCTTCGTTTTGTTGCTTCTGAAATTAAAGCGTTATGTTGGATAACGATGGATGGTGTTAGACTGAGAAAGTACCTAGGTATTTAGGGATGAAAACTTGGAAGTTGTGGACAATTGGGAAATAATTTTTTTTATTTAATTTTTTTTTAATTTTAAAATAATTTCATACTGGTGGCCTCAAATAATGAAGCAAATTTTTAAATTACAATACACTTTTGTGGAATAGATGGGAAAGTGTTCAGGTTAAACAATAAATTTAAGATCATTGATATCTAAAAAAAAGATTTTAACCTAAGAATAAATTTAAAAACAATAGGTTTTCTTTGATGCGACTAAACAATGATGAGGGCATATACTTGTTTTTGTTATGCATAATATGATAGTAGTACCTTTTGTATTGCATTAATTAGGGGTTTTCCTCCCGCGAGCTGGGTGGAAATGGAAGAAATGTTTGGTTCGGAGTGTAGAAATCGAGGAACGAGGACTTCCTGCTAATCTTTTTAGGATTTCGCAACTTCGGTTTTCGCTAAATTAAAATACATCCAAATTTGGCCAACAGGCTGAATCTCACATCTTCCAGGAACTTGCAGATTTGCGGAGAAAGACAAATTTTGTGATCTATTTAGTTATGATAGGAATTAAAATAGTAACATGCACATGAGGGAACTAGATATATTTAGGTTAAAAACTAGTAAGAACACTGATCTGAACAATTTTCCATAATAGTGTCCTATTTTCACAGGGTGCTTCAAAATATCTTAACCCTCTCTTTGAAATAAGATATTGTTTCGCCTGTGGGCGTTTGACCGTTGGAAAAAATATATAGAGTCCAGATGGGATTGGAATGGAAATCACAAGGTTTTGGGTTTTATTGACATTATACTTAGGGAATAGGGGAAATGTCTAATAAAAAGTTTTTTTTAGTTTAGGCCGAGTTTTGTTGAGATAACAATAGTTTAATTGGGGCCGGGAATTTTATTATGCTCTTTTAAAATTAATGTAATAGTTTTTGGTTCTTGATTTTGTTCTCTGGTTTTTGCGCAGGATTATTCCCAACTGTTTCATTTCAAAATGTCATTTGTAAGTGATAGGGTCTCATTAGTCCTTGGACATTTGGTAATTTTGCTTTGACTAATAGTTGTGAAAAGGGCCCAACTTAATTTTATATCTCGTGAACACCAGGAATAGGGATCTGAGAATGCATTAAGCAGTAAAATTTTGTTAGATGTTGTGTGTAAAAACACTTGAGTAGGCAGATTTAGTTTTGCAACGTTCTTATAGGTGAACCTTGAAATTGTTTTCATATTTGTTTTTTGAAAGGGCACACAAGATAGTTCTTTACGGGGTTGAGTGAAAAGTTTAAAACTTAGGTTCACATTATTATAGTGGTACAGTAAATGAGTACTCACGATGTTTGTTTCTTTTAGTAATAATTTTAAACAAATATACTAACATCGTTTGTTTTTTTTGTAACATAAATATTTTTTTAACTTTTCCTAAACTGATTGTTTTTTTTGCAATTACGATTTTTATACCTTATGATTCTTAAGTAAATTTAATTTTCAACATTTTTTTTGTATAGTAAATTAATTTTTCTAGCTCATTTACTTTTCACATTGCCACAGTTTTCGGAGAGGAAAGGGAATTGACAACTGTTTTTTTACAGGAAAAGAACAAAAACTGTTGCATGACAACTCGAATAAGATTTTTCTGGTGTTGATTTTATTAATTTTTTTTTAAGGTTTACTAATAGGAGCTGCAAGCCCACTTAAACATTTTTAATTTTTTTTGAAAATATTTTTTTAAAATATTTTTCTTTAAATATTTTTTTTTAAAAGGGAAACTTGATTTTCTTGTTGGACATTTTTTCCTTGGTGCATAGTAGTACCTTGCCCCTACAATGGTTTGACCAGTTAATTTAAATATTTTTTTTTGCTGAATTAAAATATAATTTTATTTCGAACCCTCACGTTTTAACAACCTATCATCATTTATTAAAAAAAAAATTTTCTTCTCCCTACTCCAAACCACCTATCAGAGTGGAGTAATTTTTGAAAATTTTAGTGTCACTAATTAATTTTTTTGACTATTGGACTACTGTGGTCGGCACCAAAAATTTTTTTTTAATTTTTTTTTGGACACCTTTCGGTACGATCCTAGGGTCTTTTTGACCATGACCATGGTTGATGCATCAATTTAGTTAAAATTTTGGGAATTTCATTTTAACGATTATTAGAGAGATGCAGTCCTACCAAGACTTTATTTGTGTAATTTTTTAATACCATCGGTAATTTTTTTTTAATTTTCTTTAAATTAAATTACACACAACATCCTTACTAGTCTAATTCGACGCAATTTCAGCGAGCGGATTTTTTTTTAATTGAGCATATTTTACGATTTCTATAACATGAACATCTATTCCGATGTTTATTGCGTTCACTTATATATTAAGGGATGATGTGACCTTAAGCAATGCATGTTTCGTGTAAACTCAGAGTAGGTAAGCAGGTTAAAGTGGGTTTTGATTTATTATTGGTAGAAAAATCATTGTATACGGCGATTTGGGTTTTTTTTTGAGGAGTTTATTAGTGAAGCCGTTCTGCAATAGCAGGAGTATACCCTAGCGTTAACTGTGTACAACAGCTTTGGGATTTTTTTTGTTATAGGTAGTCTGTTATACGTTCCATTTAGGGATAAATTTACCTATTCGGTTGCTGAGGTAAACAAACATCACTTACCTTTAATTTTAATCCAGTTCAGCTAGGATAAGCGCAATTATTTTTTTTTGGTTTTACTCACGCATGAGTGGAACATAAGACCTGAACACTGCCAAAACTCTTGTCTCTCTTTTATTTTTTTAAACTTTTTTATGGCTACTTGTTCATTCTAATTTAGGATTTAAGTAGTTATTTCTCTCTGCAAGGTTGGACGTCATAGTTGGTTGTACAAATACTTAATATAAACTATGATTACATTTTTAAATGCAAATAAATTTTATTTTCTTACTGCTCCGGTATTCTTCGATTTCGTTCGCGTCTGCCCGTATTTAAGTTTTATATTTTCTACATTTGTGAGAAAATTTATAGTGATTTTCACTAGTGAATTTAAAGTGAACTTTGTGTTTGTTATTGCGTGGTTTAGTTTTATAATTGGGAGGTATAATTAAGAGTTTTAAAGTTTAAAGTTTTAATATATATAAAAGGCACCATGGCTGTTTCTGTGAGTCGGTTGTCTGACATAAGGTACTTAGTCAAGGACGAATTAATCTATGAGTTAACATGGAGAGGCATAGCCATTGGATCGGTGGAAGAAATGAAACAACAGCTTATGCTGATTAAGCAAAGAGAAAAGACTGATACAAGTATGAGATACCCTCCGTATCCCTTTACGTTTGGCCAGGATGCTTTTAGCTGCATGAAGAAGCTTGATAGTCTGGTACCGCTGGTAGAGAAGTTCTCGGGTACGAGTAAAGGGGGAGAGTTTAGAAAAATCGCTGTGAGGTTGGAACACGTGTTGGCCAGGATAAATAACATGAATCCGTCTAACTTTGAAGAAAGTCAAACCAAAGGCATACTGGTTGCGGAAACCTTGAGTTTGATTGGGAGATTGCAGAGCCAAGCAACAGATTTACTAAGAGTTGGCGTTACCTCAGATGATGATGAAGCATCTGAAACCCAATCAACGAGTCGAAGCTCAGATCACTCGACAAATGTTGGCAACATTCCCAGCCAGTCTCAACTCCCGCAACCACAGCACTCGAGCACACAAAGAACAGCTCAACAGCCTACGAACCAACCGTCGGTCATTGCTCCATTGCAAATGCAAGTACTTACGAACCCAACTCAAGCACCAATACAGGCACCACCCCCAATGCTAATTCAGAATGACCGTGCATCAGCTTTCCATTATCAACAACCGTCTACCGTTCCTTTGAGTTTAGCTGCCCTCCAAAGTAGCATAGTACCAATTGCTCAGTCACGACCATTTTCATGTTCGTCGCCAGTACCAATGTCAAGTGATCCTGGTACTTCATATCATGTTGCACCTGTACCTCCGCATAAGTGGAACTTAAAGTTTACAGGCGAGAGGGGTACAATCTCCGTCACCGCATTTTTTGAGAGAGTGGACGAGTTGAGTCAGGCTAGAGGAGTTAGTAAAAAGGTGTTACTGAACTCAGGCATTGATCTTTTTGAAAAGTCAGCCTATACTTTTTATAAAGATGTTCGTAGAGAAGTCCATACATGGGAACAGCTGGAACAGAGGTTCATGGCAGAGTATCTTCCTTCTTCATATGGCGAGAAGCTATTGAAGGAGATCCAAAAACGTAAACAAGGCCCTGGAGAGTCTATAGGGACCTACATTGCTGTCATGAACACATACTTCCAAAGACTTGGCTGTCCTGTTTCTGAAGAGGCAAAATTAGCTATCGTCTTCAGAAATATCGCGGACATCTATAAAAATGGGTTAATTGCTACTGAGGTCAATAGCCTATCACATTTAAAGGATCTGTGTCGTAGAATAGACCAGAGATAGAAGAGGAGAATTTTACACCTAGGAAAAACCAATCTATTGAACCTGACTTGGCCTACGTTGACGTAGAGAGCGACAGTGACGATTTTTCAACAGGGGTTGATGCAATTCAAATATCAGGTGCCGGGACATCGAACCAACAGAATTTAAATCATCCTGCTAATAGATTCGACAGAAATAGGCAGCAGCCAGCAGGCAGTTTCTCTGCTAGGGCTGATAGAGAGAGACAACAACCACCTAGTGGTCAGTCTAGCGTAAGTGACAGGGATGTACAACCACCACAGGGTGTTGGTTCTGGTAGGGCGAATAGGGACGTTGTTTGTTATAGATGCAACCAAACAGGGCACATGGCGATCGGGTGCGCATTACCTAGAGGCAAACAGTGTTATTCGTGTGGTCAAGCAGGGGTAACAGTCAGAGAATGTCGAAATTGTAATCGTCAGGGAAACGGACCCAGGCGCTCGTAGGTGGTCGACCTTCGAGTCAGCCTGAACAAGCATCGACCGATAGGCTAACGTACGTCTTAGATTATGTGATAAGTCATGCTCGTAAAGATAAGAGGCCTTATTTAGAGGTGGATGTGCTCGGAAATAAGTTATTAGGTTTGTTGGATTCCGGGGCTTCACGTACCTTTTTAGGGAATCATGGTTGGTCAATCATCGAGAGGTTTGGTTTTTCACTTGATACGACAAAGAAGACGAGTTGTATTGTGGCAAATGGTCAAAGCACGAGTAGTATTGGGACAGTGCAGCTTCCTATGCGAGTTCAGGATAAATTTAGGTTAATAGAGGTCGCCGTCGTTCCTGAGTTGCCACACACTTTGATTTCGGGATTAGATTTTTGGATTTCGATGGGTATAGTACCGAACTTAAGTACTAATGAGTGGCACTTTGCCGATAATAAAGATGTGATTTGTTCTTTAGAAACATCAGACCAACAAACTACTCTTACGCCTTATGAATCAGAACGACTAGAGGAATTGGTCGTTAAATATAAGACTATTATGGGTGACTCACTAGGGTGTACAGACAGGGTAGAGCATAATATTACAACAGATACAGCACCGATAAGACAACGTTCATATAGGGTCTCACCGGTCATTCAAAAACTTATTGATGACGAAATCGACGAAATGCTGAAAATGGATGTGATAGAACGTAGTAGTAGTTCATGGGCTTCACCAGTGGTAATGGTACAAAAGAAAAATACAAAGAAATATCGGTTCTGCGTAGACTACCGCAAATTGAACTCAGTGACGGCGCGTGATAGTTATCCTTTACCACTCGTATCCGAGACTCTTGACAAGTTGAAAGATGCTAAATACTTGTCAACTTTAGATATCAAAAGCGCTACCAAGTACCAATGGAAGAATCATCGAAGCCACTAACAGCATTCATCTGTCGACGAGGTCTCTTCCAATTTAAGCGGTTACCATTTGGTCTTCATAATGCACCTGCAACTTGGCAGAGACTCATAGATAGCATCATAGGAAACGATTTAGACCCCTACGTGTACGTATATCTCGATGACCTCGTAATTGTCACACAGAGCTTTTCTGAACATCTTAGAATTCTCGAGGAAGTCTTACGAAGATTGCAGAATGCAAAGATAACGGTAAGTTGGAAGAAATGCCAACTGTGTAGGCCAGAAATGACTTATTTAGGTTTCGTAGTGGACCGTCGAGGCATGAGTTGATCCTAATAAAATTAGAGCCATGTTAGAGCTCCAGAGGCCAAGAACTGTCAGAGAGGTTCGTAGAGTTGTAGGTACAATCTCCTGGTATAGACGTTTCATAGAGAATTTTTCAGCGATAATAGCGCCAATTACAGCTCTAACTAAGAAAAATCAAAAGTTCGATTGGACTCCAGACTGCGAAAAAGCATTTATTAAGATTAAGGAACTTTTAGTGACTGCACCGATTCTTACATGTCCAGATTATACCAAGGAATTTGTCATTCAAACAGACGCCTCAGGATATAGAATAGGAGCATGTTTAACGCAGCCTTATCCTGAAGGAAACAAAGTCATATGCTATTTGAGTCGATCTTTGACTAAGCAAGAACGTGTTTACACGACTACCGAGCGAGAATGTTTGGCATTGGTTTGGGCGATAGAGAAGCTCCGGCCTTATATTGAGGGGATCTCATTTAAGGTCATAACAGATCATTTTAGTTTAAAATGGCTTCATAGCTTGAAAGAGCCCAGTGGAAGACTTGCTCGTTGGTCTGTAAAACTGCAGCAATATGACTTTGAAGTAATCCATCGGAAAGGGAAAGATTTAGTTGTCCCGGACATGTTGTCTCGTGCAGTACCTGTGATTGATACAATTTCGCAGCCCAGAGACGTTTCAACAGCAATTAAAGATCGATGGTACCGAAAGATGGTAAAGAGGGTCGTAGAATCACCGTTAAAATTTATGAATTGGAGATACACTGATAATAAGTTGTATAAATATGTCAAACAAGAATACCCGCAACTTTCACCATCTAACGAATATTGGAAAGAGGTATTACCCAAAGATCATAGGCGTAGAATTATTAGAGAAGCTCACGATCCTTCTACCGCAGGACACATGGGTGTGTATAAGACCTTCCACAGACTGGCAGAAAAATATTATTGGCCAAAAATGCGCCAGGACGTAGCAACTTTTGTAAAGAAATGCTTTGTCTGTGCAGCTCATAAAGGTAATACACAAGGTGTATCTGATCAGATGATATCTCACCCAAAACCAACTCGTCCTTGGGAAATTATCTCAACAGATTTATGTGGACCTTTACCTCGTTCGACAAAGGGTAATTGCTGGATTCTCGTCGTTACGGACTATTTGAGTAAGTTTTCCTTAGTTTTTCCAATGCGAACAGCCCCTACTCAAGCAGTTGTCAAGCATCTTGAGAAGCAAGTATTTATGGTCTTCGGAGTATCCCGTTTGATACTTTGTGATAATGGCCCTCAGTATAAGACTAACGAGTTTAAGCGTTTTGCTGAGAGTTATCAGGTTAAAATTCAGTATAATCCGTACTATCACCCCAGAGCAAATCCAACAGAAAGGACTAATCGTACGTTAAAAACCATGTTATGTTGTTATGTGAAAGACAACTATAGGAAGTGGGACGAACAAATACATAAACTTGCCTGCGCGATTCGTACTGCAACCCATGAGACAACCAGGATGTCTCCTTTCTTTGTTAATTTTGGTAGGAATATGTGTTTATCAGGAAAAGATTACTCCAACCCAGTTTTGTTATCTGAAGAGAATGGTGTACAATCTGCAGCTGAAAGTAAGAACGAAGGTTTCCGGAAGCTCTATGCGGATGTTAAGAGAAGGTTAGAGGTGGCGGGAGAGAAAAACGTAGTTCAGTATAATTTGCGTACAAGGGTACCCAACTTTGTTGTGGGTCAGCGTAATTGGAAGAAGAATTATGTGTTGTCAGATGCTGCGAAGTTTTTCTCGAAGAAGTTAGCACCGAAATTCGTTGGTCCTTATGGGATTAGGAATAAAATTTCTCCATGGATATTTGAGCTTCAGGAACCATCGGGTAAAGTACTGCCAGGGAGCTGGCATGCCAAAAACCTTAAGTTGGCAGCGGACCTCTCCGATTAACTTTTCTAGGTTAATCGTCTTGAAGTTGGGGGGGGATTATGTAACGTGTCATTTTTACGTTTAAGGCATCGTTACATATTTGTTTATTCAGGTAAATAATCAAGGCTCTTCGACTCGTCTTTCTGTACACAAATTAAGGGTATTTTATAAAGCTAGGTTTGGAGGTTATATAGTGTCTAGGAAGTTACCTTAAAAGGAGGCATTCCATCGAGTTACTGAGGACACTACGCACATCGCATTATCTGGACGTCGTAATAGGAATTTAAGATCACAGTTCTTTAAAAATCACATAAAAACTTTCGATTGTTTTGTTTATCTGCACTTCGTAATTCTCTTTGACGTTTATGAAATTAAACAGCTGGGGAATGGCGGCGTTGCCGCATCACAAATGGTTTCGGTAACAGGAAGGAAACATTTAGATGAACATTTCATTCCCTTACGTTTATTCTCGAGGATATTGGGACAATCCGAACCTCATAGCTAGTTGTGATAGCACGAAAACATATTTAGGTCCACGATTTGACCAGTAACAACCGAGGCTCCGCCCCTTTGATATCTTTATTAATTTGATGAGGAGAAGATAAAATAAATACGAGTTATGCACTTTTGTAAATGGGAGATAAACGAGGGATAAAAACCAAGACTAAAAGAATAAACGAAATCGTGTGAGTTAACATCTGAACACTCTTGTGCCGAGTTTAAGCAGTAGTTCAGTGTGTATTTTTAGGTTCAGGTTCAGAAACGACTTTATTAATGTAGAAATGTTTTACAAAAATGGCGTCAAACCATATGAATCTTAGAGAAAACATTTATAAAGAGCAAAGGAAACTTTTGACTAAGACTGTAACTAAAATACAACTAAATTCTACACTCAGTATAGCTTTACTCATATGGGAATTGGTTGAGTGTTATATTCCTGGGTTTGATGCATGCCCTGATCTTCAGTAATTGATTTTACAGTTGATGGTTTCAATGCTGAGCTTCTTACAGTCCGTCTGGTTATTCTTATCCTACTTGATATGTTGGCAGGGGTCCGGTAGGCAAATGTTCGGTCTATGTATGGAGGGTGTCTCGACGTCCTTGTTATAAAAATTCCAATCGTGGAAATAGATCCGACAACACCTCAATGCGCGTTTTACGTACTTTCTATCCCCTTGGTCGGTGCTGGCCCCTATATACCGGTATGGAACTATTGGTGTATTTCCTCATTGGTTAGTTTGAAAACCGCGGGTTTTTCTTCCAGTCTTTTCTAATTACCGAAGGTAGAGATTTTTTGGCGAAAAAGTTTTTTTATAAATAGGTTTGCATCCTTTATTTGAATTTAACCGGGAAGATTAGGTTGGTACTATTGCGTTTTACCGTCCCCACCAAATCTACGAACGGTTTCCGGTGGCTTCATTATTTGGGTGTTCTCGACGGAGTGCCTGGTCTCTTTGCTAACGAATTTTGGCTGGGTCGGCAACAGGTCTCTGGGATCGCCATTGTTTTTGGTTAGTGGCACTGCAAAAACTGCAGGTTCTGTCCCAGAGACTGTGAGAAGTGAGTCCGTCGTGTTTAGGCGAATCCTGAAGTGACGCTCATACCCTTTTGAAGGGGATTTAAGTCGGCCTACGCCATTTGTACGGGAAAGAGCAGTGGTAAGTTCGATTTTATTTTTTTTAATTTTTTTTATTATTTGAGGACTCTTCAAGATAATATTTGCCTCCCAAATTGTAATTATTTTTCGTGTAAAATGTACTTTTTCGACAAGAGACATGGGAAATTTTTGGAGTTTTTTATTTTTTTTTAAGACCACGTTTTTGGATAAAAACTATATATTGTTTTTCTCCTTTGTCTACAGCCCTGTCAATTCCATCGACGGGACAGTCGGGCTGGACGCTGGTGTGAAGCCAGGTGTAGCCAGTTGTAACCCTGGGAAAGGTACGTTAGCGTTATTTAAGTTCATCTGTTTAAATCTACTTTATTTTATTGAGTCGACATGGGGTTCTCGATTTAAGTTACTCGATGTAGGGGAACTTCGTGCAAAATTGACGAATTCCAGGAAACTGAAACATTTCATTTTCCACAGGGTTCTACGCTCGGGCAAGGATCCCACAACCTTTTGACCACCATGTGCTGCCCTAGCACCATGTGCTAAGCGGGCATTAGGGGAGGCGCGGGCAAACCAAGAACAGCAGTAGCAGGAGTATGTCGGAAAACCAACAACACTTCCAGGTTTACCAAATAAAACACCAAGAATTATTAAATAATTGAAGGACCAAGGTAGGAGCAAGCCTTAACTATAATTTTTTTCATATATAATTTTCACAATATCATTTAGACATAATCTTTCCATATATAATTTTGCACAATTTAATTTTAACACTTCTTGTGAACGCAAGATAAAGGTATGACGTCATGACCACAATTTTGCGGCATAACTTCCATTTAAATTGTACTGTACCTTTGAAAGAGTTTGTTTCAACTTGGTTTCATATTCGAAATACACAAGATAAACTAAATTTTTGTGTTATTTGTACAATCCCAATGACCAACTTTGCAGAGACAAAAAGAGAGATGAGGTTATATTTTTTTAGCGGTTTCCTTACATTGTTCTACTTCATGGGGTGGGTCTCGGACTGGGTTGCTGTCTGTCTCATTCTACCCAACGTAGAATGATGACAGCAGATATTTGGTCCCGATCTCCCCTAAGATGGGAATGATTTTGTATCACACTACTGATTCAGATGTAGGTATACTATGACCTGTTAAAGGAGTCCATCTACCTGTAAAGTTCTTCTATTTTTGTCATCTTAATTCAATCTTTTAGAATTTTATTCTGTTTATTAGTCAATTTTTGTTTTTTAATTACACAAATACTCTGGAAGCCTCGGAAGTAGGTAGAATTTCATTGTTTGGCTACAACGTTTGGGTTGAACTGTATTTTATTTAAGAACTTCTTTGTAAAACATTGGTATTAAATAATGTGGTGCACTTAAAATTTTCTTATTTCTGAACCCCCCCTTCTCCACTGTATAAAAGTTACCGGGCATATCAATGTTTTACCTAGCTGGAAAATACAGTTCTGCTTCCAGATATTTGTTTAATTATTCAGGGGTTTTGTTGTGTCACAAGTTGGCAAATTGTTATTATTCTAATTACAGTGTCACAAAATGGCGGCAACGTCTTTAAGCTGCCCCAAATGGCATCCAACGCATTTTAATAGGCCACAATTGTTAGGAGAAAATTAAACTATTCCCAGCAAAGCTTCTGTAGACTTAAGATCGCACTAATGTTACTTTAAAGTTGTTAAAAATTTACGCAAAATAAAATTTTTTAAAAACAATTAACTCTAAAGTTATTACTTAACTGGCGCAGTCGGTAGGATGCGTTTAGTATCGGTTAAAAAACAAAAACTTTAATCAGTTCGTGAGTTTCAACTCTTTAATACGCAAAAAGAACTTTAACAGTGACAAGTCGCAGCCCTGTGTTGGTGAATCGGGGAAGGATTAATTTGGGCCACAGCGATAAAGCAACCACGACGCAAGAAGACAATAAAAATCGTAAGTGCCAAATTTTCCTTTTCGCCTCTTCCTAGATCGTGTAAGATTTCGGTAGAGATAATTTTAGGGCCTGATTAATTGCAATCAATTAATTTTAGGCAAGATCAATTGGGATCATTAGTTTAGGGAAGACCAATTGGGATCACTAATTTTAGGCAAGATCAATTGGGATCATTAGTTTAGGCAAGATCAATTGGGATCACTATATTTAGGCAAGATCAATTGGGATCAATAGATTTAGGGCAGGATCAATTGCGATCAACTAGGTTAATAATAGAGTAGGAAAAACAAAAATAGATAAAATTAAACAAAAATCGAAAACTGAATTTTAGAATTTTGAAAAAAGAAATTAGTATTAAAAACATTTAAGAATTTAATTTTTTTGTAATTTTTATGAGCTCAGACAGTGATTCTGATTCGGATTCTTTAAGTAGTTTATTTTCGAATCAGTTTAAATCAAAAACAGAGAAAAAACAACCGAAACATTTTGAATATCGGTTTCAAAATTTTGCAAACGTTATAAGACCGTCAAAAATGGCAAATCAAGAAGGTAATGTTATGCCACCTCCTCAACCACCACGTATAGAATGGGATTTATTAAGGGCAAGGTTAAATACTTTAAGGCCTTATGATGGTAGTTATGAAACTCTTAATATTTTTTTAAACAAATGCGATAGGTTAGTACAAGACTATTCAGTTGCACGAAATGAGACAAGTAATGCATTGATTTTTGATCATATCCAAAGTAAATTGACAGGTAATGCCGAAAAATTGGTAGGCAATAGAAGTGATATACAAAATTATTTCGAATAAAAGGAAGCTTTAAAACAATGTTTTTCTGATCGGAGAGATAAAGAATGCTTAATTTAAGATTTAGCTCGCACCAAACCTTTTAAAAACGAGATCTTTTTTCTTTTGGTACACGGCTTAAGCACTTTACAAACGCAATCAATCAAATGGTTCGACAAGAAAATCTACCCCTCGAAACATTTGCTATTTTGAAAAATGAATATGAAAAAACTGCATTAAATACTTTTATCGCAAATTGCACAGGTAAAATCCGTGACAATATGTTTTTCAATAAACCAGATTCGTTAGAAGGAGCCATGACTAAAGTCAATGAATTCGAAAATTTCGAAAAATTATACGGTTCTCAAAATAATCACAATTTTTCTTCAAGTTCAAAACAAGTACCTAATAGAAACATTTTTAGCTCACCAAATCAACCGTTTAATAATTTTCAAAACCCAGGTATTTTTCAAAAAAGACAACCGTTTAATAATTTCCAAAGACAACCTCAAAATTATTTTGGTCAAAACTCAAACTTCATTCAGCAGCGACCTCAAAATCAAAATTTCTCTAATCAAAATTTTGCTAACCAAAATAGGGTTCCTACTGGTCCAATAAATATTCAACCACGACCAATGCCACCAAAAAAGTTTTTCACAGGTGAACAAGTTTTCGGTCCCAAACCAGACGTATTTAAACCAAAAAATACACCACAACATCAATTACAAAAACCTACCCCAATGTCCGTGACATTTAATAATACATTTAGACGCCAACAAAGTCAACTACCACAACACTGGCAACGTTATCCTAAACCACCTCAATTTCATTTCGAAGAATTACACATGAATGATGTATCTTCACAAAATAATTATAGCCATGATTATAACCAATACAACGACTATGATTATACCCAATACGATGACCATGATTACAACCAATATAATAGCTATGATTATAATCAATATGATAGCCATGATTATAACCAGTACCATAGCGATGATTATAACCAATACACCGATCAGTCATATAAAACTAATGTTTATTACCAAAACCAAGTAAATAAAATGCAAAATCCCGGAACTTCAACTCAAAATTTAAATATCTCAGAAACTAAAAAAAAAACCGAAAATTTTTAAGAGGCCAGCTCCAAACAAAATCAAACCTAGTAGAAATAAATAGCTCTGGCAACAGCGCACTTCCTTATATCGAAATTAAACATCCAAAATGTAAATTATTAATTGATACAGGAAGTTGTCGTTCAATTCTTCGACCATCAATCGCTGAAGAATTTTTCCAAATTGTATTTTTAGAAAACAAAATAAACTTAAAACGGCAACAGGTTGCACCGAAACGCAGTTTGAAGCAGAAATCCCTGCGTTTGCAGAATTTAATTGTAACACATATATTAAGTTCGTTTTATTCGACTTCCACGATTTTTTCGACGGTGTAATAGGTATAAACGATCTTAGACAACGTGAAATCAACGTGGAATCATAAACCAACAATTAATTGGATCGAATGTAAAAATACCATTCATATATCGACAAAGTTTTGACACAAGCTCGACAGTAGCATTAGGACCCAAGGAAAAGGCTTTAAAATTAATACCCGTTTCTATAGACGAGGGCGAAATATTAACCAATGGAAATAAAATTGGTAATTTTTTAATACCGCCAATAATAACAAATGCCAAAGATGGATGGGCATGCGTAGAGATTCAAAACCCCACTGATCGAAATTTATCCCTTACTTTCGAACAACCCCTAAGAGTTCAACCCTTCGAAGAAAATTATTTTGAAATGTTTACATTTGAATCGGTCATTAAAAATTATAGCCAATCAGATCAATCGATAACAATATCAAACCAATCAATAAAAAAGGAAATAGATCACTTGATTAGAACAGATCACATGAATATAGAAGAAAAAAGAGAAATTACCAAATTATGTCGAGAATTTTCGGACATCTTTTATAAAGATGGAGAAAAACTATCTTTTACCTCCGCTGTAAAACATGAAATAAAAACCAACGATGAAATTCCGGTACATACAAAGTCATATCGCTACCCATAAATACACAAAGAAGAGGTCAGACGACAAATTCAAGAAATGCTTGACAAAAATATTATTAGACCATCATGCAGTCATTGGTCATCTCCAATATGGATTGTTCCAAAGAAAATGGACGCCTCTGGAAGACAAAAATGGAGAATTGTAGTAGACTACCGCAAAATCAATGAGAAAACAATTACAGATCGATATCCAATTCCCAATATACCAGATATACTCGATAAATTAGGTAGAGCTCAATATTTCACCACTTTAGACCTCGCTAGTGGTTTTCATCAAATAGAAATGCAATCAAACTCTATTCAGAAGACAGCCTTTAACGTAGAAAATGGTCATTACGAGTATTTGAGAATGCCTTTCGGACTTAAAAATGCACCCTCTACTTTCCAACGAGCTATGGATGAAATCCTCAAAGACCTGCAGAACAAAATTTGCATGATTTACATGGATGACTGTATTTGCTTCAGTACAAGCCTCACTGAACATATAAATAACCTAAAATTATTTTTCAAAAATTCCGAGACGCAAACTTAAAAATTCAGTTGGATAAATCAGAATTTTTACAAAAAGAATGCAAATTTTTAGGTCACGTTGTAACAACAGAAGGAATTAAACCAAATAAAAAGAAACTAGAGGCAATAGCAAAATTTCCAATATTAAAAACCCAAAAACAAATAGAATCATTCCTAGGTTTATTAGGCTATTATCGAAAATTTATTAAAAATTTCGCGAAAATCACAAAACCATTGATTAATAATAATAATTGCTTAAAGAAAAATAATAAAGTGGAACACACAAAAGAATTTGTAGACTGCTTTAATATTTGCAAAACTATTTTATGTTCAGAACCAGTACTTGCATATCCCGATTTTACTAAACCGTTTGAATGACGACAGATGCATCGAACTATGCGATTTCGACCATTTTGTCACAAAATGGACACCCAATTTGTTATGCATCAAGAACATTAAACCCTGCAGAGATTAATTCTGCAACGATCGAAAAAGAATGTTTAGCAATAGTATGGGGATGTAAATATTTTCGACCATACTTATTTCTTAGAGAATTCACCGTGTATACCGACCATCAACCACTTACTTGGCTTATGAACTTAAAAGAACCAAATTCAAGACTCGTACGATGGAGATTAAAATTAGACGAATATACCTTCTCAATAAAATATATAAAAGGTAAATCCAAACACGCAGCCGACGCATTGTCTAGAAACCCAGTAGACCTCAATGCCTTGGAAACGGCTTCAGTACAAAATAATGCGGGAGATTCCGATGATGTCATACAAGAATTTTTAGACAGACCAGAAAGCTTTGTAACACCGCTAGAACCCGAAAACCAACCAGTTGAATCACCCAATACCAATAATAATGACAATAATCAATCAATCTCAAATCAATCAAAGAGAATATCAAAAAATCAATCAAATCAATCAAATAATCAATCCCAGGATGAAAATTCAGATGGAGAAACTGTTCACTCATCAGCTGAGGAACCAATATTGGCAATACCAATATCGGAAAGACTTCTAAATCAATATAAAAATCAAATTATAATGACTATTAGCGATACAGATAAGATGCAATGTAAATTTGACAAAGTCTTTAAAAATACGAGATATTACGTCACACTAACTGCCAATGATGCACAGCAAGACGTAATTAAATTTATGAAAGAATTTTTAGAACCAAAACAATGATACGGTATTTTCTTTAGAACCTCAATTTTGGCCCCATTATTTACAACTGTCCAAAATATCTTTAAAAATGCATCTTACAAAATAATACATTGCCCAAAATTATTAGTAGACGTAGAGATAAGAGAAGAGCCAAAAGAAAAACTCACCCTGTATCATACCCCAAAAACATGTCATAGAGGCATTAACAAAATGAAAACATCAATATCTTCAAATTTTTATTGGCCTAAAATGATCGAAGACATTACCGAATATGTAAACAACTGTGAAACATGCCAAAGGAATAAATACGATAGGGATCCTTCAGTGATTAAATTTAACTTGACGCCACGAGTTCAAAACCATTTGATCATGTACATGTTGACTCATTTCGCATATCAAAAGAAATATTTTTAACGCTGTACGACACATTTTCTCGATACGGCCAGGCGTACCTTTTAAAGACCTTGACCGGTACATCAGTCACAGATGCATTACTGACCTTTTCAAGCCACCACGGCTTACCTTTAAAAATAACCGTTGACCCAGGAACTGAATTTAAAAAGAAGGACGTTCAAGATTTTTGCAAATTACATAAAATCCAACTTCACATAGGAACCGCCAAAAATTCGAATTCAAATAGCCCCGTGGAAAGATTCCATTCTTTCATTATGTAAGCATTTAGATGTTTAAAGGAAGATAATCCAAAATCAATCGCAGAGCAACTCATGCAACGCGCATGCCTTGGTTATAATAATTCGATTCACTCTGTACATAAATTTACCCCCTTTGAAGTGGTAAAAGGGCACATAAGTAATATCGACCCCTTTAGCATATCGGACGCAGCCATCGTTTCAGACTATGTCCAAAAACACAAAGAAACAACTCAAAAGTTATACGAAAAAATAAAAGAAACAAACCAGCAAGTCATAGAGAAAAATATAAACAAGGCAAACGAAAAACGATCGGACCCCCCAGATTTCTTAAATCATTCTGACGCCTACATACAAACAAAATCGAGATCAAAAGATGCCCCCAAATTTACAAAAACCGCAGTAAAAAGACAAACTCCTAAACAGATTTTCACCACAAAAGGCACTTATCATAAATCAAGTGCGCGAAAACCAAAAACTAAAAAGAAATCTTCTTTACAGTTTCAAAATGACACTCCCGAGGAACGCCCTCATAGTAGCAGTCATAATGACGTCACTAATAGTAGTCAGCAGCAATGATGACGTATAAATTACGACCCTAAATAACCCCCTTCTTCCTATCCAATTAGGTAACTCAAAACAAATTTATACAAAACATACTTTTTTGCATTATATTGATCTTCAATCAATAATCGATCAATTTTCAAAAATTAAAAAATATTTCTCAATGATTAAACAAAACTTTTTAAAAGACAATAATACAAATCCGATATCTTTAAACAGTCTTTCTGAAAGCTCACTTTTGAGAACGGAATATTTAATACAAACCACTCAAAATAAAATTTTAAATTTGCACCCTGTTATCAGGAACAAACGAGGTTTAATTAATGTTGTGGGAAAAATTAATAAATGGCTTTTTGGAACCCTCGATTCCGAAGATGGTGAACGTTACGAACAAGCAATATCTCACTTACAGAAAAATCAAAAAACTATTGTTCAAGAAATGAATTTACACAATTACAAATCTCGTTATCAAAAACCTTAATTCGAGATTATAACAAAACCTTAACAGTTCTTAGTAGTAACCAAAATAAATTAGAAAACAGTTTAAAAAGATTACAAAATTATATGGGAACAACAATTCGAGATTTAAATATCTATTTGACTTTCCAAAATTAATTATCACAAATCAATTTAGATTGCCAAAATCTTATTACTTTTGTCGATAATTTAGGAGATGCAATAAAGTTTGCAAAATTAAACACTTTGCATAACTCAATTATTTCAGGCACTGAACTGATTCGAATGATGGAATATTTAAAGAAAATTTACAAACCTAGTCAAATTCCAAGTTTTAATAATGTCTTAACTTACTATCAATTTTTGGTTCAAACTTAAAATTAATTTTTGCAATTCATGTCCCAATTATTGAACCCGAAACATATACATTTTACCAATTAATACCTACTATCCAAAATAACCAAATTTTCGTACCTCGATACCCTTTTTTGGCACGAAGCTTAAAGAAAAATCAGTTCCATGAAGAAGCCTGCCCACAATTACAAGAAACGTACTACTTCCAAGAACGATTCACCACCGATGACAATTGCACCCTTAGACTCACAGAGGGCTTTCAACCACAAAACTGCCCTGTGTTTATCATCAATCTGCAAGAATCAATAATCGAACAAATCGCACAAGACCAACTACTGGTGATGCCAGCCAAAACTGAAATGGTCCACATAAAATGTCGCACTAGTCAATATATTGGAACTAGTAAACCGATTTTAATTAGAATTCCACAATCATGTGAAGTAACAGATGCAAATCGAAAATACAGAAACGAAAACCAATTAATAAAAGGAAGACCACTGATCTTACCAAATATTGAATTCCAAAAATTTAAGCAACCAGAAATTTTGCAATCAACAAATTTAACAAAAATCGATATTGCCAATATCTATAAATTAAATGATATTGCCAATAAATTAAAACCAATCAAGATTCAAAATGAATTTCATGCCAGCCACATCACGTCTTACGTTACTTCAGTTATCATTATGATTGTCATAGCCATGATGATATTTTACTTTTGGAAAAATGGAGTTTCACTGAAGTCTTGCCGATATAAAACGTCAAGAAAAACAGTGGTAAACCAACCACCTGATGAAGAAGCAAAATCCAGCCGTAAATCTCAAGTTGAGCCTGAAAATCACTCCGTCTTCAACTCCGTGATTTTCAGACCTAAGGAGGGAGGAGTTATATTCACATAATATTATTTTTATTATATTAGATAAGCATTTTTATAACCACACGTGTTTGCTAACTCTGCACTTTTTTACTATTATATGAATTGTTAGGAGAAAATTAAACTATTCCCAGCAAAGCTTCTGTAGACTTAAGATCGCACTAATGTTACTTTAAAGTTGTTAAAAATTTACGCAAAATAAAATTTTTTAAAAACAATTAACTCTAAAGTTAATACTTAACTAGCTCAACAAAAATCAGGTTTACCAAATATTTGTTAATAATAAAATCGTTTTTTTTTCAGTGTATTTACATTTTGCTATTTTGTTTATTTGAGATTTTTCTATAAACAAGCATTTGAGAAATGAACGAAAATTTCGTTAAAAGTTAAATTTTTTAAATTTTGGCTGTGTATTTAAATTATAGATGGTAAGTAAAAGTACAGTTGTATATTATAATTGGTTTTAAATAGATAATGTGGCTAGATAAATAAGTACCTATATCTTAAGTTAGGTATAAAAAATCTTAATATCTCCAAAACTCTATAGTGTCCTGTGGAGTCCGGTAGACAATTTCTGTACACCTACTGTGGGCAGCTAATCACCCCTCGTGTACACCCGTTTCCTATGTAGTTTTTATAGTTAACCGGGTGGGCCAAAAAAAACCGGACCATTTTTTTATTATTGTAACTTTTGAACTATACCATCGATTTTAATGGAAAAAAACTGTACTTGGCATAGTTTTGAACAAATAAATTTTTTTGTCCGTCATTTCAAAATCCAAGATGGCGGACGAAATAAAATTGTACGCTTCAAAGATGCTCGTTATTCTTGTGTTGCGAACACGTTTTAAGAATTTTTTTAAATCACTAAAAGATCAACATTCTTGCCAGGCACAACAAGGTATGAATCAGCAAAATCGGTTTAGTGGTTCTAAAAAAATATATTTTTGTTTTAACCAATGTTTTGAATATTATACGATTACCTTGCCAATCATGTCTGCATTTATTTCCCTATAATTTCATTACTACTGAACCCATTTTAATGATATAAAAAATATCCTAGTGAGAATTGATTGCTTTTTAAAGATCATGATCAAAATTTATTAACATCTTAAAATTTAAGATGGTGGACATAATCAAAATTGATTCTTCAAAATGGCGTGTTTAGTCTTATTTTCTGAAAATGTTCTAGTTTTTTTTTAATTTATAGAAAAGTACTACTTTTCCCCCGCACAACAAGGTATAAATTAGTAAATTCGGTTTGGTGGTTCTCAAAAAATCTATTTTTGTTTCAGCCATTGTTTTACAGATTATACGATTGCATTGCCATTCCTGTCTGCATTCTTTTATTTATAAACTCATTATTACGGAACCGATCTTAGTGAAATACAAAAAATCATGGTGAGAATTGATTGTTCTTTAAAGTTAATAATCGAAATTTGCCCCATCTTAGAAGTTAGGATGTCGGAAATAATCATACTTGACTCTTCAAAGAGGCACGTTTATTATTTTCCAAAAATGTTTTAGTTTTTTTTTATTTATAGAAAAGCACTTCATTAATTTTTATATCTTTATGCGGGAGAAAAGTAATGTTATTCTATAAATTAAAAAAAAAACTAAAACATTTTCGGAAAATAAGAATAAGCACGCCATTTTAAAGAATCAAGTTTGATTCTGTCCGACATCTTAAATTCTAAGATGCCGATAATCTTTGATCAAGATCTTTAAAAAGAAATTCTCAACATGATTTTCACTAAAATTGGTTTAGTAGTAACGAATTTATAAGGAAATGAACGCAGACAGGATTGGCAATGCAATCGCATAATCTGTAAAGGGCTGAAACAAAAATAGATTTTTTTAAAACCACCACACCGATTTTACTAATTTGTACCTCGGCGTGTAAAGGAAAAGTAGCGGTTCTTTATAAATTTAAAAAAAACTGAAACATTTTTGGAAACTAAGAATAAACACACCATTTTGAAGAATCAAGTATGATTCTGTCCGTCATCTTACATTTTAAGATGGCGATAAACTTTGATCACGATATTTAAAAAGAAATCAATTCTTACCAGGATGTTTTTTATTTCATTAAAATTGGTTCAGTAGTAATGAATTTATAAGGAAATAAATGCAGACATGACTGGCAAGACAAAACAATGGTTGAAACAAAAATATTTTTTTTAGAACCACTGAACCGATTTTGCTCATTCGTACCTTGTTGTGCGTGGCAAGAATGCAGCTTTTTTACTAGTTTAAAAAAGTGATTAAGACATGTTCGCAACACGCGAATAAACGAGCATCTTTGAAGGGTACATTTTAATTTCGTCCGACATCTTGGATTTTAAGACAAAGGCCAAAGAAATACAGTTAGTCAAAACTCTGATCAATTCTCTGCCAAGTGCAGTTTGTCCCATTAAAATCAATTGTACAGTTTAAAAGTTATAATAAAAAAAAAATTGTCCGGTTTTTTTTGGCCCACCCGGTATACACAATAAACCGAAATTATTAAGTTTTATGTCTGTTTCTCAAAAGGTAAGCCTTTTACAGAAAGTATGTAATCAACTTTATTGTAGAAAACTAAATTATGGGCCAAGTCCACTAAATTATGGTTATTTTTTAGGATCACGAAAAAAAATCATGTTCTTTTTTAGGTTTTATTCAGTTTTCAAAAAAACTATTGTTAGCATATTCGGAATAAATGCTAAAATACCTTTTTTAGACAAAATAAAATGTTCATATACATATGGGCTCGAAATATAAAGTTTTTAAGGTGCAGGGTGTCGAACTTTTAAAAAATCGGTTGTGCGCCACTGACAATTTTTTATTTTGTGTATTTTTTTATAACTAAGCAAATCCAAAATACAACTTTTTTACTTCATAAGTCTTTTCGCATCGTACTGTGTTTTTGAGATAAAAAAAAAACACTTTATTATCATTTCCCAAATATGGAATGCGGAGTTGCAATAAAGTGCTTTATATTTTTTCTCTAAAACAAATCATGGTAAAAAAAAATCCAAAAGACTAATTTGTGTTTGTAGTTATTTGATCAAATAAAAGAAAAAAAAATACCGAATTTGGAAAATATTTAGTAACGCATAGTTTTTTCTCAAAAATATTGTTCACGATGTGCTTCGGCACATCACTCGACTTAATTATTTTAATCTAAGTAGTGCCAAATTCGTCTCTTGTCACTACAAACAGCACTGCCAAGTTCCAACGAAGTTGACTAAACGATTATAGGTATTATGATCGTTTGTTTATTTTGTCACCCTTAAAAATACGACCGCTTAATGCATTATTTCCATGTTTTTTAGTAAGAGCTTTTCTTTAAATTACTCAAAGGAGCACCACATACTTTAAAAATACCCTGTTACGTCTATATTAGTCTAGTTTGTGAACGATCCCTAACTTTATTTTTTGTCTAGTCTGAATCCGGACCTGTGCACCCTTGGGCAGCTTTTTTCTTGATGACAAGTGACACAGTCAAAAGTTATCTCAAAGATAATGGTATAGAGTTTATATATCTTTTTGGAAATAGCGAAAATGGCAGAAAAGCATTTATGTAGTTTTTTTTTATATTTACTTAAGTTTACAAAATATTGGAGAAATAAATTTTTAAAAAAATTTAAAAGTTGAAAATGTATTTCTTTTATATCTTCTTTGGTTCTTGAGATATGCAAACAATGTAAATACATTGCACAAACCACTGCTCTATAGTCATACAACAGTGGAATTTTTTTTATTCTATCACCTTCCGTTGCCCAGATATGAAAGATTTAATTTCAAATATTTAGGGGTGGGTGAGCGGGGAATGAATAGAGGGGTGGGCGACCAAGATAGATGCCCAGTTTTGGCGTAATAGCCTAAATGAAACAGTGCTATTACAAGTGGGGTTTTCAAAACCCCATAAATAGATACCTTTTTGAAAAGAGCGTAAACGGTAGAAAAATATTTATTTAGACATTTTTTTAGTATCCGGTCTGGTTTAGAAAATATGGACAAAAATTAAAAATGAATTTTTTTGAAAATACATATTTTTTTCATAACTTGTTTAGTTTTAGAGATATGGAACAGAGTGTTAGGAAATCATATAACCTAGAGATCACTAGACAAACAACAGTAAAAAATTTGTTCTAGCTCTACTGGTTGCTGAGATATTGAAGAATGAATTTTCAGGGGTTGAATGGGGGGTGGAGGGGGTATGACCGAGAGGAGGGGAGGCCAAGATAGATTTTTATTATCAGAAGGCATTATAATTTACGATAAGGTATGCTAAATGCAGGTTAGACCCGATTTTGTCAATTATCTTAATGACTATCATATCAGAAACATGCCCAGTTTTGACGTAATGGCCTAAATTAAACAGTTCTAATGCGAGTGGGGTTAGCAAAACCCCCTAAATATATACCTTTTTGAAAAGAGCGAAAATGGTCGAAAAATATTTATTAAGACATTTTTTTCGTATCCAATTTGGTTTAGAAAATATGGACAAAAATTAAAAAAAAAATTGAAAATACAAATTTTTTTTCATAACATAAAGTTTTTGAAATCTAGAGATCACTAGACAAACAACAGTGAAAAAAATTTTGTTCTAGCTCTGCCGGTTGCTGAGATATTGAAAAATCAATGTTCAGGGGTTGAAAGGGGGGTGGAAGGGGTATGACCGAGAGGGGGGGAGGCCAAGATATATTTTCGTCAGGAGTCACCCAAGTTTAAAAAAATATACCTTGGCTACCATCATCATTTAAATGCAGTCGAAATGCCCTACGCCGCTCTACTATTGTGGGAATGTTAGGTGTTTCTTAAAGAAGCAGAGCCTACCCTGCCGTAGACATAGATCTAGACATTCATTCATTCATTTATAAAGTATTAATTAAAGACCAAATGTTAGCCACTTAAAAAAAGATATCGTTGCCCTAGTATATCTGATTGACCAAATTTGTGAGATATATAAACAGGGTGTCCCATAACTTAGGGGCCATAGGCCAACAAGTTTTACAGGAGGTCATGTCTGATAAAATAGTTCCTATACTGCATGGGTCAAAAATCTTCCTTTGTTGAGATACAGACATCAAAGTTGGCAATTTTTTTAACTTTTTTGATAATAACTTAAAAAAAAACGCAGTAAAAATGTCAAATTGGGTAAAGTCGTGTGTTAGAACAAGAGCATAAATTGAAATAAAAACAATTGTTAAAAAAATTAGTCTGTCTATTTTTTTTAGAAAAAACTATTTTTTTGTTATAAATTTTTATGAATGCCATATGAAACGCAATGTTTTTTTTTATATTGTTTATTAATAAAAACAAATCTCTGGCGAGACATAGTAATAAAATTTTAATATCATTTAAAAAAAAATAAGCAAACATTTTTTTTTTTAATTATTAATTTTTATACATTTTTAGAGGTTATTTTGACAGCCTGTATCTTCTCAACTTATAATTTTATCAAAAAAAAGAATACCACATTTTTAATCACAATTAGCTGAGTATTCAGCTGGCTGTGACAGATTTTCTTTTTTATCTAAAACCCATTTTCCCCCACTCCTCTACCTTTAAAAATCCTATATCTTAAAAGCAGATGTGTGTTGACCTCCATGTCATATAAAGTTTTTTCCCGGAAATAACCTCTTCTATCACCTGCTGCACTATGGCCCCTAATATATGGGACATATCCACTAGTCGATTTTAGCTTTTTATACTTACTTATTCTTTTGTTTTTCATTTAAGGACACATTAACTTTACAATAGTAATAAATATAAATCAAAATCGATCATTTTCATATATCGTTTTTATTATTAATTGTATCCCATACGCGTTATTTAGTTATTTAACTATTCATACGAATAAAATTTTAACTGCGAAATATTATTTTTGATAAAATTAATAATGCACAGGGGGAGTGAAAAATATAATAATCTACTGTACTTTTATTGGATAATTACAGATAATAAATACCCGTTGCACTTTAGTTTGAAAGCCTAATATTTTGGCCAAAAATACCAAAAAGAATAAAACTATATTTATTTATATAATTTCTAAAGCTAAATATGAGCACCTTAAAAATCCAGCATGATTGGTTTCATTGCCAAAGCAGGCTTCGAAATATGGTTCTTTAAATTTGACATTTCCTCACAATGAGCAATTGTTTTTTTAAAAATAGCTTTTTTAACTAAAGTTAAGTAGACTATTTTTTGATCATTTCATCATTGGACTAACAAAAAAGTTTTTAGACATTTTGAAATTAATTTTTTTAGAAAATATTTTTGTCGTAAATTGCACTTTCCGGTGCACATATATTTTTGCTGCGCGCAATATTTCCAAATTCGTGAGAAAACATGACCGTACATAACCTGATAAACACATAGGTAGTATATTTTCTGGTGCATTTCAATTTGTGTTTCCGTGTGTCTGCTATATAGATAGTAATGTGCAAAACTACTAAATGAACTTTAAAAAACAAGAGAAAAATTCAAAATGGCCGCAAAAATAAGTAGGAAATTGATCGTAACCGCATACATTTAAAGCGGACTCACCCGTTTTGGGATATTTGGAGCATCTAAATTCAAATATAGAATAATTTTTATTGGGGAAGGGTGAGAACAGTTTGAATGGAAGGGGGGTTTAACTTGGTTAATGAATGACGTATCGTATGACGTGATACATCGATAAAGGGCTTTAGTACTCTGAATCCGACTATGTTAAAAAAATAATTAGAAAGTCGCCTATTATGGGATATGTCTCTAAGATGGGGTAGGCACGATCTTTTTTAAATACAAGGTACTTTTTGGCTCTTTATTATCCATAGTACAAATATTTTCATTTTCATTTAGACAAAACTTACCTAACCTAACCCAAGCTAACTTAAACAAAGATAAATTAAACTAAGCCTAACCTTACCTCAACGAGATGTGCTATGGCGACGTATTAGACTACCTACGGTCTAGGAAAACTGGGCGCCGCCAACTGGGCGCCGCCAACTCGGCGCCGCCAACTGGGCGCCGTGCCAACTCGGCGCCGCCAACTGGGCGCCGGACAGCTCGGCGCCGCCAACTGGGCGCCGGACAGCTCGGCGCCGGACTAAATTTTTTTTTTTTAAATGTGTAGATGAAAAATAAAATATATTATTTATATAAAAACATCTTTAAAAAATCCTTTATGGAATTTTTTTGAAATTTGTTTTTGTTAAGTAAAGTTAAATCCATTAAGTCGACTGTTGTATCTTGGTAGTTGTAGTGTTTGGTAACCTGGTAACACTACAATTTACGTTTTTTATTACAACAATGGCGGATCCAAAAATCAAAATGGCGGATCCAAAATGGCGGATTTTCTTATATACTAACCGATTTGTCTCAAACTTGAAATATTAAATTGCCTGAGGTCATTTAACAAAATTTTTTACTCAAACTTAAAAAAATCAAAATGGCGGATCCAAAATGGCGGATTTCCTTATTTAATCACCGATTTGTCTCATACTTGAAATATTACATTGCTTAAGGTCATTTAACAAAATTTTTTACTCAGACTTAAAAAAATCAAAATGGCCGATCCAAAATGGCGGATTTTCTTATTTACTAACTGATTTGTCACAAACTTGAAATATTACATTGCTTGAGGTCATTTACCACAATTTTTTACTCAAACTTAAAAAAATCAAAATGGCGGATCCAAAATGGCGGATTTTCTTATTTAATCACCGATTTGTCTCAAACTTGAAATATTACATTGCTTGAGGTCATTTAACACAAGTTTTAACTCAAACTTAAAAAAAACAAAATGGCGGATCCAAAATGGAGGATTTTTTTATTTACTAACCGATTTGTCTCAAACTTGAAATATTACATTGCTTGACGTCTTTTAACACAATTTTTTACTCACTCTTGAAAAAGTCACTGAGCCAAACTGGTAATCATCGATATCTGTATTACAATAATATTTTTTTTTGGAAAATCAAAACCTTTACATTTGAGAAATCAAAATATATTTCACTTGTGTCCTTCGTTAAAAATTGGAATAATTGGAAGAATCAATTCATTCAATTCAAGAGGAACATACCCCAATATACGCTCAATGTAGGAACGAAGTTCTGTATCTGTGCTAGTTCATGTGTTGTTTTCGAACAAAGATTATTGATAATTTTATTGTTCTTGTCGGTGCTTGGAATTTTTGTTTTTTTTTACCTAGAGTTTACAGATTTAGTTTTCGTAGAAGGGGGGCAATTCTTTACATTTCAAAAAATCTGGCGAAATTTGAAAGAATGTGAAAAAATCTGTCGGTTAAGATTTCTCGTTTAAAAGGCAATTTTTAAACTAAAAACTTACCTAAAAGGCAATTTCCCACTTTTTGTTAGATGTAGCTTAACGATATAATATATTTTTATTAGTAAAAAGGCATAATTCGTTCTAAATTTTTAATTTAAAAATTGCAAAAAAATTTAGAGCAGAAAACCACTAAGCACAGAAACTGAAATGTCAAATAACGTCAAATTCTATCAGATTTGTAATTCTTATTCCTTTTCTTTATGAGATCAGCGAAGTTTACTTTCTTTCTTTGTTTTCCACGGCAACCTTAACAAAGAGGGACTAACTTCATGTCGTGGAAGGGTCGCTACAAAATTTGCTCCACGCTGTTGCCACCGTTATATTAAAACGGATTTTTATGGGAAAGTCAAAATATTTCATTAAAATCCGCCAGAAAAATCTGACTAAGTGGTGACCCTGGTCAAATTATTGAAGTGGTAATCATTTTTTACTTTTGTTATCAAAGCTAGGCACGTATATAGTTTTTTCTTCTGGGGGTCCTCCCATATAAAAACGTTGATATATTTTCTGTGTAGAAACTGCTGTTATTCAGTGACGGCCCATGAGGTTTTGGATAGGGTAGTCAGAAATACTTGCTACAGTCGGTCTAGGGCACCTGGGCTCCGCCAACTGGGCGCCGGACCAACTCGGCGCCGGACAAAAAAATCTTTTTTTTTAATAAAATGTGCAAATGAAAAACAAAATAGATGTATTTTTATACAAAAACATCTTTAAAAAATCCTTTACGCATTTTTTTTGAAATTTGCTTTTGTTAAGTAAAGCTAAATCCATTAAGTCGAGTGTTGAAATTTGGTAGGTATGGTGTTTGGTAACCTGGAAACACTATAATTTACGTTTTTTATTCACCGATTTGTTTCAAACTTGAAATATTACATTGCTTAAGGTCATTTAACAAAATTTTTTACTCAAACTTAAAAAAATCAAAATGACCAATCCAAAATGGCAGACCTTCTTTATTTTTAAACCGATTTGTCTGAAGCTTGAAAGTTTGCAGTGCCTGAGCACACTTAATACAGTTTTATCCTTAAACTTAAAAAATTCAAAATGGCGAATTTTCTTATTTACTAACCTATTTGTCTAAAACTTGAAAGTTTGCAGTGCCTGAGCACACTTAATACAGTTTTATCCTTAAACTTAAAAAATTCAAAATGGCGAATTTCCTTATTTACTAACCTATTTGTCTAAAACTTGAAAGTTTGCAGGGCCTGAGATCACTTAATACAGTTTTATCCTCAAAAAATGAAAATGGCCAATCCAAAATGGCGTATTTTCTTATTTACTCACCGATTTGTCTCAAACTTGAAATATTACATTGCTTACGGTCATTTAACAAAAATTGTTACTCAAACTTAAAAAAAATCAAAATGGCCGATCCAAAGTTTGCAGTGCCTGAGCACACTTAATACGGTTTTATCCTCAAATTTAAAAAATTCAAAATGGCGAATCCAAAATGGCGGATTTTCTTATTTACTAACCGATTTGTCTAAAACTTAAAAGTTTGAGGTGCCTGAGAACACTTAATACAGTTTTATTTTCAAACTTAAAAAATTGAAAATGGCTGATCCGAAATGGCGGGCTTTCTTTATTTTTAAATCGATTTGTCTGAAACTTGAAAGTTTGCAGTGCCTGAGAACACTTAATAACAGTTTTATCCTCAAAAATGGCCAATCCGAAATGGCGGATTTTCTTATTTACTAACCGATTTGTCTCAAACTTAAAATATTACATTGCTTACGGTCATTTAACAAAATTTTTTCCTCAAACCTAAAAAAATCAAAATTGCCGATCCAAAATGGCAGACTTTCTTATTTACTAGCCGATTTGTCTCAAACTTGAAATATTACATTGCTTAAGGTCATTTAATACAATGTTTTACTCAAACTTTAAAAAATCAATATGGCCGATCCAAAATGGCGGACTCTTCTATTAATGAATCGTTCAAATTTTTAAAAAATTCAAAATGGCGAAGTCAAAATAACGAATTTTGTTATTGATTAACCGATTTGTCTCATACTTGAAAGCTTACAGTGTGATGTTACTTAAAACAATTTTTTACTAAAACAAAACAAAAGAATAATCAATCAAGAAAAAAATAAAACATTTCAACTAAGACTAACTATTACTTAGCACAGAAAAAAGTAGAACTTGTCTAAGAAGACATAGTTTTGGTGAATATTTTTAATTTAACAATCTTTTAAAATGAGTCAAAAATTATATTCAGCAACGATAAACACCACAAAGTTCTAAATTTAATATAAATCGATTCCTAAATAAAATACCATTTTCTTTTAAGTTTGAGTTAAAAATTGTATTAAGTAACCTTAAGCACTGCAATCTTTCAAGTTTGAGACAAATCGGTAAGTAAATAAGAAAATCCGCCATTTTGGATTCGCCATTTTCAATTTTTTATAAGTTTCCCAGGTAGCAAGGGGTCATTAAATGATGTCTTTTTTTCGTCGAAAAATGGTTATTCGGATGACCAGCAGGTCATCTACCAAAAAATGTTGTCTTTAAGGCGTCAATTATTTGAGGCCTTTTCGTAGTGTAGTTTTTGACGTCTGAAAAACGTCATATATTGGTCACTACCCACACTGCACACTTTGCCCTCATACTTACATAGATGGTGCCCCAGTCAGTACTTGACCGGATTTATACGAAATGTGGGGACACGTATGAAAAATAAATGAAATATTAAATCAAGACATAGTTCGAGGCTTCTTTAACTTCAAGGGGAAGATGTGTAAGTCTAGGTTTAGGTCTATTTTGATCTGTTCCTCACAGAACACCGCTGTACCTGTTCCAGGTCTAAGTCACAGAAGAGTCGCCTTCTGTGTCTAAGTTTCCTTCAGTGTTCTCATCTGCAGGGAATATTTCATATATTCAGGCGGTTGGTCCCAAATACGTCATATTGCTAACTTCTTTAAAACGTCTGAAAATGACGTCATTTTGGGTGTGTCTTTTGAACGTCATTTAAAGGTCATTTACACGTCAGGTTAGAGACGTCAATTGTCATTAAATATGACCTGTTTTTGACGTTTAAAAAACGTGACCTTGCTACCTGAGTTAAGTCAAAATCAGTGACTTGAAACACCGCCAATTTCTATATTTGATACACATCGGTTCATAAATAAGAAAATCCGCCATTTTGGATCGACCATTTTGAATTTTTTAAGTTTGAGGATAAAACTGTATTAAGTGTTCTCAGGCACTGCAAACTTTCAAGTTTTAGACAAATCGGTTAGTAAATAAGAAAATCCGCCATTTTTGATTCGCCATTTTGACTTTTTTAAGTTTGAGGATAAAACTGTATTAAGTGTGCTCAGGCACTGCAAACTTTTAAGTTTCAGACAAATCGGTTTGAAAATATAGAAAGTCCGCCATTTTGGATCGGCCATTTTGAATTTTTTAAGTTTGAGAACAAAACTGTATTAGGTGTTCTCAGGCACTGTAAACTTTCAAGTTTTAGACAAATTGGTTAGTAAATAAGAAAATCCGCCATTTTGGATTCGAAGTTTTGAATTTTTTAAGTTTGAGGGTAAAACTGTATTAAGTGTGTGTGCTCAGGCACTGCAAACTTTCGAGTTTCAGACAAATCGGTTTAAAAATAAAGAAAGTCCGCCATTTTGGATCGGGCATTTTGATTTTTTAAGTTTGAGGAAAAAATGTTGTTAAATGACTTTAAGCAATGTAATATTTCAAGTCTGAGACAAATCGGTTAGTAAATAAGAAAGTCCGCCATTTTGGATTGGCCATTTTGAATTTTTTAAGTTTGAGGATAAAACTGTATTAAGTGTTCTCAGGCACTAATTAAGTAATCGAACAACCACTTTGAGTTTATGCTTTATAATAAATCTATATTTTATTGATGCGAGTACAATAATAGACTTAAGAATACTAAAGGTAAAAACGTTTACAACAAATGAACTGAAATGCAACTCCTCATCTCCGGTAGGTTTAGAGGTAGTCGGGTTTCTGTAGATGATTCCAGGTACGGTCGACGTCGGTTGTATAACCTCCACCCCAAAACTAGACTTTACACGGGCCGGTGGATGCTGGCCGGATCAATTTTCCGCTCAGATTGTTTTAATTGTGAAGGAATGACGTTAATGCTGTCTTGTGGAGTTTGCATTTGAATTACAATTGGATTTGTGTTTTTTGATAGTTTGCATTTCCGTACTCGCGTATAGATTAAGTATAAACATATAAGTGTAAGTATTACATATACAAGTAATGTCCATATACTGGGTACATGATAAATGCTTGATGTTTCGAAGTGCGGATAGCTTTCTTGAATTTCTCTTTTTAGGTTGTTTAAGCTATCTAAGTCAATAACTTTTATACTGTTTGATAGGTCCAACAGATGTATAAAAGTTGGGGCATCTTGTATGTCAGGAAAGATATACGGCTGAACTATTGCTGCTGTTGTTTTGTTGTTGTTCGTAAAAATTTGTCGGTTGATCTGAATTAGGCAGTCTGATAAGGTATGTTCCCAAAAGTGTATGTACTTCTTCTTGATGTTGACAGGAACTTTTAGCGTTTTCTTCATTTGGAAGAACAAATATCCATTGGTTTAATTTCTCTAGTTGGTGAATTATTGGTGTGGCTAATTTGATTTGTGTTTTCTGGCAGGTGGTTGCCTGATTTAGGAGCATGCTGGAGTCAATTAATGAAATTTTGCAAGGACTATCGGGTTCGCTGTTTTTGAAGTCTTCTTTTTTGCAAATATATTAATTTCTGGTTATTTCTACGCATGGTTCTTGATAGTATGCATGTTGCAATTTGTTTTTTATCAAAAAAATTTTCGCGGGAAAACAACTTTAAACCAACTGCTCTCAAATTGTATTGGCACGGGATATAAATGAAAGTAGTCAAAAATGTCTTTAGATGTGATTGGAATGTGTAGGAGATAAGTAATTTTATTATTTAAAATAAAACAGTCTAAAGTGATAAATTTTTCATAAAAAAATACATTTTGAAGAGTAACAGTTAATAACATTTGTTGTTCTCTTACTTTTTCTTGTAAAGACAATAATTCTTTGTGAAGATCAGATAACTTTATTATACTTGGATCCATGACCTTTAGTTTAGAAAAAGTAATTGAATTTTCAACATCTTGCAAGATTGATTCAATAATTTCATAGGAGTTTATAAGTTGAAGCAAAATATCTTTGATAAAAAGGGAATTTTCTCTGTAGCCAGAATTTTTAACAATTGAAGCAATCTGATTGATTTGTACTCTAAAAATTTTTCATTTTGAATTATTTGTTGAACCGTTTGATTAAATTTAGAAATAACGGTAATCGATAAAGAATTCTGTTTTAAAATTGTCGTCGATAATATTTTTTGATTATTTTGTAACTCATTAATCAGTTTTTCATAGTACTCGCCATCCGATGCGTCTAAATTGCCTGTAACAGCCTTAAATACAGACCCTAACATGTTAATCATCCCACGTCTTAATCGTTTGGGATGAAGCAAAATTTCTAATATTTTGGTATCGATCCTGGTTTGTAATATTTTTAAAAGTTTTAGGTAATTCTGTGTATCGTTGGAATATCCAGTATTGCTATCTATTAAAGTCGTGATATTATTTACTTTTAAGTTTAATTTATTGGTTTCCCACAGTATGGGGTCTAAATCAAAGTAATGAATTAAAGTGTAGGTATATTCTATTGTTTTTGCAGTTCTTAATTTTATTGGCATTATTCCAAGCTTATTATCCAGTTTTTTTATAATCATTTCATCCTCAAGACCCGAAGCAAGGCCGAACCTGAAATACAAAACCCAAAGATAAAAGTTAACCAGTCATATTTATTTTTAATTAGCGGTCTTTTTAAATTAGACATATGAATTTTTCAGTGGGAGTTTGTTGATATTGTTTTACTTGCTGGGTTTACTGACACTGTTGTAGTAGGTTCTAAGATTTGTTTCCTAGTTTTTTCCGTTCATGTTTACGTATACATACTTCTTGATTGGGTTGAAATAAGATAGGATCATCGCGTTTTTTGTTTAATTTATTGATTAAAGTCGTTTTGAATTGGGTTAGTTTTTCGTTAATTTTTGAGTACAGTAATTTAGATTTTTAGCTCACACTACTACTATAAGTAGTGTGAGCTATGGTGATCCTAATTTTTTCGAGAAAAGAAAAGTTGCTCCGATTTCAAAATTTTTTATATATCTTTGCGTTTCAGATGATTTTGAAACTTTTTTGTTTTGCTGTCTGTCTGTCTGTCTGTCTGTCTGTATGTCTGTCTGTCTGTATGTCTGTCTGTAACGACCAACCAGCATAACTCAAAAACCGCTTGTCCGATTTTAATGAAATTTGGTGCCTAAGTTGGGTCTTGAGCCGTGATGGTCCCACTTAAAAATGAACAAAATCCACCGAACGCAAGCCAAATAAAAGGGTGGGGGTAGATTCCAAAAATTAGTGTTTATGTGAAAATATGGCGTGTGTGATATCAAACGAAAGGTAATTAAGTCTGGAGTTAAAAAAAATTAATTTTAGTTTATTTTTAAAAAAGGGTGGGGGTAGATGTCAAAAATTAGGGTTTAAGTGAAAATATGGCGTGTGTGATATCAAACGAAAGGTAATTGAGTCTGGAGTTAAACAAAATACATTTTAGTTTTTTTCAAAAGGGTGGGGGGTAGATTAAAAAAAAATGAGTTTAAGTCAAAACATGGCTTGTGTGGTATCAAACGAAAGGTAATTGAGTCTGGAGTTGAATAAAATATATTTCAGTTCTTGATTATATTAGCTCACACTATAACTATAGTACCTAGTGTGAGCTTAGGTGCCCATAGATTGGCAGAGTATTTTTTATGATCATTAACATAGTTACTCATGAGAATATGGTCTAAATTTTGGTCAAAAGGGTCGTCTGACGAGATATGACCATTTACAATGTCCATAGGCTTCATTTTTCTTACTGAATGTATAGTCTGGTTATAGGCCAGGACCGCGTAGGAAATTTTATTTGTAATAGGTTCTTTCGAAAATCCTTGATTATTTAAAAGACAAATATGTTCTGCCAGTGTTGAGTGAAACCGTTCAATACTCCCATTTGAATCGGGGTGATTTGGAGAAAAAAAGTAAAGTAATTACGCTATTTTTAAACTCTGAACCATTGTCAAAATTAACTAAAAGGTTTGGTACGCCGTGATGTGAGAAAAATGTCAATAATTTGTCGGCGATATCAGAGGCAGTCAGTGTTTTGAGATAGTATGCCTGAGCGTATTTAGAAAAGCTATCTATTAATGTTAAAAATTTATTATGTTCCGCGGTGTTGGTGCAAGAATTATTTGCCGGCTTTTGGCTACCTTTATATTTTAATATTATTTTTCATTTCAAATTTCGCGGGGTATATGCATATGGTTTATCCCTGCACTGAGACACGCGCGAGTCTGCGCTAGGAGTCGCAAGAAACGCCGTGAGTGCTACAATTTTCCCGTTTTTCCTATCTTCCAAGCGACCAAATCGACTGCAACTGGATGAAAACTAAGGTAGGTGCACTTTAGATATTTTATATGTATCGTTTTTTCTGATTTCCTTTCAATGAACTTTACAATTACGTTTTTCAATTTGTTATCTCAAAATTTTGGGTATTTCTCGAATGAGTGGTGTAAGTGGTGAACCAGCCAACCTAAACTCAACCCAACTTTACGTTTGCACCTTCATTTGATGGCCCTTCGAGCCGGATCCTTTCAATTTACATTTTCAGCAGTTATCCTCTAACTTTCTAAACTTACAAATTTCCAAAATTTTCCGTTTTCGGCGAGATTTTTCATATTTTCTTAAGTCAAGTGTGTTAAAAATATCAACTCGGGTAAGTTATATATCGAATATCGAATATACCTATGGAATTAAAAGGTATAGTCGACCAATACAGTATTGTAAGCCACGCGCGTGCTGTTTGAATTACTTGACTTGGGTTACACTGCCGGCATTGGTCGACATACTTGATCGCGGACTCCGGTAATTTTGTAAACAGCCCGTATAGCATAGGGTATATAGCGCTCGACTCGTGATCCGCAGGGCATGGGATCGAGACTCATTCAACACAAAACTTTTTTGTTTACTAGTTTGGTAATTGGTAATATCAGAGGATAGTTAGTACAAACAACCATAATTAAAATTTACTAATTACTAATTAATAAATAATTAAAATAAATTAAAAATCCTTTAATTTAATGAAATTTTTATTAATTAATTTTTTTTTTATTTTATAAATTAAAATTGGATTTTTAAAGCGTTTTAGAAGTTTTAACAAATCTTTGGTTTTTAGAATAAAAAGGTAATTTTAAAAATTAAAATGTCAAAACCAAAAAAGACATTATTGCTAGACAAGCGTGCTATTTGTGTAAATCAAATAACCGAATCGAATGAGGTCGCAAAACAGGCGAAGGCAGACTCTCCGTTCCAGTTCCTTTTCAAATCTAGGTACGAGGATAATGATGAATGTTATCAAAAGTTTTACGCGTCTCATAACTAAATCATCGGATTCTCATAACCAAATCATCAGATGGTAAAAACAATTCCGTTATCTGACAGCAATTATCATATTGCATATGAGGCTCTAGTCAAGAGATATCAAAATAAGCGTCTCATAGCTACGATTGCTTTAAATGCTACGAATTCCGTTTCCGTGAAATCCATTTCTGCGAAAGAGCTCCGTTTAATGTTAGACACCTTTTCCGAGAACTTAGCCATTTTGACCGAACTCGGTTTTCCTACGACAGAGTGGGACTTTCTTACATTTAATCAATTGCTTTCCAAGTTGGACGTTAATCTACGTACAGAGTTTGAGCTATATTATAGCAGAGTGAAAAGCCAAGTCGACATTCCTTCTTACACTGATTTGTACAGCTTTATCGAAAATCACTGTATAGCCTTGGAGTCTGTCCAACATATGCAGTCAATTAGTAAGCCCCCCTCTAGTTCAAATCATGCTAAGCCCCTGAATAATAATCAGCGGAGCTTTAGTCACAATAATTATCCTAAAAATACATCAACTTCATCTTTCAATACTACAGTTTTAAACAATCCAATTCAACCAAATAAACCATTCAATTCAAATGTCATTTGTTCCAGTCCAATCACGTCCTAGCTAGATGTCCCGATTTCCTAAATAAAAATTCAGAAAAAAGACTTTCCTATCTAAGACAAATTAACTTATGTGAAAATTGCATGCATTTTTCTCATCAAACAAGGAATTGTTCTTCTTCTTATAGCTGCAGAGGGTGTGGCCTTAAGCATCACAGTTTACTGTGCCCCCACCCCCGTCAGAACAATTCACGTGCTCAGCAGGGTACAAATACTAGGACTCAGGAAAATCCATACTTTCTTTCCGTTTCACAAGGTACTTCCTCAACAAATTGTCACGCCACAACTATTCCCAATCAATCTACTTTTCTACTTTCAACAGTAGTAGCTGACATTTTGGATTCTAGAGGAAATTACCAACTCGTGCGGATTTTGCTAGATTCAGCATCTGAAGCCAATTACATTTCGGAAAAATGCCTTAATAGACTAGGTCTCCCCAGACAACAATTTTCAATTTCCATTCAAGGTCTAAATCAAAAGGCATCTTCGACTACCAAAGGCAAAACTATTTGCATTATTCGACCGCAGGGAAGAATAGATCCTACTTTTCAGTTTGAGGCTTTAGTCTTGCCTCAATTATGCTCCAATATTCCCTCTGTTTCTATAGATTCCAGTCAATGGGATCATATTCGGAACATTAAACTTTCAGACCAAACTTTCAACAAACCTAGCCCCATAGATATTTTAGTCGGTTGTGAATTATTTCCTCAGATTTTAAGAAATAGAGTCATCCATGGTCAAAAAGGGCAAGCTAGCGCTCTTAACAGTGTTTTCGGTTCCGTCTTGATTGGTAAGGTAGAGGCTTCGATTCAATCCAAGCCAAGTACAGTCGTTAGCTGTTATACATCTTTAGAACCGCCCTTAGTGTGTGTTTAGAGAAATTTTGGGAAATAGAACAAGTCCCACATAAAGTTCACAGTAGCCCTGAAGATATTCGAGGTGAAAAAATCTTTTCGGACAGAGTATCTCTTAACGAATCAGGCAGATTCATAGTTTCATTACCTTTCGTTAACTCAGAGCCTACTTTAGGTGATACTTATCCTATTGCTGTAAAAAGGTTTAAATCGCTCGAATTCCGACTTCTTAAAGACCCTGTGATTTATGAAGGATACAAAGACTTCATGAAGGAATACATATTATTAAATCACATGATTCCAGTCCCTACACCTAGTTCCAAAGAAATCTTATAGTCTAAGAGCCCAGTAGGATTTTGGGCTTGAATTCCAAACCGATACTCAAATATTTTAATCGATTCGTCATAAGACCATGTCCCAAAAAAATGGAGATACCTGCGAAAATCCTGCATAAACAACCCGCCATCTTTGTTTAAAGATGGCGAAAAGGAGTTTGAATCAAATGTACGTAACTTTTTTATTATGACATCGATTTTACCCAAACAAATTGTGATTAGCTTCTACTATAATTGCCTCACCAAATCACTATCAATATTTTGTTTTTTATTTGTCTCTATACTATAAATTCTGTAAGTTCCTCAAATACGCTATTTTTTTTTTAGGTTTTTTGATTTTTTTAAGAAAACTACTGGTTTTACAAAAAAAACATGAAATATAAAAATATGCAGATTGTTAAGGTGTATTCATGGTGGATCTAATATTTGCTGTAGATTAAGCGGTTCTCGAGTTACACTCAAAAAACCACTAAATTGGCCTATCTACCTTCAGGTACAAAATTTTCATATTTTCACCATAGTCATGAAAGTTACTAAAAAACTATACAGAACGAAAAAGAATGTCAAGATAAATAAGAAACGGCTATTAGTTTCAAACAGAAACTGATACTGAGGTAGATATGGCGGCTTAAACATATCCGAAGCGTAATTTACAATTTTATTTTTGAGGGTAAATTTTTTATGTAAAACGAACCCCTACGGGGTTAAAATGTACCTCAGCTAAAAGACAATTAAATTATCTTAAAAGAATGGTACACGTTTTGTCATAAAGTTAATAGTTTTCCTGAAAAAAACAAAAAATATGCGGCATACATAATTCGATGTTTTCGTTCCATAGAAGTACGACAATGGCATGGGTCCATTGAGGGAAAAAATAATTTATGCACAGATAAGCGAACCCGCAGTTACATATTTAAACTTAGCGTCAAAAATCTTACAAAAAACATATTTGATACTTTTCTGTTAAATTGACAGGTGGTCACGTGATTTTGACAACTTTTTAATGGTTTGAGCTAGAGACTTGGTTCTTTTTTGATTTCTAGACAAAATTATCCAATTTTGACGACAAAACATATTTTTAAAAATTTTGAATACGGTGCCGCCTGGCGCCCAAAAAATTTTTATAACTAGTCGAATCCGCATTTCGATATTTTAACTGTTGCATAATTAAAATTTTATACTTTTCCAAATTAATTTTTTGAAATTTTCTGATAAAAATGTTGATATTGGTATATATCCCTTTGCTCTTGCGGTAGTTTTTCTGAAGTGAAACTTTTATTTAAAACTCGTGTCACCCTCTACAATTCGCCAAGAAAAGAAATGGTTTATACGCTACTTTTTGTACTTCTTTTTAGGCTCGATCTGCCACTTTTTATCCCTGATTGTCACTTTTCAACTCCATTTCAATTGGCACTATTTCTAACTTCGTTATCCATGAATTTTTAACACTGAAATAATATACAGGGTGTCCCAGATAAAGTTAGATTTCGAAAACTGTGTAAGAAATTCAATTTTGGTTAAAATGCTACAAATGCTCTATAGGAGTTAAAAATATTTACAGGGGTTTTTGTAATGTCGAGCAACAAATAAATATTATATAAAGACAATTTTCAGTTTTTGCTTTTTTTACATCTATCCAAAGTTGTATTTGTTCGTGCAACTTTAATTTTAAATTCAAATTTTGAGCCAATTTCCGTATTCGGAAAACCCACACAATTTCAATTTTGATTGGCACAAGCAAAACGCCAGCGCCATCTACGAAAAATAAATCTGCGCAAAAAGGCGTAACCAAGAAAAGATTCTTCTGTCGTATTCTATCGAGATCACCACGCAGCATGGTGATAAAATTCTATTAACCAAAAATCCAATAACATTCTGTGAAAATCAAACTAAAACATTACACAAACAAGTGTGGTTCTAATGTGGATCGACTGCAACAACTAGGCCAGCGAGAGGAGCTCCTCTGGACGACGGAAACAACAAAAAGGTGAGTGCCAATCCTCTATATTGTCTTTGTGTGACTCGGAAAAATTAATATTTTTACATCGTCCTTTTTGGATATGGATTTTTGCACTCAGATTTTATAAAACGACCAGCGCGTTTACAGTCCCGCGGCTCTACCAAACCTCAAAGCTCAAATCATCAACATTTTCTGGTCCCACGACCCAGATAGTTTTTTTAAAATTTGTTTGCTAAAATTATTATATATTTTTCGCCATCTTGGCTCGCTTAGTTGCCGTGTTCAGTTTAGGAAGGAGGTTCCGTCCCCCCTTGCGTGGCTTCACGGGTGCTCCACCCACATTTCATTGCAGCCGAAATTGCACTTCGTACGTCGTTTGTTTTGATTCAAAAATCCAAATTTGTTTAAATAAATAGTTATTTTCAAAACAACAAAAGTGCTTGTGAGTTTAATGCTTTATTCTTATTTTACCGGTAAACAAACACATCTAGTAGGAATTAGTATTTACCAGTAAATAATAAGAGAAGCGGTAGTAGGTATAAATTGTGTCTGTGTGCATTTATTTAAAAGAAAAATCGCGACCTAAGATAACAGCTGTTGATAAGTTTTTTGCATTTTATTCGAAAAATCGATTATAAAATATATGCTTGTTGGACTCTTTTGGACTGATTAAAGTCAATAGGGGTCAAGTGTTGGTTTTATTTTTTTTAAAGATTTTATTTTTTTAATTAACAATATGTCGTTAAAAAAGCTTGAGAATCAACGCAAGTTTCAATATCTCGTATTACGGAAACCTATAACTTGGGAACAAAAGCTAAATCAGATAGTTCTTCCTTGCCAATTTTTAAGGCGTTTTACGAATCGTTAGATGATCACTATGAACAATTCAAAAACATTCATAATGACATCATAGGTCTCTTGAAGGACGACGACGATGATGAATTCGAAGCACAGGATAAAATTAGGAAAGATACGGATCTATTCTACCACCAAGCTAAAGTTCTTTTTTCGAGTTTATGTTCCGATTCAGTTCATTCAAATTTTACCCCCGTAACTTCACACTATTCACGTAGCGATGATCTGGGCCCTTTAAAGGTACCTTGCTTTAATGGAAACGTAAAAAAGTGGCCAATCTTTTACGATGCTTATTCTTGTTTGGTTCACGAAAACTCTAATTATTCCGATATAAGAAAATTTCAACATTTGCTAACTTTCCTTGAGGGTGAACAACTTAATATTTTAAGTTCTATAAGATTAACGGCAAGTAATTACGCAATAGCCTGGAAGGTATTAACAGATCGCTATCAAAATAAAAGACTTTTAGCCAGTACCTACTGGAACTCAATCTACTATGCAAATTCTTTAAAGGGAAACCAGTCAGCAAAGGATCTTAGAGTCTTGGTAGATACCTTTTCTGAGAACATTGTGGCGCTTGAAAATCTTGAATTTCCAGTAACGTCGTGGTGTTTTTGTTTATTTTCAATTTTATTATCAAAAATCGATCAAACCACAAGAACCGCTTGCGAATTAAAGTATAGTACTACCGAGATTCCAACATATCAAAATCTAATTCAGTTTCTTATTAACCAATGCCGTGCTTTTGAAACAGTACAGCTATCTCCCCAAAATACGCAAATGCAACCTTCAACATCCAAACAGCAAAAACCAAATTATTCGAATTCTAGTAAACAAAAATATAATTCTTATTCAAATAATCAGTACAAATCAAGCCCTCCTTCAAATTTTTTAGCGCATACGCACTCACAAGTATCAAGTAAACAATCCAATATTCAATTTCGACAAAACCAACAACCCTATAAGTGCAAATTATGCAATAATTCTTTTCATCCACTCTCGCAGTGTGGTGTTTTGATTTCCAAATCTGCTTCAGATCGTTTTACTTATGTAAAACAACAATCTTTATGTATCAACTGTTTACGTTCAAATCATCAAGTAATTGACTGCAGTAGTACCTACAACTGCAGGGTATGTCGACATAGACATCATAGTCTTATTCATCTATCGCAAATGACAGATTCAATGCGTCACAATTCAAGTCAACCCTTTGTTAATTCAAATCAAGTGGCCGTGCCTAGCACAGGCACAAACTTATCGTATCAGAATTCAAATTCAAGTCTTAGCCAACAGAACCCTAGTTTTGTTCAACCTAGTTCAAATTCAATTCAAACCAATTCGAATCCAAGTACATTTACAAATCAATACTTTTCGTTATCCACCTTGACGCCCCGGACGACAGTGCTTCTAGCGACTATAAAATTAGAGGTACTCGATAGTCGGGGTAACTACCAACTTGTCCGAGCACTTCTGGACAGCGGTAGCCAAGCTAACCTGATAAGCGAAGCTTGTCTTAACAGGTTAGGCTTGCCAAGAAACAAAATTTCGATCCCTGCTCTGGGACTAAATCAATCTTCGTCGGCCACTAACGACATTTCTACTTGCACTATTCGAGCCCTAGGCCAACAAGAGCCTACCTTTTCTATTCAAGTCTTCGTTTTACCGAAACTCTGTTCGAATATGCCCTCAGTACAGGTAGATTCATCCAATTGGAGTCATATTTAAAATCTAAAGCTTGCAGATAATCAATTTTACAACCCTGGTCCAATTGACTTACTCTTAGGTGCACAACTTTACACAGAAATCGTCCAATCAGGACGAATTCCAGGACCTCACAGCCTACCCTACGCTTTTGAGACAGTTTTTGGGTGGGTCTTGATGGGTCAAACTCAAAACATAAATATTTCACTTCAAGTCAATTCTTACTTTACTTCCTGTGAGCAGTCTCTCGACTTTAATATTCGCAGATTTTGGGAACTAGAATCAATTAAGTCAAAAACGTTTCTCTCACCCGAAGAAAAAAGATGTGAAAGAGATTTTCCAAAAAACTACCACTAGAGATATTTCTGGCCGATTTACTGTAAATTTGCCTTTTCGTCACATTGACCCTCCTGACCTAGGAGACACATATTTAGTGGCCTATCGTCAATTTTTATCTCCTGAATCTCGCTTAATAAAAAATTCAAATTTCTATAGTATGTACTCGGATTTTATGAGAGAATATCTCAAAAACGGGCACATGTCTTTAATTCCAAGATCCGAACCTAGACCTCAGTTATGTTCTAATTTACCACATCACGGAGTCCTTCGTCTTGACAAATCAACGACTAAACTCCGGGTGGTTTTTAACCCCTCAATTAAGGGTTCGAAAGGCCTAAGCATGATCGAAACTCTTTTAATAGGACCAAAATTACAAGCCGATATTTCCGAAATTCTATTAAAATTCAGATTTTATTCTACCGTATTTTTGACTGATATAAAACAGCATTTTTTACAAATTCAAATCAATCCAATTCATCGGGACTACCAAAGGCTACTTTGGCGATTTGATCCCAACGAACCCCTGCAGGAACACAGGCTTAATACAGTGATGTTTGGTGTTAGTTCAAGTCCCTATTTAGCTATTAGAACTCTTAGAGAACTAGCCATCCTGGAGGCTAAGAATTATCCTGAATCATCCCAGGTCCTTTTAAATAACATTTTCATGGACGATATTTGCTGTGGAGCTAACTCTCTAGAAGGTGCTTTATCGCTTCAAAAGGATCTCATAGCGTTGCTTAAATTGGGAAAATTTGAATTAAGAAAATGGGCATCAAATAATCTGAAACTTCTTTCACATTTGTCACCCGCTGATTGTCAGATCCCTGTTACCTTTGAAGACGATTCTTCAACATCGATTAAGGTGTTGGGCCTTCAGTGGCACCCTTTTACAGATACTTTTACGTATTCTTGTATCCCTTGTGAAAAACCTTGCACCATAAGGAATATTTTATCAGCTATCGCTAAAATTTGGGATCCTATAGGTTTCTTATCGCCTGTTTCGTTTTTAGCCAAAGTGATTATGCAAAATTGGGATGAAATACCCCCCGATCCAATCAAAACTCTTTGGAATCAATTCAATAATCAATTAACCACTCTTTCGAATCTTGGTATACCTAGACATATTTTTTCGAATAATATTCAACGGTGTCAATTGCTAGGTTTCTGCAATGCATCCGAGCTAGGATACACTTCTTGCGTATACGTTCGCATCGAATTACTAAATAAAATTATCAAAACTGCTCTAGTCATGGGCAAGTCAAGGGTTGCTCCCTTACACACTATTTCAATCCCACGTTTGGAACTACTTGGAGCTACTCTATTAGCTGATTTACTCGAACTAGTTATTCGCACCTATTCATCATTACTCGTAATCGATGAAATTCTTGCGTTCTCGGACACACACACACACACACAAGTGGAAGACCTTTGTGGCAAACCGCGTGAGTCGTATTCAAGAAAAAATCCCCGAAGTCCCATGGTATCACATTACTTCACTTGAGAACCCTGCCGACTGCGCTAGCAGAGGGTTGTCGCCTAATAACTTAATAAATCACCCTTTTTGGTTTCACGGCCCTCCATGGATTACTTTGCCCACTACGGAGTGGCAAATTCAAAGGTTTATAAATGAACGTTCTTTGGGACTTCCAGACGAGGTTCTCAAAGAAGAAAAACCGAAAAATTCAGTGGTGCTGACGGCAGAAATTCAAAATCAAAACTTTTTTGATAGACTAATCGATAAAATATCCAATTTAAATACCATTCAAAAAATCATTTGTCATTTTTTAAGACTTGTTCACAATCGAAAAAACTCAGTTGACCTTTTATCCGGCGTTTTTTCCGCTTTTGAAGTACACAAGGCTCTACTTGTTTTAGTTAAAAGGGTCCAAGAAGAGTGTTTTTCGGATATCATTCAAAAAATTCAGAATACTCAGCTATTACTCAAGCCGCTTCGTAAACTCGCGCCCTTTTTGGATGAATTGGATTTCCTTAGAGTGGGCGGACGCTTACTGCATTCTCAGCTCTCCTTTGAGGCAAAACATCCCTTATTATTGCCGAAATCTCATAGATTAACCCAATTGATCATTATTCAAACTCATAACGAAAATTTACATCCCGGAATAAACACAGTCCAATACTTAATTCGTCAAAAGTTTTGGATTATGTCATCACGTCGAGCTATTCAGAGGATTTTATTGCAATGTATTCCCTGCTTTCGCTTAAAATCAAAACCGTACATGTCGGATTTAACTTCTTTTAGAACGTCACAATTAAAATGTTTTTCACACGTTTGCTTGGACTATGCAGGCCCAATCAAAACCTTTGTAGGTCAGAGACGTCGTGGAGCACAAGTTTGTATACCATATATCGCAGTCTTTGTCGATACTTCTGTCAAAGCAATCCATATCGAGCTGGTTTCGGATTTAACCACAGAGGCGTGCATCGCTGCTTTACGACGCTTTGTCGCTAGACGTGGCACTTGTGTCCAAATGACAAGTGATAGAGGCTCAAACTTTGTTGGGGCTATTAAGGAGCTCCATAATCTTTCGAAATTAGCTTCTGAGAGCTTAAAAATCAAATGGTGTCTTATTAGTCCGGGAGCCCCCCACCTAAATGGTCTAGCAAAAGCAGGAGTCAAATCTATAAAAACACATTTGTATCGGGTCATCGGTGACCAGATACTAACCTTCGAAGAGCTCTATACTCTCCTCGCCCAAATAGAGGCATTACTCAATTCTCGACCCCTTTGTGAGCAAAGCTCTGACCCAAACGATCTTACATCTTTGACTCCGAGTCATTTCCTCATAATGGAACCCCTTAATTCGTGTCCTGATCCTGACCTTTCTACTCTTAAAGTTAATACCCTTAATCGTTGGCAACTTATCCAACGAATTCATGCCGATTTCTGCAAGCGTTGGAAACTCGAGTACTTAAATACTTTACAACAGCGTTCTAAGTGGGCGGACCCTTCGGTTGAAATCAAGCTAGATACGCTTGTATTAATTAAGGATGAAACTAGGCCGCCATTACACTGGTTGCTAGGTAGAATAGTCTCCGTACATCCTGGTCGGGATAATCACATTCGAGTTGCTACTGTTAAAACACAACACGGACTTTTCACTCGTCCCGTGGTCAAGTTGTGCCCACTACCTTTAGATGCGCACTAAACTCCCAAGCAACTTCTTTTTGTTTCGTGTGTCGTTATCTAGAATATATATATATTTTTTTTGCATTTTTTTTCTTCTTTTTAATCTATATACCTAAAACGGATATTAATAAACTACCCTTTAAGGTTTTGAATTAACTTATCTTTTTTTTATATAGCCATTTGTTTATTCCATTTAATCTACATGTAAAACTTCGTTTTAAGTGGGCGGAAAATGTTCGTGCAACTTTAATTTTAAATTCAAATTTTGCGCCAAATTCCCGTATTCGGAAAAGCCACACAATTTAAATTTTGATTGGCACAAGCAAAACGCCAGCGCCATCTACGAAAAATGAATCTGCGCAAAAAGGCGTAACCAAGAAAAGATTCTTCTGTCGTATTCTATCGAGATCACCACGCAGCATGGTGATAAAATTCTATTAACCAAAAATCCAATAACATTCCGTGAAAATCAAACTAAAACATTACACAAACAAGTGTGATTCTAGTGTGGATCGACTGCAACAACTGGGCCAGCGAGAGGAGCTCCTCTGGACGACGGAAACAACAAAAAGGTGAGTGCCAATTCTCTATATTGTCTTTGTGTGGCTCGGAAAAATTAATATTTTTACATCGTCCTTTTAAGGATTTTTGCACCCAGATTTTATAAAACGACCAGCGCGTTTACAGTCCCGCGGCTCTACCAAACCTCAAACCTCAAATCATCAACAGTATTTCTTACATAAATCTGCTTATCTACAGGTAAATATTTGCTTTATTTCACCTAAAAAAGTAAATTCGTAGAATTTTCCCTGATAAATGCATCGATCATTTCGTTTACGACTTACATCAGTTTAAAAGGTCTTTTTCATGTACCCACTCAGAGAGGCAAACACAAAAACTTATACTAACGCTGTTACCGGTATCATATACCGCTATTTCTATATGACGTTTTTTTGAACCCATTAAAAATTATTATAAAATAAGTCTTGTTAATATGTTTTGGTTTATTGAAAATCCAATCTTCTACTGTACCATTTTCAACTGAACTTGCCGCCAACTTTTTGAGGGCTCTTTATTTTTACTGTTTGTTAAAACGGCCGGGAATGCAGTCTTGCCCGAGGTCTTTCCTTTCCTGAGCTGGTTATTTAGATTAAAATCCCTTGTTTTTTGTATTAGGGACTTATTGCAATAGTGCCGGGCACTATTCTGACAGATTCGCTTCTCTTCCTGGACATCTTCTGAACTATTGAAGATAACTGAACCATATTTGGCAGTAATCGTTAACATCAAGAGATCTATTTTATGAAGAGGCGGTTGTGCTGCTCCTGCATTAGGGGACGACATAAGGGCGATCAACTTAAAAAATTTTAATTATAAATCCTTATTGATTGATGCCTCGTTTTAAAGGTATTTGACAACTAAATACATATTTTGATATAGCCGTTAATTGTCTACACAATCAAATCTGTCAAAAACTAATTTTTTCAGTTTTTGTCAAAATTTACAAGTTTGTTGTTTTAAACAAAAACCCTATTTAGAGATATATTGTTTGAAAGGTCTTTAAAAAACCATGTAAGCCAACTGTCCCTTGCCTAAGATAAAAAACGTGTCAAATTCTATCGACTGTGAAACTTATTCTTTGACCATTTTTTACAAATTTTTAAATATAGCTATACCCGCCATCCCCCATATGTGGGAATATTTGACACATATTTTTTTGTTGGTATTGCCATGTAGTTTATGGTTTTGGTTGTTTGCCTCTGGTCAATTACAGCATACCCAGGAAAAGCATGGAAAAGCACGGAAATATGGATAAAATTACTTATACAGTCTGTGTCTATGAAAGGTCAGTACAATTAAAAGCCACCTACTTTAGTCCGACATTGCTCCGTTTTCGAAATACAGGGTGTTTTTTAGAAAATAAAAATTGAATAAATAGCTAAAATATAAATATAACTTTTTTCTTAATGTATTTTTTTTAAATTTTTGTTAATTTATGCATAAAATAAATCTCTCGATGTCATCGATCACTACCAAATATGGTTCAGTTATCTGCAATAGTTCAGCAGATATTTGGGTAGACCCAGATTTTTGGGACACCCTGTATATATTTTACAAATATAAAAACATGCCAGTGGTGATTAAGTTTGATCGATCATTTTTGTCCACAAATCAAAAAAAGAACCAAGTCTCTAGCTCAAACCGTTAAGAAGTTGCCAAAATCACGTGACCACCTGTCAATTTAAGAAAAAAGTATCAAATATGTTTTTTGTCTATTAACTTTACGACAAAAAGTGTGCTATCCTTTTTTGAATATAATTAAATTGCCTTTTAGCGTAGGTACACTTTGACCCCGTAGGGGTTCGGTTTACATAAAAAAATTACCCTCAAAAATGAAATTGTAGATTACGCTTCGGCCATGTTTAAGCCGCCATATCTACCTCAGTATCAGTTTCTGTTTAGAACTAATAGCCGTTTGTTATTAAGCTTGACATCCTTTTTCGAATGTATAGTTTTTTAGTAACTTTCATAACTTTGGTGAAAATATGAAAATTTTGTACCTGGGGGTAGGTATAGGCCAATTTAGTGGTTTTTTAAGTGTAACTCGAGAACCGCTTAATCTACAGCAAATATTAGATTCACAATGAATACATCTTATCAATCTGCATATTTTTTATATTTTATGTTTTTTTTGTAAATCCAGTAGTTTTCATTAAAAAATCAAAAAACCTAAAAAAAAAACAGCATATTTGAGGAACTTACAGATTTTATAGTATAGAGACAAATAAAAAACAAAGTATTGATAGTGATTTGGAGAGACCATTATAGTAGAAGCTAATCACAATTTGTTTGAGTAAAATCGATGTCATAATAAAAAAGTTACGTACATTTGATTCAAACTCCTTTTCGCCATTTTTAAACAAAGATGGCGGGTTGTTTATGCAGGATTTTCGCAGGTATCTCCATTTTTTTTACATGGTCTTATGACGAATCAATTAAAATGTAAGAGTATCGGTTTGCAATTCAAGTCCAAAATCCTACTGGTCTCTTATACTATTAGACTGTTCATATTTCATTCCCCACCATAGTGTTTTCAATAGGAGAAAAATTCGCTGCGTTTTTGATGCTTCACAAAAGGGTCCTAGGGGTTCATCTTTAAATGATACATTGTGCGCAGGTGCTTCAATCTGATGTCCGCGAAATACTTCTGATATTCCGATATCATGCTGTAGTGTTTACTGCAGATGTTGTTAAAATGTTTTGACAAATTCTTGTCACACCTGAGCACACACGATATCAGAATATCTTATGGAGATTCTCTGAAACCGATCCCATTCGCGTATTTACGTTTCCATGCTCATTTCACGTCGGCACGTTTTTGAAATAGACACGGAAATGTTACAATATATTTGGGTTCAAATACGTGTTGATTTTAAGAGTTTTGATCTCGAAATGAGCACGGATCTGTAAGAGAACATCGCTAATTAAACTATTACAAAAGCGTATTCAACTGTCAGGTTAAAACGCTAACATAACAAAAGCTAATCAATCAAATCTAACCGAACCAAACCAAAGAAACCTGAACCAATAATTTTTTTCAAAAAAAATACTTTCCTGACTTCCTACTCGGGATCCTAGAGGATGTGAATCCGAATCGAAACGAACCGAACCAAAGCAAACTGAACCAACAATTAAAAAAAAAACTTTCCTGACTTCTTTCCCGGGATCCAAGAGGGTGTGAATAGTGTTATAATTTAGTTTGGTTAGGTTGGGTTTGATTCGGTTTAGTTAGGATCGGTTCGGTTCGGATTCACATCCCCTAGGATCCCGGGTAGGAACTCAGGAAAGTTTTTTTTTTGAAAAAAATTATTGGTTCAGTTTGCATTGGTTCGGTTCGGTTAGATTTGATTGATTAGCTTTCGTTAGGTTAGGTTCTTGAAACTTTCTATTTTCATGTGGTAAGAAATCAAGTGAAAATCATTTAAATCATTGAAATTTATTAATAACAGAACAACATCTGTCGTCGTAGTTGCCGGTGTAAGACAATGAACACTGAACGTTGCAGGTATAGTTAATGGAATAGTGTTCTTCAAACTTCAACGAATTTCAAAATCTTAAGTAATATTAGTACAAATACTTTTAAACTGCTCCATAATTTTCATATTAACAAACATATAACCTCAAAATCAAACTAATAAACAATGTGAATCCAATTTATGTTTCAAATGTGCACTAATAAGTAAACCCCTGCGCTGCGTAATTCAATACAAATCCGTGCCTTGCTCGAGCCTCGGCGCCTTAAAATCACCACGCATTTGTAACCAAATATGTTGCAACATTTCCGTGTCTATTTCAAAACAGCGCTGCCGTGAAATCAGCACGGAATCGTAAATACGCATCCCATTCAAACCTACTCTCTCAGAACTGTTGTCTATGGTCTTAAATCATCACCCTACTTGGCTATACGTACTCTACAGGTATTGGCTAGATTAGAGTCTAAAAACTTTCCTAATGCTTCTAGAGTTCTGGTAAAAGACATCTGCGTCGATGACGTTTTAAGCGGCCAGAATTACATAGTTTTGGCCATAGATCTACAGCAAGAACTAATTTCACTATTATGTCGTGGTGGTTTCGAGCTCAAAAAATGGGCAAGTAACAAACCAGAACTTATTTCATAATTTCCAGAGACGGACACACAAATGTCTATTTCTTTCGACAAAGCAGAGCCTAATTTTGTCAAGGTGATTGGTCTCCAATGGAATCCAGTGATAGATTCATTTACATATCTTGTTATACCTGACGATAAGCCTTGCACTAAACGTGGAATCCTTTCTCAAATAATGAAAATACTTGACCCGTTAGGTTTCAGTTCTCCAGTGTCCTTACTGGCTATGCATCTGATGCAAGATTTATGAAAGGAAAAGATAGAGTGGGACTCTCTTCCGCCCCTTCATATCATAAATACTTGGAATCAGTTTCGCATGGAGCTTCCCGAACTTTCTAATCTTCATTTACCTAGACGTCTTACAATAGACAAACCTACTCGCATAGAATTACACGGATTTTCCGACGCTTCAATGGTTGGTTATGCAGCCACAGTCTACCTTCGTATTGAAGCATCTTCTGGCGAGCTGTTTACTTTTCTTGTTATGGCAAAATCTAAAGTTGCACCACTTAAAACGGTTAGTCTCCCAAGACCGGAACTCTTGGACGCTACCCTACTGTGTGATCATATCTCTTTCAAACTTTGGTGTTTAATGAAATTTGGGCGTGGTCTGACTCACAAGTGGTCTTGCGCTGTTTATCTGATTCTCCCCATAGATGGGTTACATTCGTCGCTAATCGTGTTTGCAAAATCCAAGAAACTTTACCCCCTCATGTATGGCACTGTTCCGTCTGCTGAAAACCCAGCGGATTGTGCTTCTCGTGCACTTACACCTAACCAACTTGTTCACCATGACATGTGGTGGAAAGGTCCACCCTTTGTAAGCCTTCCACGAGAGGAATGGTCTAATCGCTTTCATTGTCCAGATCTTTGCGACAGTGATGATTTGGAAGAACGCAAGACATTTCTCACGGTCATGTCAGACCCACATGAGATCGATGTTCTCTTGAATAAACATTCTTCTCTCACGAAAATACAACGAATCATTTCCTACACGCTTAGACCAATTTCGAAAATCAATTACTCAGATCATTTGGTAACAGAAAAGGAACTGCAGAATTCCATGATTGTTCTTGTCCGCCATGTCCAACGTACAGTATTTTCAGATCTTATTTTAAAATTTAAAACAAACAAGTTGCTTCCAAAACACTTTTGTATACTTTCATTATTCCTGGATCAACAAGACTGTCTCCGAGTAGGCGGTCGCATTAAGCATGCTTCTGAACTTTCTTATTCTGCTAAGCATCCGTTGCTCTTGCCACGTTCACACCGCCTTACTACAATAATTATCGAATATACACATTCAAAATACTTTCGCCCAGGTCTCAAAACCCTACATTATCAGCTAAGGCAGCAATTTTGGGTGCTGTCTGCTCGATACGCTATTGAAAAGGTAGTTTCTCATTGTATATTATGCTTCAGACTTCATCCAAAATCAGCTGTGCAATTTATGGGAGATTTACCTCCTCAAAGGATTTCCCAGTTAAAACCATTTTCCCATGTTGCCGTGGACTATTGCCGACCGTTTGATATCTTAATGTCAAGACACCGAGGTGCCAAACTCTATAAAGGCTATATTCTTGTTTGCGTTTGTGCTGCAACCAAAGCAGTGCATTTAGAATTAACTTCCGATCTTTCAACAGATACGTTTCTTGCGGCCTTTAAAAGGTTTGTCTCCAGAGGTGGAAGGATATAACACGTTTATTCTGATAACGGCACCGCCTTTGTCGGTGCAGATAGGTTACTTCAAACCTACTCAAAGGAAGCATGTGAAAGCTTAAGCATTTCGTGGCACTTTTCTAGCCCTGGAAGTCCTTACTTAAACGGTTTAGCCGAGGCTGGAGTAGAATCCACCAAGGCTCACCTCAAACGTGTTGTAGGCGAGCAGCGCCTTACATATGAGGAATTTACTACCTTCTTGTTTCAAGTTGAGGCTTTACTCAATACTAGACCTCTCTATGCTTAAAGTCTAGATCCAAATGACCTTATTCCGCTGACACCAGGTCATTTTCTAACATTGGAGCCTTTAAATTCTATACCCGAACCTGATTTTTCCGACCTCAAGCTTAACACTTTGTCTCGCTGGCAGCTTGTCCAAAGACTTCAAGCTGACTTTTGGAAAAAGTAGCGTTTAGAATATTTAAACACACTTCAACAACGTGTTAAGTGGACTGAAAAATGCAATGACATAAAAGTCAACACTTTAGTCGTTATTCAGAACGAGCAAAAACCACCTATGCAGTGGTCGCTTGGACGTGTTGTAGCGCTACATCCAGGTGCTGATGGGCTTACTAGCGTCGTGACAGTAAAAACCGCTACTGGTACTTATCGAAGACCGGTGGTCAAGTTATGTGTCCTGCCCCTGCCGGAGGTAGAACACAAGTAAATTTTTCGAAATTTTGCTCAAAACTTTTTATTTTCCTTTCTTTATATATAATTTTTTTTTCCTTTTTATAATTTACTAGAATTAAGGTAAATTTTCGTGCATACTTGCACGATTTGGGTATTTAGATATAGTTTTTTTTTTGTATCCTTACTAAAAACACACGTGTTTTGGTGGCCGGAAAATGTTGGTGCAAGAATTATTTGCCAGCTTTTGGCTACCTTTATATTTTAATATTATTTTTCATTTCAAATTTCGCGGGGTATATGCATATGATTTATCCCCGCACCGAGACACGCGCGAATCTGCGCGAGGAGTCGCAATTGGGAAACCGACAAGAAGCACAAGAAACGCCGTGAGTGCTACAATTTTTCCATTTTTCCTATCTTCCAAGCGACCAAAACGACTGCAACTAGATGAAAACTAAGGTAGGTGCACTTTAGATATTTTATATGCATCGTTTTTTCTGATTTCCTGTCAATGAACTTTACAATTACGTTTTTCAATTTGTTATCTCAAAATTTTGGGTATTTCTCGAATGAATGGTGTAAGTGGTGAACCAGCCAACCTAAACTCAACCCAACTTACGTTTGCACCCTCACGCGGTATAAGTGTCGATGTATAGGATTTCAAAAGGTTTAGTTGGGGTGGGGGTAATATTCATTTTTACTTTAACTGGGTGTCGTTCGTACTTGCTAATCTGGCAAATTTCAAATTGATTTATGTATGTTTGAACGGAACTTTTAAGATTTGGCCAGTAATATTTTATTTTTATTTTATATTCTGTTTTGTCAATGATTGCTTTTTCCTTTATGATAGTTTTTTTATAATTTCTGGAATGTCGTTTTTTCGGTAACGTCTAGTAACTTGATTGTACATTTCTTAAAGCGTAATGAAGGATATTTCAAATTATTTCTGACGACTTCGCAAAACGGTTCATAGAGGTCAGGTTCCTGGAAATATAAATAATAAAGTTTGTTCGGCAAAACATTTTCTTTTATGAAATTGATAATGTCATTTTCAAAATTAATCTGTGATATTTGAACTAAATACCTTCTTTTTGTCGAAAAAAGTATTTGCAATTTTGGTTTTACAGGAGAGTGCAATAATTTAGAAAAAAATATTTGGTTGACCCCATAGTTTACGGCTGTTTCTATTATTGGAATCCCCACGATAGGGTCTTCGTCGTTATTAGTATGTATAGTGATATCATCGTCGTTATTTGGGTTTGGTCTATTTGCTGTTTTTTTATGTGTGATGGTTTTATCTACTTGTTGCTGAAATCCTGCGTGCGATATGTGATATTTGGTCCAGATTGTCGGTGTCTGATACATGTAATTCTATTCTTGAAAGTGCGTCCGCGTTAGAATTTAATTTTCCAGATCTGTGGATCAAAGAATAACTATATTCTTCTAACTTTAATCGCCATCTGAGCAATTTGGAAAGACCCTTCGTCTTTTATGGAATGAAGCCACTGGAGGGGCTTGTGGTCCGTGATAATGAAAAAGGGACGTCCAAAGAGGTATGGCCGAAAATATTTGGTTGCCGAAACGATAGCTAATAATTCACGTTCAATTGTGCTCAGTTTGGTCTCAATGTCATTAAGGGTAGGAAACGTATTGGCCAATGGGCCCTTGCGAAAGTACTGCACCTAGTGCGAAGCTTGAAGAATCGGTGGCCAGCTTGAATGGTTTGATAAAGTCTGGATATTGTAATATAGGACCATTTGTAAGAAGTTTTTTACATGTGTCAAAACAAGTTAAAAATTCTTCATTATAGACAATTTTTGCGCCTTTTTTTAAGCATCTAGTGAACGGTTTTGTGATTCGGGTATCCCGTATAAAGCGCCTATAATATCCGAGAAGGTCGAGAAATTCGCGTATCTGTTTCAGGGTAGAGAGAAGTGGCCAATTAAGAATGGAACGGATTTTATCCTCATTGGGTTTTACTCCACTGGGGTCACCACATGGCCTAAATAGGCGACTTCTTTCTTTAGAAATTCTGATTTTTTAACTGTATTTTAAAGTTTGATTCGCGCAGTCCTTGAAACAGCTCTTAGGCGGTCAATGTGTTCTTGTAGTGACGTACTAAAAATAATTATGTCATCTTGATATACCAAGCACATTTCATTCTGGATGCCTCTTAAAACATTATCCATCACTCTTTGAAAAGTGGCAAGGGCGTTCTTTAAGCCAAACGGCATTCTCTGAAATTCAAAATGGCCGTTTTCTGTACTAAAGGCGGTTTTTTCGATAACTTTTTCTGACATCTCAATTTGGTGAAACCCACTTGCCAAATATAAGGTTGAGAAATATTGACATTTTCCAAGATTATCAAGGAGATATGTGACGTTAGGAAGGGGATAACGGTCATCTACAGTTTTAGAGTCCAATGAACTGAAGTCAAGAACAGCTCTATACTGTTGTTCCCCTGAAGCGTCCATCTTTTTTGGGACCACCCATAATGGAGAGTTCCAAGGAGAAGTGCTGGGTCTAATAATTTTTTGATCAAGTAACTGTTTCATTTGTTTTTTTACTTCTTTTTTGTGAGCAAAAGGTAATGGATACGATTAAAAAAAAATGTAGACTGGTATTTCATCGGTGGTCCGTATATTATGTTTTATTTTGTTAGTAAAAGTAAGTGACGGATTTTCTTGATAAAACACATCTAAAAAGTTATTTATTAGTGTCAAATGTTGATTTTTTCCTCCGAATTTAAATGGTTTAAACGAAATTTTAAAAAGTCCAATTTTGTTTCATGCGTGTCAACAATATTATTAAAATTGATTTCTTCAATTTCTTTGCGGTTCCATTTTTCTACTTCAAATGGTAAAGAAAAATCCATAGTTACGCTTTCACATGTATTATTTAAGATTGTAGTCAAGGCAAAACCATTTTTAGCTGAGGTTAAACATTCTGGGATTTCGCAATTGTGTATTTTTTGATATGGGATAATTATCTCACCATTTTTTACGTTTACAGGTACTCTTATTACCTGATGAACACGAGGTGGTATTGTAATACAAGTATTTATTTGTGACTTGGTTTTATAAAATTATAACTTGACCTTTGCATATGGTGTTGCGAGAATTCCAGAGTTAAAATCAAGATTAGATTGCAAAATTCTGAGATTGTCAATCCCAATAAGGCCATTAAAAAAATAGTGAAATTTAAGCAAAAAAAATTTTGGATTTTGGGCTTTTGGCAATGCAGGGCAGATACGCACTAAACTGATGAGCGGACTTTTAAAATACTGTTGAGACTACAAAAGGATCTTTTTTATGTTGTTCGGGTACAATTTTTTTGTTATATTTGGATATAAAAATGACCTTGTCGAGCCGCTGTCGATAAGTATTTTTAGGTTGTGTTCCGGAAATATAATGTATGGTAGCTCACTGGAGCTATTCACATTAAAGGTTATTTCTTGCGGTGTTATAGTTTGCTGTCCCGACTGAGGACCTCTGTAAAATTTACGGCATCTAAATCGGTTTGCTCGTTTGCGTTGTATAGTAAAAAATCATTATCACTGGACCCGGATGTAAAGATTTGGCAATTATCCAAACGTTCCGAGAGGCAAAATTGATTATCCTCGGGGTAGTAACCGTTTTGTTGGTAATATTCATTGTAATACTGAACTGTAAAAGTTTGATCATATTGAGAAAGTTGGTTGGCTTCGGTATTGGATAGGGGACAATTCGCCGCGGCCGATTCGCCGCAGCCGATTCGCCGCGGCCGATTTTCCGCGGGACAATTCGCCGCCGGCCGATTTGCCGCGGGGACAATTTGCTGCGAGATTTTTTATTTTATGATGTTACCATTGGCAATTGTTTTAACAGTTTTATTTAGCTTGACTTCATATAATATATTTGTTTATTTGTTTGATCATAACTTTTTTGAAACTTTTCCAACTAGGTATTTGGGGTTAGTATACAATTCAACAATTTTTTCTATTAGAAAAATAAATAAAATGGCTGATCCAAAATGGCGGATTTTCCCATTTATGAACCGATTTGCGTCAAACTCGGAACTTTAAGATCTTTCAGATCGCTGATTATTATTTTTACTTAATTTAATAAAACCAAAATGGCGGTTCCACAATGGCGCACGTTTTTATTTATAAACCGATTTGCCTCAAACCTGAAGCAAGGTAACTCCATACAATTTTTAATCTAAATTTTAAAACCTGAAAATGATTAGAAAAAGATTAAAGAGTATAAAATTCTTCATCATGAAGCTTCGCCCCCTCCCCCAGAGAAACCGCCCCCCCCCTAATTTTGAGGAAATCGGTTTATAAACAAGAAAGTGCGCCATTGTGGAACTGCCATTTTGATTTTTTGTAAATTTTAGTTAAAAAAATAATCAGCGAGCTGAAAGATCTCAAAGTTCCGAGTTTGATGCAAATCGGTTTATAAATGGGAAAATCCGCCATTTTGGATCCACCATTATAATTTTTATAAATTTAGTCAAACATTGTATTAAGTTACTTTAAGCGCCGCGATGTTTCAAGTTTGAGGCAAATCGGTTCATAAATAGGAAAATCCGCCATTTTATTTATTTTTCTTATAAAAAAAATGTTGAATTGTATTATACTAACCACCAAATAACTAGTTGATAAAGTTTGAAAAATTTATGATCAAACAAATAAACAAATATATTATATGAAGTCAAGCTAAATAAAACTGTTTAAACAATTGCCAATGGTAATATCATTTAAAAAAAAATCTCCCCGCGGCGAATTGTCCCGCGGCGAATCGGCCGCGGCGAATCGGCTGCGGCCAATCGGGCGCGGCGAATTGTCCCATCCCCTTCGGTATTATACATTTCTTCCACTTCCATTTTTTGCATTTTTGAAGTGCTTGGTTGGTAGTTACTATGTTTATAATAGCTGCTATTTGGCGTTATTTTTGAACTATTGCGCGTAGATATTGACATAGGTGTGGGCGGCGGTAAGGCTTTTTGGGGAATTTGTTGGAAAGGAATTATGTTTTGTGGCCTAAAAACTTGATTATTTGTAGCAAATCTTTGCTGTGGTCTGTACGCCGGTCGAGGATAGAAAGACTGAGGCCTAAATGTTATCGGCGGTTGTCTAAAAAAACGACATGGTGCATAAGCATTAGATTGTATGGAACTTGGTCTAGGAGAGAAAAATCTTTGGGGCGTTTGAATGTGATTAAACGGAGGTTGAGGCAAAAACACGTTTTGTTTCAGATAGGAACTATTCATTTCATCGGTGACATGTTGCAAGGCTGTTGTTAGATCGTGAGGCTTCATGAATCGTGCCAAATCTGTGTCAATTAAACCTGACAAAAATGTCATAAGTGCAAGGATTTTACAAAAATCAATTCGTGACTTTCTATTTTCTTTAGTGCCTATGTGGGTGTTTCTGTACGAGGAGAGCAAATTAAGAGTGTATAAAACTCTGTTATAAAATTGTGTGTAACTTTCATTTGAATCTTGTTTTAATGAGCATAGATCTTTTGTAAGAGCAACGTCGTCTCTTTGGTCGGCAAAATTTCGAATAAGGGCGTTTTTAATATCGGCCCAAGAAGTCGATGAATCAATATTTACGACAGTACTTGCTTCGCCGTCGAGTTTTCCTATTAACGAGTTCAACAAATAAATATTTTGAAAACATCCCGGGTTGGTTGTATTTAAAAATGTTTCTACAATTTTGTCACTAATACTGATATACCTATATAAATCATTTGGATTGCCGTCAAATTTGGGTACGCAATTGAGATATTCTGGTTTAAAACTCATTGTAGAATTTTCACTTTTTTTCAAATTTGTTAGAAAGGTCTGGCTTTCTTTAGAAGCTGACAAAAAATCGAATTGCGGAGATTCGCGCGCCTGCAATGTTTAAGAAGGATTACTAAATGAAGAACTTTGCGCGTTTAAGTTTTGAGGGAGGTTGGTTTCAAGTCTTAAATTTTTGAGCCACTCAATTATATCTACTTGATCGTCGGAATCAGACATAAATTGCAACTTACATAAGCAGGTAAACAGCGAAGGTGGTCATTTCTCTATAAGGACAAGGTTCTGCTAGGCGATTTTGTCCTCACAAAAGTCCTTATCCTTGCGAAACTAGACGATGCTGTTCTAGTTCCCGATGATTGTGCTTCACAGGTCTTCGATAGAGTGGGATTTTCACACACTGCCATTCGCCAATCACCAAAAGTTATTGAAGCCGAATAAGTCGATCGCGATGCGTTTGAAACTTCGAACTCCGTTGACTGCGCCAATTAAGTAATCGAACAACCACTTTGAGTTTATGCTTTATAATAAATCTATATTTTATTGATGCGAGTACAATAATAGACTTAAGAATACTAAAGGTAAAAACGTTTACAACAAATTAACTGAAATGCAACTACTCATCGTCGGTAGGTTTAGAGGTAGTCGGGTTTCTCTAGATGATTCCAGGTAAGGTCGACGTCGGTCGTATAACTCACTGAAAACTTTCAAGTTTTAGACAAATCGGTTAGTAAATAAGGAAATCCGCCATTTTGGATTCGCCATTTTGAATTTTTTAATTTTGAGGATAAAACTGTATTAAGTGATCTGAGGCACTGCAAACTTTCAAGTTTTAGACAAATCGGTTTAAAAATAAAGAAATCCGTCATTGTGAATCCGCCATTGTCGTAATAAAAAACGTAAATTGTAGTCTTACCAGCTTACCAAACACTACACCTACCAAATTTCAACACTCGACTTAATGGATTTACCTTTACTTAACAAAATCAAAGTTCAAAAAAATTGCGTAAAGGATTTTTGAAAGATGTTTTTGTATAAATAATATATATTGTTTTTCATATGCACATTTTATCCAAAAAAAAAATATTTTAGTCAGGCGCCGAGTTGGCGCCGTTGAGTTGGCGGCGCCCAGTTGTCCCATTCCGTCTACAGCCGCCGCCGGCGGAAGATTACAGTGTCAGTATTCTTGAAATCTCCCCGAGGAGTACTCCCTCAAAATCAGGTGAAAGTCAAACTGCGCAGGCGATGTCACTTGATTTCCTCATCTCTATTGGTCCTCGCTCGAATTTCGAGGAGTACTCGCTCGGGGAGATCTCAAGAATAATGACACAGGGGTGCCACGGCCAATTTTCGTCTACAAGACGTTATTGCTGGGTTTATACAGATAAAAATAAATATTAAGATAAATATAAAAGTAGATTCTATGGGAAACTGTGTGTGTGTGTTTGAGTATGTGTGTGTGTGTGTTTATACATATAGAAAGTCGAAACCACAAAATGTTTATTTAAAAATATCTAAATTACAGAATGTCAATATGCGAAATAGCAGAATTACAAAATGTTAAAAGTCCAAAATGTCGAAAGCTTGGGTTATTAGATATAATAATAAAAACTAACCTGACCAGATCAGGTGCCTTTTTTTGTGTAATGTACTTTAAAACCTAACCTGATCCCCCCCTTAGGTATCACCTTGCACATTACGTTGTAAGAGTTTTTCGTAATAATATTTTAACAACTATCTAAAAAGCGAAACACAACTTGTGAACGGTCCCTTTGTTTGTTTCACTTGGGATCAATGAATTGGCAAGAGCGGCAGCATTTCGTAACTGACAGTCCCCTTGGTGTTCTGTGACTGACAGTTATCAAATGTGCCAGAAAGAAAAACCGTTGTATGATGAGGTGCCCGGAAAAATACAATTTATTAAGAACTTGTGGATTATCAGTAGCCGAGTTTCAAGGTAGGTTTTAGATAAAATTTTCCCGCATATTTTACATTTTTGGGTTTTTTACACAAAGCTGAAACTGCAATGTTGTCTAGATTTACGCCTAAAATCTGTCGATTCAAATTTTGTCAGATTATTTCAAATTATTTTAAATTTTAAAGAATTGCCCCCAAGGAACCACACCATTTTTGTTTTAGTTAGATGTTTTAAAGATTACATGTTTTGTAAAAAGACCCAAGAACCTGGTTTAGAAACACGATATACATTTCGTTACTCATTCTGTCATAAGTGGTTTTTAAAGGGAACCAAGTACTTTGGTTCGTTTTGGGAGAATTTCATAAAATTTGTTTTTGTTCCAAAAAAAGAAAAAATAATGCTTTTATTTGCCTTAAGAGCTCTCTGTAGCAATTTTATTTTTTTATAGTTATTACAAAGTTAAAATTATTTATCAAATTAAAATTAGAAAAAATGCCAAAACTATGTTTTATAAATGGTTCTTGCTTCTTCGTTCTATATCTCCATACAATTCTGTGTTTGTGGTGGAACCCGTGATACCTATAAACACAGCCCCCTTTATATCAAGCCTGATTCTACTTTGAATGGTAACAGGCGAAAGCTGACAGATCTAAAATTTTGACTATTTTGATAGCAAAGAAATAATGCGAATATCAGCTTTCGACAGCGTTGTATTTTAAAGAAGAATAGGGCTTGTTAATTTGAGGAAACTGTGCTATAAAAGCTGACTGGCCAAAGATTGAAGGATTACCGTCGACTGTCAGTGGGCTGTGAATTTTATTCTAAGGTTTTTAAAAAATATATAGTTATTAAAAAATTACACGTAAAATTTCAGTCACTGTCAAGGTGCGTTATATATAGCCTGTATTTCTAGAAATTAGGAATATTAAATTTTATAACTTGCGTCTCGTTATCGCGGGCTTGAGCCTCCTGCCCGAGCATGTGTCACTAAATTCTCTTGTCGTAAAAGAGATAATAGGGACCTAATGAAATAAAGCCATGCAATAATAGTGTCAGGTCTTATTTTGACAGTTGCGCATAGAAATAGAACGGCTAATCTTTTAACATAACGATTTTGTTTACTATACGGACCGAAATAAATAATGTCGACTTTAATCATAGATACATAAACCACTTAGTTTTAAATTCGACTTTGGTATGTCAATTTCGAAAGATCGACTGTCAGGCTACAATGTACAAGGGGGCGGTAAATCTCCTGTTTTCCATTTAATTATTAACAAAAATATGCAATTTTTTTAGTAATTTAACGGAAAACACGGGTAATTACTACGTTACCCCCCTCTCCAATCCGCGCTTGAACTGGGCAAAATGAAGTTAAAAAATACAAAAAAAAGGTTGAAAAAATTTTCATGCAATTGCTCAAGTCTTGGAAGGATTTCGCAGCCATGTCAAGTGATATTATTCAAAACAAAACTGTTTATTGATAAAATTAATAAAAACTTACTAAAATATAGATTCAAAATTACACAACCGCGTGTTGCCCATGTTGCCACATATAGGTACTCCATTTTACCCCGTGTGTAAACAAAATGGGGCAAGGTCAACTTTTTACAAAAATTGAAATAGGAGTATGATTGAGTTCTAAATTAGTAAAGTTAATTTGTAAAAAAAAACTGAAAAAATAGTAGGCATAGTATTACCTATGACCCAAGGCTAAATTTTCAATCGAGGATCCTCGATTTTCCGACTTCAGAATCCAAGATGGCGGTTGCCAAAGTTAGGAAAAAAATTGATTTTTTTTAGGAGGAATGAAATGAATTTTGAAGGAAGGAAGGAAGTAATTTTTTGATTTTTGTTCGACAGAACTAGTGTTGCCCTGTAGTAGGTATATCAATTTATACTAAATAAGGCTCGCTAAAAAAATTAATAATAAATGACATACTTCTAATATAATCCAAGATGGCGGCATTCAAAATATAAAAACAACTGTATTTTTTTGGTCTGGTAAACTTTTTTACTAAAAAGTGTAATTTTATATTACTCGTTAAAGATGGCGGCGGAAAAAGTAAACAAATAGCATTTTTGTTTTTTTTTTAAGTTTAATAAAAAAACCAGACAAAACAAGACATTTTCGTTAAAAAGAACACAGATTTTTTTAAAATTTCAAAAAATTAACTGCAATATCCCGAATCTGAAAAAATGCAACTTTACAGGGGAAGTGAAAAACAGATTAGGTAACACATATAGGGTTATTGGGTATAAAAAAATATATTTGCTTTATTTGTGATTTCCCCCATTTTGCCTAAATCACAAATAATCTAAAAATGATCAAAATGTTAGATACGGGGTATTGCAGTTAGGCCATCGATATGTCACGTACTGGGTGATTCACTATATTTTTCTCAATAGCTCTCTCCGTCAATATTAATTTGAGATTAATTAACGTTTAAGTCAGCAAAGCAGCGGCGTAACGTGGGGGGGGCGCGGGGGGTTCGTCGCCCCCCCAGCCCCGAGGGTAGTGGCGCCCCAGGTGGGAGAGACGCCCTTGTGTCGTATCGGCCGCCCCCTCATACATGATGACCTTTTTTGTTTTTTTTTTTTTAGTTGCAAGATTCGTCAGAGGCGCCCTTGTGACTTATCGGCCGCCCCCTGACATATGAGGACCTTTTTTTTTTTTTTTTTTGGTCGCAAGGTTTGTGAGAGGCACCTTTTTGACCTTTTGGTTTTTTTTTCCCCGTAAGATTTTTCATCAGTTTTCAGAGGCGCCCTTTTTAGCTGTCGCCCCCCCCCCCGCCCTTTCGGGCACGCTACGCTGCTGCAGCAAAGTTAAACGATTTTTCACATTTATCAAATTTGGCAAGTAGGTATTTGACATATGTCATTTTTAAAATCAGATTATGATGATTTGGAAAAATCGCTTAACTTTGCTAATTTAAACGTTACTCTTAAATCAATATCAACGGAGATAGCTATAAAATAAAATATGGTCAATCCCGTGACATGTCAACTTTTTTGATATTTTCATTAAGTCTGTGTTTCTTTACATTTCTTTCTTTTGTCTGATTTTTTACGTTAACCTCCGAAATAAAGAGTAAGATAGCCTAGAGTAATATTAAATTGCATTTTTTGGTAAAAAATTTTACCAAAATAAAAAAAATACAGTTCTTTATTTAGTTTTAACGTCGCCATCTTGGATTATACTAGAAATATGTCATTTATTATAAAATTTTTAAAATAAGCGGCTCTTATTTGGTGTAAATTGATATATCATACGGCAACACTAGTTCTGTCAAACAAGAACGAGAAAATAACTTTTTTATTTAAATTTCGGCCGCCATCTTAAACTGTAAATGTCAAATTATATCATACAAAAGATGGGTTACTTTTACTTTAAGCGCCACCTGTGTGTCGGCTGGGGAACTTAGCTTTTTTTGCAGTAGGTTTAATAAGCTGGTTTAAATCTTTGATAAGAGGTGTAAAAAATCAATATTTCATAAAAATTAAAGGAGATATAAAAAAAACTAATTTTTCGAAACATTGGCACCATTTTGTTTTAAAGTGACTGGTGTCAAATTTTTTTGCAGTTTTAAATTGAGTTGGACTCACTTAAAGTAAATCCATCAAAATTATTTTAATTTCTCTCAAAACAAATTTTTTTTTTTTAACTTTGGCAGTAGCCATCTTGGATTCTGAAGGCGAAACATTGGGGATCCTCGAACAAAAATTTAGTTTTGTGTGTGTATAAATAAATATACCCCTTTTGCAGCTTTTTATTAAAATACCTTACAAATTACAACATATAAAGACAACATATCTAGCCATCTAGCCAACTTAATTCTAAATGACGATCGCAATGAAAGAAGAAATAAGCTTATCCCCCTTTCCCCTATTAGTATCATTATGAAATTGAAATAAAAAGTAGGGGGACAGAAGTGATATTAAGAAGAGAAACATATTCTGTTCCTTACTTGTGAGTACTAACTACTAATAAAATACGGTTAAGGTATTCGTTTTTTTTCAAAAAATAGAATGCCTAAACTTTAGCTTGGGCATGTTTAAAGCTGCTAGAAACAGCATACCGCCTCATACCAGAAAATACTCCCCCTTTACTGTTCTGCCGCCACTACTAGAGTAACTATCTTCTCAAGAACAGAAGAGGACTCGTAACCGCGATTAGGCATAAAATGCTCGCAAGAAAAGGCTTTTTATGTCGCACCGTCAGAACGAAAATGACACAACTCGAAATTTATAAATTTTTGTTTTGGTGATAAAACGACAAAATTAGATGCCCTCTATCATTATCCTACCTAGCTATAACACCTACATAAATTTGATCTTCGAATCAAGAAATTTATATATTAAGAACTTAAAATAATCATCAGTTATACCGAAATAATTTGAGGTTTCTTTTATTTACGTGAAATTAAATTTTTTGAATTGTGTCAGTTTTGTTCTAAGGGTGCGATGTGTTCAAGTAAAGGACCCGGGGCGCTAAGCAACTCTTCCTCTATAGATAGAGAGCCTCCTAACTTACCCTCGTACACCGGCGTGCATCCGTCGACGTCAAAGTATTCGCCGGTCGGACTATGTCACGGTTCAGGGGGCCGTAAGGGTGCTTTTTGGGTAGGGAGCGGTGTGGAACCGAACCCCAAATAACGAAGCTCCCTTAGGTTGAACCTAATTGTACCGCACTGTCGAATCGAGATAACAAGGTTAACCCGATTCGCCGTATCGATAACGATAAGGGCAATGTTAGCGAAGGCTAAAAATCAACACAGTTTTAGAGGGCTACAACTTATTTATTGAAAGGTCTATGGAAACTTTGAGAGGAGGTTGGTCCACCCAATTACCCTTATTTAGTCTACACTGCTATATCCCCTTTCTAGAATAGGTTCGTCTTGTCTGTCTCACAAAAGCTGTGGACGCTACACACCCGTGACACTCAAAAGTCGATGGACTTGCTAACCCAAATTTTGACTAACCCCAAAAAAACTTTCTTGGGTCTATTTATCACTTCGCTCTAGGCCACGATAAATACGTGCGTGCCCATATTCCAAATATTCGTTGTTTGAATAGGCATCACGTATTTATCTAGACGCATCTAGGGTTACTCCCGTGACAGACCCGACACAGCGAGTATTAACGGTATGAGCATGTAATTTTTTAGAGCAAGACAAGAAAAGTATCCCCTCCATCAGCGCATTGGGGCAGCAGCATGAGCATGAGTCTACATGTAAATGCCGTATTTATTCCAGTAAACAAGGCATGTAGTAAATAATTATTTAAGAACGCTTAATCATTGTTTTAGAAGGACAAAGGCATTTAAACGAATCCATTTTATTGAATGTTTTGGTCTTCGCAAGTTCTATGGTTAATACACAGCTTAAAATTCCTTTTTAATTCGCCCTAATGATCGACGCAATTTTCAGAGCGTTTAATTTTTAAACGACTTTTAAAATTAACTTAGCTATACAGAACAACCGTTATAAAAGCGGCTAATAAAAGCCAAAATAACCTCCGAACCTTAACGTCATATTTTATGATCCAGCATTACCTACATCGTTATACCTCCTTATATTTTCGCAACCTTTACTGACACAAAACTCATAAAAGCTGTAATATTTACTGCGGGGAGCAATAAATAGCTGGCCATTAAAGCTAATAGAATATTGGGTACCTACGGACTAAAGAAGCATGTTTTATCCAGCAGTAAAATTCATGCTAAATAAGATTTGAAACAAAAACAACCAAAATTATATTGTATGCTAAGAGAGTTGAAGGCAGTATTTTTTTTCTTAACTTATCCCAGATAAAATTAACAACATGAAAATTTTCAAAACGGGTTCTAAAAGTTGTAACAAAGTTACTAATTTTCTCCTTAATTAGATTGTGCTAATTAGTTTTAAGTTATTTTGTATTTTCATAGAGCATTGGCAGTTTATACCTCTCGGTATCTATCGCCAGATCCCGGTTCGCTTCGGTCTCCCCCTACTAGACATCGAGTATAACCGACCGAACTACATTTAAGCATGGCCTGCGTTGTTCGAGCAGGCGATTTTCAATTGAGACCGTTAATTCATTAAGACCGATACAGCATTGAGACCGGCACTTTAAGTTTGACGATCACTTCGCGTTTAAAAATAGCACTTGTGTGTGTGTGGAATCCAGGATAACCGCTGTTTGTAGGTAAGTACGCAGGCTATCGCATAAAATATTTGATTAAGTTTTTCGTCGTATTTTAAGCAGTACATATTATTATTATTTGCATATTCTTCCGTATGTTGTATTGTGGTGAGTTGCAGTAACTTCTTGAACCCGTTTTATTCCCGAAACACCTTATTTCCGGACCCCGGATAATTAATGGCACCGCGTCTTGAACTGTTGTTAGACTTTATTTAATTCTATATAGCCCACGGACTTTTCAAAACCGTATTTTAGCCGTCTTTGCGAAAAGGACCAAACTAAATAGGTAACACCGAGTTTTGTCTGATTTCGTAATAGAAGTGATCGAATAAATTGAGAAAACCGTATTTAAATAACATTGTGTCAGATTAGTAGCATAATAAGCTGCCTATGTTTTTGGTGAAAGTGATTATTGGCTTACTTTGTAAATAGCTAACCGAGACCTAAGCTCCCTTATTTTTTAGAGTGGTGCCCAGATTTCCGTCCGAAAGAGTGAAATCATAACTGCCAAACGTAAAAGACCAAAATTTGGCAACACCGAACTAGGTCTCTTTACAAAGTATGGAAGGGCTAGAGAAAATTCGTTAAAGTCATTCGATTATTCGTAGCCAATTATACAAAACAACCAAATTTTATTAGATACCCCTTCTAGAAGGTTATTGACAATATTATTACAGTCGATTGTGTTTTATAAAGCTTTCTTTTGTGTTTAAATTAAAAGGAATAACGTTTTATAAGTGAGTATAGACAAAAACAGAACCCTACTTAATAGGATGTTTTTGGGTCAGTTAAAATAAAAACAAATTTGCCAGCTGTCACGGTTATTTTCAATAAGGATAAAGGAAACTTTTAGGGCAAATAAAGTTATGCATAACATAAATTTTAAGTTAGTAGTTTCACGTTCCTTCAACTTTTTGTTTATTTATATTTGTTTATTTATTTTTATTGGATTTATGGCTTTTTACAAACAAATCTAGCGAATTTTAATAAAAAATTCGAAGGTATTAAAAAAAACTATACAAAACTAACCTTAAAAGATAACGGTAAGATTAAAGGACGGCCACCGTAAGTATCGGGCGCCGCACAATGGTTAATCCCTATGAAAATACTATGCATTTTCATATCAAGATTTAAAAACAAAAATTCGATTTTTTTGTAAAGAAATGTCTCCTGAGTTTAATTAAACCTATGATTGTTTTTTCAGATTTATTTTGAATTTTGAAAAATTGGACGGTAAAGTAAAATTTTGTATTTATTTTTCATTTTTTTCTCAATCTGCAACCCGTCCTTTATTTATCTCTTTAAAAAAATCGCTTTGTCAATTTTCCTCGTTTCTTTTTATGTTTCGTGCGTATATTTAGTAGTGTTTTGTAAGCCTAAAAAGAAAAAAAAAAGCTTTTATCTATTATTTTAAAAAAAATTTAAATAACAGAAAAAACTATGTTATTTTGATGTATGCAAATTTCTGCAGACTAAAAGTTGTCTTCCCGCAGCCTCCCGCAATAAGATTTTTTTATGGTTATAATCCACAATGTCTTATCTTTATGACTGCATGCATAGGTTACAGCTGCCAATATCTGCCTATCTGTGAATTAGGTTTCTAAAATTGTTACTTTGTTATTCAAATATACTAGAAATACACATAATTAACGGGTTTAAGTTGCTGTGATAATATGGATAAATTTATATATTTTGAAGTATTTATTTCTTTTATTATTTATCAGTCAATTTATCAGTTTCTTATCATTCATTATATTTACTAATTATATTTTTTAAGATGTAATGTACAGGGTGACCGTATAAAAAGTTCCACTTGGAAAACTTTTTTGTTATTCGGCGGAAAATGATAAATCAAAAAGTGAATTACTCACGAAATAATTAATAGTTTTATTACGGTTTCACTTTTTTTTAAATCACACCCTACACGCAAGATGGCCATTTGTCTTTATTTTAATTGTACACCCTGTATATTTTTAAAATTTTTAATAGATCTTTACTTTCTTATTTATCTATGTCTTGAGACAGCATTGTGTTGAACAAAGAATTAGCTATACTATTTTTCCTTTGCTAACACATTGCCCTTATGGCAAATTATTTTTTATTTTACTCAAGAACCGCTTAAGAATTCAGATATGATCTATTTAAAAATTTTAAAAAACATACAGGATGTTCTGTCGCAGAAAAGGACCTCCTAGCCTGTGGAGTGTGATTAAGGCAAAAACTGAAAATGTGGCAAAAATCTATGTACTTTCATGAGTAATCTAATTTTTGAATTATCTTTATGTTTCGTAAGTAGTAGTAGTAAGTAGTAATAAAAAAGTTTTTTCATGTGGAACTTTATAAACGGTGACCCTGTACATTGTTGGGATATTTTTAACATAAAGAGCTTTTTTATTCTTGTGAAAAATAAGAGTTTAAGATATAAATTTGTGGATTACTTCCTATTGTAAAAAATATATTAATTTGTTTACTTTTGACCACCCTAAATAAATTTAAAAATATAGGAATAAGTAGGCGACAAGAAATTGTCGGACTCTTTAAGGGGGGGAGGGGCTAAATAATAATTTAACAAAAATTATAGTACTTTATGTTAGATTCCACAATGAAATTTAAGGGACTGCGAGGGCCTTGGGGCAGAGGAGCATGTCATGACACAATGGAGGGCGAAAGTAGTTTTTTTGAAAAAAAAAATCATCAGTCAAACTAGTAACAATGGTTACCAAGTTAGTAACCATTGCTAGTAATATTGAGTAATTATTTACCTTTTTATTTATAATACACAATTTTTACCCTGCAAGGGAGAGAAGAGAGGAATGAGCTAAAATAAATTGGTAAATATGTGTTGAATATATATACAAAATTTTAAGTTTATGTGATAAATACTCTTAAAGATATTAACTTTTTTCCGAAATTTAACCGTTTTAAACCACGCGCCGTTACTTCAAATAACAAAAATGGAGCGAGAAGCTCCTAATAAGCAGACTGTTGTGTGAAGATGTATGCAGTGGACGCATAGGACGCTGGTGTGGATATTTTGAATTCTGTTTTCTGTTTCTGAATATTTGAAATCTTGATTTTTGATTATGAATAAAAAATTATTTGTTTTTGACAATGTTATATATTTTCGATCTCTAATCAAATTGTGACTTTGTCATTATAACGGGTGGTGGTACAATGATATAAATAAAAGTATTGCAAATCAATGATAACCAACAATAAAAAGTTATTGATATTTAACATGCCGCCCCCGTTGAAATGTCCAAATTTCAAAAATAATAAATAAAATTACCCAACAATAAAAGTTTTACAAATAAAATTGAGGTTAATTTTAAACTCTCTAAACCTAACTTATCTAATATTTTGTTAACTCTAGAAGAGTTTGTACATTTACAGTCCTTGTTTTTTAAACAAAAAGGCAATTTCTGGATTTCGATATCATATTCGGGATCATCCCTTATCACATTAGACCAGGAAATATTTAATCTTGACTTGAAGTTTTTTCCATAGGTAATGGCGCTAACTTGGTAATATCACGTTTGTAAATACCATATTGCGTTTGAACGGATACAACCCTGACCAGGTTGTCATGACCGGGATGTAGTTCAACGACCCGTCCTAATGGCCAATTCATAGGTGGTTCATTTTCTGTCTTAAGAAGGACCATTGTTCCCATCTTGATATTTTGCTGTGGGGAACACCATTTTGTGCGCTGCTGCAAGGAGTGAATATAGTCTGTACTCCAAACATGCCAAAACTGTTGTACGATTTGTTGCAGCTGCTTAAAGTAGTTCAGCCGATTTGGCTTAACGTCTGTCACATTGTCTTGTGGACAGGCAAGTAAGCTTCTTCCAATAAGGAAATGACCAGCCGTAAGTACTTGAAAATCCATAGGATCATCGGATAGAGGGGTCAAAGGTTGACTGTTGAGGATTGCCTCTATCTGTGTGAGGACAGTGTAGAAATTCTCGAAGTCAAGCTTCACACTTCCCAGGACTCGTTTTAAATGATACTTGAAAGATTTTATCGCGGCTTCCCAAAGACCACCACAATGGGGAGAACGAGGGGGAATAAAATGCCAATTAATTTTGTTGTCAGAGAAAAAAAGTTTGATATTGATTGACGCAATCAGTAACTACCGCGCATAATCTATCAAGTTCGTTGCTTGAACCTTTAAAATTTGTGGCGTTATCACTATAAATGTGACTACATAAGCCACGCCTTGACACAAATCTTTTAAATGCGTTTAAAAATGCTTCAGTTGTTAAATCAGTTACAAGTTCAATATGCACAGCACGAGTTGAAAAACATACGAATAGGCTTATATAGCATTTAAGTGTTACCCGACTGCGCGTTTTTCCATCTTTGATAGCGTAAGGACCTGCAAAATCCACTCCACATACACTAAAGGGACTGGAAGGGGTAACCCTTGAAGCTGGCAAAGAACCCATAAGCTGAGTAATATCACGAGGTCTCACTCGAAAGCAAGTAATACATTTTCTAAGTAAATATCGAATTTCATTTCTACCATTGACCACCCAAAATTTATTTCTAATCTGAGATAAAATAATTTGAGTTCCACCATGTAAATATTTTAAGTGGTAATGTCTAATCAATAGAGTAGTAAATGGATGTTTTGGAGGTAATATAATAGGAAATTTTTGATCAAAGCTAAGATGAGAATGTCTTAGTCTGCCATCAAGCCTGAGTAAACCATCATTATCCAACGTAGGATTTAGTCTTATAAGTTTACTGCTCCTTTCAATCTTATTCCCTTCCTGAAGACATTTAATATCTTTATTAAAACTTTCCTGTTGAACTAAAGAACAAAGGGTACGCTCAGCCTTATCTAGCTCTTGAATAGTCAAAGTTTTAGATAACTCCAATCTTTGATAATATTTTTTGGCTTTTAGGTTATTCCAAAATCTTAAAATAAATGCTGTAACTTTAACTAATTTACTGTAAGAGGAATAAAGATCAAAGATAAAGCTGTGACTGTTTGGTTTTTGTATGGCAGTATAAGTTAAAGTAATTTTTACTGTTCGAACTTCAGGAACAGTATCAATTTTAGTTGTTATTGCTTTAGGCCAATTTTCCTTTGGTTGACCAATAAAAGAAGGACCGTGCCACCAAAGCAAAGAATTTTCTAAAAATTGGGGGTTACAACCACGACTTAAAATGTCGCTTGGATTTTGATCAGTTGTCACGTGTCTCCATTGACTATTTTCTGTTAATCGCTGAATCTCAGCTACGCGATTACTAACAAAAACTTTCCAATGGCTAGGCTCTTTTTCTAACCACGCTAAGACAATTGTAGAATCTGTCCAATAAGTGATGTTAGAAATCTTAACACGTAATGTACGTTTTATTCTGTCCATTAGTTGTGCTAATAAATATGCACCAGACAATTCGAGCTTCGGAATGGTTAAGTTAGAATTCAGAGGGGCTAACCGACTCTTAGCACAGATAAGATTTGAATGCATACTACCCTTATCGTCACAAAAAACCAGGTAAATAGCTGCTCCGTAAGCTAACTGAGAGCTATCGCAGAAGCCATGAAGTTGTATCTTATCTGCTAGAGTAGAATGTAGTACGCATCTTGAAATCTTGATAGCACTGATACACTTTATCTGCTTTAAAAATTCTAGCCAAGTTAAGGAAATAGAATCTGGTAAATTATCATCCCAATCTAGCTTATTATTCCAGATGTCCTGTAGAATAAGTTTAGCTCGGACAATGATTGGATTGACCAATCCTAAAGGGTCAAATAACTGGGCTACACCTGCCAACACAGTTCTTTTTGTGATGATAGATGGTTCATTGTTCATCTGAAAAATATAACTTAGTGTATCATCTTTAGGATTTCAACAAATACCTAAAGTTTTGATCTCTCTGTCACCTTTAATTAAAAAAGGTTCTGAAGAATCGTTGATAGCTGATAAAAAGTCTGCATCATTTGACATCCATTTTCGCAGATTAAAACCAGAATTATGTAAGATTCGTGAAATATCATTTTTTAGCTGAATAGCTGATTGAAAGTCGTTATAACCGGTTATAAGATCGTCCATATAGAAATCTTCTTTGATAATTTGTGAAATTTTAGGATTATTTTCCTGACATTTAAAACCAATCTCATTTAAAACACGTGTAGCAAGAAAGGAACTGCTGGTTAAACCATAAACAATAGTGTTTAATTCATAGTGCTTTATTTCTTGAGATGGATTATCACGCCAAAGTATGCGTTGAAAAGATCTATCTGATTTATCAACTAATACCATGCGAAACATTTTTTCAACATCAGCTGTTAAAACAATCGGATAAGTTCGCATGCGCAAAACTATGTCAAACAAATCACTTTGTACTTTGGGACCTGCTTTTAGAACCTGATTCAAACTAACACCAGAACTTGAAGAACAACTTCCATTGAATACTACTCTGGTCTTAGTAGTTTCACTAGTGTCCTTAAAGACTGGGTGATGAGGAAGATAAAATGAGATCTTGTCATGATGATCAAGATTTGGATTAATTTGTGACATATGCCCCATCTCTTCATATTCTTTTAAAAAATTAGAATATTGTTTGCGAAGTTCTGAGTTTTTTGAAAGTCGTTTTTCTGTAGAAAAAAGGCATTTTTTTGCATTTTGAAAAGAATCTTCTAAGTTTTGTAATATAAGTATCCTTTAATGGTAATTTTACTACGTAACGTCCGGTACTGTCTTGTTTAAGATTTTGTCTAAAGTGTATTTTGCATTCTAGCTCCTCAGTAGTAAGCTTATTTTGATCACGCTGTACGTTTTCTATAGACCAGAAATCGCGTACGGTATCATGCAATGAATTGATGGAAAGATGACATAGAGAATTCAACTGAGAACTAGATTGCTTGAGTGTAGTGTGTAAAGGACCGGCTAAAAACCATCCTAGCGTGGAATTCTGTATGATAGGTTGATTTGCTCCTAGTTTGATTTGTTGACTTTCAAGCAAATTAAAAAATAAATTGGTTCCAAGCAAAATATCAATTTCTTGACATTCGTGGAATTGTGGATCTGCTAGTTGCAGGTTTGATGGAATTTTAAGTAAGCTGGGATCAAAAGAAATTTGCGGTAACTTGGAAGTGATTTTATCGATAACTAGCAAATGAATGTTCGTCTTAAAATAATGATTAGTTGACTGAAGCTCAGTCGAAAATGATTTATTGATTTTGATTGGTGCTTGGTTAATACCATTAACTCTCATATGAACTGGTTGAGATTTAATGTTCAGTCTATTGTATAGTTTAGTCGTACAAAGATTATTCATACTACCGGAATCTAACATGGCACGACATTTGATAGGTTTCCTATCCTTGTCTAATAATTCTATGATCGCTGTTGCAAGAAGAGGTTGACAAAACGCTTGTTTGCCATGAATCTCGCAGTATGCTGTCTGGCTGTTTTCAGGATATATGTCAGAATTATCCCGCAGTGTTTGTTTTTCATTTTCACAATGTACTTCTGGTGAAACTTCTTCATTTTCCTGTACAAATGCACAGGTATCTCTAAAATTAGCATCTGTTTGTGCGGGTTTGAATTTAGACTCATGGAGGATTGAATTATGATGCTGAGAACAGAATTTACAGTTTCTTGATGGACATAAGTTTAATTCATGGCCTGTATGAAGACAGTTTGTGCAAATACCTCGCTTTTCTAGCTCACTTTTGCGAACCTTTATCGGTAAAGCCAACAATCGAAAACACTTGTAGGTAGAATGTGTGTTTAAGCGACAAAATGAGCAAGAGAAGTCTGCATGGTCTATCTGTTTTATTTGTTCGTTATCTATGCCTACATGTGAGAATGCTTTTTTTGTTTGCTGAATAGTGTTTTTTGAAAATGTTTGATTTATTGGTTTTGGTTTAAATGGTGTTGTAGTTGTATTAATGTTTTTGTTGTAAATTTTTGTATCAATGGTTTCTAAAATCTGAACTCTATTTTTAAGAAAATTCATAAAATCTGTATACTTGGGTCTTTCACTTTTATTTGTGATCTCCCATTCGCGTCTTGTAGTAATATCTAACTTACTTGTTAACAAATACAACAATATAGTGTCCCAATATTCTACCGGTTCTTGCGCAATGATTGACATGACTCTTTTAGCAGAGCAGGATAATCAAAAAGATTTTTTAAATGCTTATGTGTTAATATTCTTTTATTCTCATACCTTTCTCGAAGAAGTGTTAATGCAATACTGTAGTTACTCTCCGTCACATTGAGTGATTTGAGAACCTCTGCTGCATCACCTTTTATGCACTGTTTTAACTGAAAAAATTTCTGAATTATCGGAATGTTTGGATCATCATCTACAATGGATTTAAATACCTGAAAAAAGTTTCCCATTGTTCATGCTCTCCATAAAATGAAGGAGGAGTAATTTTGAACATATTATGATTCGGGACATGAACGACTGATGTGGGTGGATTTTGCGGTAATGATTGTATTGTTGCCGGTGCAGATGTATTTGGCAACGATTGCAGAATTTTTTGTTTTTCGAATGCATTTTGATCAATAATGTCAAGCGCAATTCCACTAATTGCAAAATAAGCATTTTCGTAAGAATCACCCTCGGACTGTTGCGTGGGATCAAGCTGAATGAGCTCTTCCTGTATTTTTTCAAATTGACCAAATGCCGTGTTTAATTTTTCCAACCTAATTTTTACTTCCGAAATTGATAGACTATCGCTGCTTGTGCTTTGAATGAAGTTTTTAAAACTTCCCCGTCTTTCTACCAACTGAAGAATCTTTGCTTGCTTTTCTGTCATTCTAACAACAATTTATAATAAAAATAAGTTATGTGAAACCTGAGCTGCAAGAAAACTAACACAGCCCCACTTATGGAGCAAGCCCACCTGATAATTGATCCGCTGATGTCTTGTTACGCTATGCTGTTTTTCGAAATGATTTTCTGCGAAGATCCGCTCGAAGAGCAAAAATATGTCTGCGAAGATCCGCTCGAAGACCAAAAATATGTTGTGTGAAGATATATGCAGTGGACGCATAGGACGCTGGTGTGGATATTTTGAATTCTGTTTTCTGTTTCTGAATATTTGAAATCTTGATTTTTGATTATGAATAAAAAATTATTTGTTTTTGACAATGTTATATATTTTCGATCTCTAATCAAATTGTGACTTTGTCATTATAACGGGTGAATGTGGTACAATGATATAAATAAAAGTATTGCAAATCAATGATAACCAACAATAAAAAGTTATTGATATTTAACACAGACTCAGTAATAACAATAACGCTAAGATAGTGTAAATACGCGACCCCAAATGTCTCTAATAACAAAAAAAGAGAGATAAGTTGCTAATGTGCAGACTCAGTAATAACAATAACGGTAACGTGTGAAATACACGACCCAACATGTCCCTAATGGTTTCTCTTATAGAATTAATTGTTAGATATTATAATATTGAACGCTGGGCTAGCCCATTGTTAGAAGTGAGGAGACCATACGACAAAAAACAAATGGATCCATGATGGATCTAATATCTTTCTAACCCATTAGCACACTTCAAGTAAACTTCTTGCTATATCAGCCTTGAAAACAGTTTTTTGTAAATATTTCAGGAACGACCGCTCCTACGAAGTAGTTACAAATTATTGAGAATTTTTTTATTTTATATTCCAATCTGAAACTCGAAATTTATAAATTTTTGTTTTGGTGATAAAACGACAAAATTAGATGCCCTCTATCATTATCCTACCTAGCTATAACACCTACATAAATTTGATCTTCGAATCAAGAAATTTATATATTAAGAACTTAAAATAATCATCAGTTATACCGAAATAATTTGAGGTTTCTTTTATTTACGTGAAATTAAATTTTGTGAATTGTGTCAGTTTTGTTCTAAGGGTGCGATCTGTTCAAGTAAAGGACCCGGGGCGCTAAGCAACTCTTCCTCTATAGATAGAGAGCCTCCTAACTTACCCTCGTACACCGGCGTGCATCCGTCGACGTCAAAGTATTCGCCGGTCGGACTATGTCACGGTTCAAGGGGCCGTAAGGGTGCTTTTTGGGTAGGGAGCGGTGTGGAACCGAACCCCAAATAAGAAAGCTCCCTTAGGTTGAACCTAATTGTACCGCACTGCCGAATCGAGATAACAAGGTTAACCCGATTCACCGTATCGATAACGATAAGGGCAATGTTAGCCTTGGCGTCCGCCGGGAAAATTACTTGGCGTATGGATCAAGACCAAGGCTAAAAATCAACACAGTTTTAGAGGGCTACAACTTATTTATTGAAAGGTCTATGGAAACTTTGAGAGGAGGTTGGTCCACCCACTTACCCTTATTTAGTCTACACTGCTATATCCCCTTTGTAGAATAGGTTCGTCTTGTCTGTCTCACAAAAGCTGTGGACGCTACACACCCGTGACACTCAAAAGTCGATGGACTTGCTAACCCAAATTTTGACTAACCCCAAAAAAACTTTCTTGGGTCTATTTATCACTTCGCTCTAGGCCACGATAAATACGTGCGTGCCCATATTCCAAATATTCCTTGTTTGAATAGGCATCACGTATTTATCTAGACGCATCTAGGGTTACTCCCGTGACAGACCCGACACAACGAGTATTAACGGTATGAGCATGTAATTTTTTAGAGCAAGACAAGAAAAGTATCCCCTCCATCAGCGCATTGGGGCAGCAGCATGAGCATAAGTCTATATGTAAATGCCGTATCTATTCCAGTAAACAAGGCATGTAGTAAATAATTATTTAAGAACGCTTAATCATTGTTTTAGAAGGACAAAGGCATTTAAACGAATCCATTTTATTGAATGTTTTGGTCTTCGTAAGTTCTATGGTTAATACACAGCTTAAAATTCCTTTTTAATTCGCCCCAATGATCGACGTAATTTTCAGAGCGTTTAATTTTTAAACGACTTTTAAAATTAACTTAGCTATACAGAACAACCGTTATAAAAGCGGCTAATAAAAGCCAAAATAACCTCCGAACCTTAACGTCATATTTTATGATCCAGCATTACCTACATCGTTATACCTCCTTATATTTTCGCAACCTTTACTGACACAAAACTCATAAAAGCTGTAATATTTACTGCGGGGAGCAATAAATAGCTGGCCATTAAAGCTAATAGTATATTGGGTACCTACGGACTAAAGAAGCATGTTTTATCCAGCAGCAAAATTCATGCTAAATAAGATTTGAAACAAAAACAACCAAAATTATATTGTATGCTAAGAGAGTTGAAGGCAGTATTTTTTTCTTAACTTATCCCAGATAAAATTAACAACATGAAAATTTTAAAAATGTGTTCTAAAAGTTGTAACAAAGGTACTAATTTTCTCCTTAATTAGATTGTGTTAATTAGTTTTAAGTTATTTTGTATTTTCATAGAGCATTGGCAGTTTATACCTCTCGGTATCTATCGCCAGATCCCGGTTCGCTTCGGTCTCCCCCTACTAAACATCGAGTATAACCGACCGAACTACATTTAAGCATGGCCTGCGTTGTTCGAGCAGGCGATTTTCAATTGAGACCGTTAATTCATTGAGACCGATACAGCATTGAGACCGGCACTTTAAGTTTGACGATCACTTCGCGTTTAAAAATAGCACTTGTGTGTGTGTGGAATCCAGGATAACCGCTGTTTGTAGGTAAGTACGCAGGCTATCGCATAAAATATTTGATTAAGTTTTTCGTCGTATTTTAAGCAGTACATATTATTATTATTTGCATATTCTTCCGTATGTTGTATTGTGGTGAGTTGCAGTAACTTCTTGAACCCGTTTTATTCCCGAAACACCTTATTTCCGGACCCCGGATAATTGATGGCACCGCGTCTTGAACTGTTGTTAGACTTTATTTAATTCTATATAGCCCACGGACTTTTCAAAACCGTATTTTAGCCGTCTTTGCGAAAAGGACCAAACTAAATAGGTAACACCGAGTTTTGTCTGTTTTCGTAATAGAAATGATCGAATAAATTGAGAAAACCGTATTTAAATAACATTGTGTCAGATTAGTAGCATAATAAGCTGCCTATGTTTTTGGTGAAAGTGATTATTGGCTTACTTTGTAAATAGCTACGATATTTGTTAGATTTTACCAAATAAAAGTGGTACATTTGGGTTATATTGCCTGGATTTTATTTCCCAACCAATACTAGAACCCATTTTTCTCGACTGTTTAAAGGCTAGCCGTACTGGCCGGTGGAGACCTAAGCTCCCTTATTTTTTAGAGTGGTGCCCAGATTTCCGTCCGAAAGAGTGAAATCATGACTGCCAAACGTAAAAGACCAAAATTTGGCAACACCGAACTAGGTCTCTTTACAAAGTATGGAAGGGCTAGAGAAAATTCGTTAAAGTCATTCGATTATTCGTAGCCAATTATACAAAACAACCAAATTTTATTAGATACCCCTTCTAGAAGGTTATTGACAATATTATTACAGTCGATTGTGTTTTATAAAGCTTTCTTTTGGGTTTAAATTAAAAGGAATAACGTTTTATAAGTGAGTATAGACAAAAACAGAACCCTACTTAATAGGATGTTTTTGGGTCAGTTAAAATAAAAACAAATTTGCCAGCTGTCATGGTTATTTTCAATAAGGATAAAGGAAACTTCCAGGGCAAATAAAGTTATGCATAACATAAATTTTAAGTTAGTAGTTTCAGATTCCTTCAACTTTTTGTTTATTTATATTTGTTTATTTATTTTTATTGGATTTATGGCTTTTTACAAACAGATCTAGCGAATTTTAATAAAAAATTCGAAGGTATTAAAAAAAACTATACAAAACTAACCTTAAAAGATAACGGTAAGATTAAAGGACGGCCACCGTAAGTATCGGGCGCCGCACAATGGTTTATCCCTATGAAAATACTATGCATTTTCATATCAAGATTTAAAAACAAAAATTCGATTTTTATGTAAAGAAATGTCTCCTGAGTTTAAACCTATGATTGTTTTTTCAGATTTATTTTGAATTTTGAAAAATTGGACGGTAAAGTAAAATTTTGTATTTATTTTTCATTTTTTTCTCAATCTGCAACCCGTCCTTTATTTATCTCTTAAAAAAAATCGCTTTGTCAATTTTCCTCGTTTCTTTTTATGTTTCGTGCGTATATTTAGTAGTGTTTTGTAAGCCTAAAAAGAAAAAAAAAACTTTTATCTATTATTTCAAAAAAAATTAAAATAACAGAAAAAACTATGTTATTTTGATGTATGCAAATTTCTGCAGACTAAAAGTTGTCTTCCCGCAGCCTCCCGCAATAATATTTTTTTATGGTTATAATCCACAATGTCTTATCTTTATGACTGCATGCATAGGTTACAGCTGCCAATAACTGCCTATCTGTGAATTAGGTTCCTAAAATTGTTACTTTGTTATTCAAATATACTAGAAATACACATAATTAACGGGTTTAAGTTGCTGTGATAATATGGATAAATTTATATATTTTGAAGTATTTATTTCTTTTATTATTTATCAGTCAATTTATCAGTTTCTTATCATTCATTATATTTACAAATTATATTTTTTAAGATGTATTGTACAGGGTGACCGTATAAAAAGTTCCACTTGGAAAACTTTTTTGTTATTCGGCGGAAAATGATAAATCAAAAAGTGAATTACGCACGAAATAATTAATAGTTTTATTACGGTTTTACTTTTTTTTTTAAATCACACCCTACACGCAAGATGGCCATTTGTCTTTATTTTAATTGTACACCCTGTATATTTTTAAAATTTTTAATAGATCTTTACTTTCTTATTTATCTATGTCTTGAGACAGCATTGTGTTGAACAAAGAATTAGCTATACTATTTTTCCTTTGCTAACACATTGCCCTTATGGCAAATTATTTTTTATTTTACTCAAGAACCGCTTAAGAATTCAGATATGATCTATTTAAAAATTTTAAAAAACATACAGGATGTTCTGTCGCAAAAAGGACCTCCTAGCCTGTGGAGTGTGATTAAGGCAAAAACTGAAAATGTGGCAAAAATCTATGTACTTTCATGAGTAATCTAATTTTTGAATTATCTTTATGTTTAGTAAGTAGTAGTAGTAAGTAGTAATAAAAAAGTTTTTCCATGTGGAACTTTATAAACGGTGACCCTGTACATTGGTGGGATATTTTTAACATAAAGAGTTTTTTTATTCTTGTGAAAAATAAGAGTTTAAGATATAAATTTGTGGATTACTTCCTATTGTAAAAAATATATTAATTTGTTTACTTTTGACCACCCTAAATAAATTTAAATATATAGGAATAAGTAGGCGACAAGAAATTGTCGGATTCCTTAAGGGGGGGAGGGGCTAAATAATAATTTAACAAAAATTATAGTACTTTATGTTACATTCCACAATGAAATTTAAGGGACTGCGAGGGCCTTGGGGCAGAGGAGCATGTCATGACACAATGGAGGGCGAAAGTAGTTTTTTTGAAAAAAAAAATCATCAGTCAAACTAGTAACAATGGTTACCAAGTTAGTAACCATTGCTAGTAATATTGAGTAATTATTTACCTTTTTATTTATAATACACAATTTTTACCCTACACCCTGCAAGGGAGAGGAGAGAGGAATGAGCTAAAATAAATTGGTAAATATGTGTTGAATATATATACAAAATTTTAAGTTTATGTGATAAATACTCTTAAAGATATTAACTTTTTTCCGAAATTTAACCGTTTTAAACCACGCGCCGTTACCTTAAATAACAAAAATGGAGCGAGAAGCTCCTAATAAGCAGACTCAGTAATAACAATAACGCTAAGATAGTGTAAATACGCGACCCCAAATGTCTCTAATAACAAAAAAAGAGAGATAAGTTGCTAATGTGCAGACTCAGTAATAACAATAACGGTAACGTGTGAAATACACGACCCAACATGTCCCTAATGGTTTCTCTTATAGAATTAATTGTTAGATATTATAATATTGAACGCTGGGCTAGCCCATTGTTAGAAGTGAGGAGACCATACGACAAAAAACAAATGGATCCATGATGGATCTAATATCTTTCTAACCCATTAGCACACTTCAAGTAAACTTCTTGCTATATCAGCCTTGAAAACAGTTTTTTTGTAAATATTTCAGGAACGACCGCTCCTACGAAGTAGTTACAAATTATTGAGAATTTTTTTATTTTATATTCCAATCTGAAAATTTTATAAAAATTGGTTTTCGAGTCGAATTTATTCTGACAGATTTACAAGGAAAACTGACAGCTGACCTCTTAAAATTGATATACCAAATTCAAATTTAAAAGTAAAGTCGCTAAATTTGATTTAATAAATACAGACACTAATAAATTCGGTTCTGAGATACACAAAGGCCGATTTTTGAAAGAAAGCTGCTGCTTTTTATATGTATATCTGTCACAATACGGTTGATTTTAAAATAAGCTCAGGTTTTATTCCAATAAGTGTCTATTGCATCCAAATAACAAATTTTCGGCGTTATCTGAAAAAAACTTTTGCGCCAAAATCAATATCGTTTCTACCTAATGCTGCACGCAATTTATAAACTCATAACCTTACCTAAATCCTATACAGGTATAGTTCAAATTATACCCATTTGTAATGACGTTATTTTTTTTATCTTTGTTTAGTATATTATAAACAGGGGTGACAATAAACTTTTTTTAAAAAATTGGTGTTTATGATTTAAATAGGTAGGTAATTGGTTATGTGAAGTATCCGTCACTGTCAATCAAAAAACATTGATTGGCAAAAATATCTAGGCCATACGTTTTTTCCTTACTTGGTGACGTCATTACAAATGCGTATAATTTAGACTATACTTTTTCTAAAATAATTTAGAGCAAGTAAACGCTTTGTGGTCCTCCCTCCCAATAGTAAGCCTTCGCGACGTTGCGTTGGTGCTATATAGTATTATGTTACTAATATTTTTCTACGAATAAGTTTAGAAAATAACGTTTACCTCAAGTTCCCAAATAAAAGGAGTTTCACACATCCTGCATCCTGTGTTCAACGTGCCCGCACTTTCATATTATTACGTTGCAAACTTTAATATTATATTCGCCTTGCTCGCTCCCTAAAACTTGAAGAGAAAGCAAAATATCTCCTTACCTAATGAAACAAAGGAAAGAGAGGTCTAAGTAGATAGGGAAGCAAATTTTGAGCCAGATATGCAAAAACCAATTTTCAGAGACATCCAGGGTTTTAGTTCGCTTTGAAAAGAACAAGAAGTGCACAATGGTAATATTTTGTTTTTTTTTTTAGATAAATTGTACAACAACGAACAAAAGTATTTTACATGCGTTAATATATAGGGGAAAGGGGGGCAAAATGGGATACTTAGTTTTATAGGCCCTTTCTTCCTATTAAATGATCACCATTGCGTTCGGCCGTTTGGAACTAAGTTGGCTAGATATGTTATCTTTATGTTTTAATTTTCAGTTTAAGCGATTATGAACTTTATTATACTTTAATTTTTATTTTTTTAAACAGTTGACTTTGCCCCATTTTGCCTCCCATACGCAGTAAAATAGGTACCTATATGTCGCGGAATGGGCGGGGCGTTTGTGTTATTTTAAATCGATATTTTTGTGAGACAAGTTTTATTTATTAAAAAACTAGCGAAGATTAAAATATTTATTTTAAAAATAAAAAGTTGTATTAAAAAATACATTTATAATAAGTAAATTTAGTATTTACAAAATTTATAAAGAATTTCAGCGACCTTGTCATTGCTGTCGATTCTCCTATATAAATTTTGCGTTCATTTCTTGCAATAATACCAAAAAAATTGGTGCAAATGGGGTAAGGGTTATTAGGTATCACAAGGTACCTCGTTTTGCTTCTATAAGAAACCCGATTTGCCCCAGTTAAATTCAAACAAAAATCATACACCGTAAAGGGCTAACTTTACGAGCAACGTGTTTAGTTATAAATGGTACATAGACCCACTAATTGTTCATTGTAAACAAAATTTTGAAAAGTCTGTAAATATGCATTTACCGTCACAAAATGCAAAAGCAATTTTTACAATATACAACATCACATGTTGAGCAAAAACCAGCTTAAACTGAGCCGACCGGCACCAATCATATTGCAAAGAGATGAATTAGTCCTGGGGATAAAACATCTGCTATTAACAGGATTTCTTCTTGCGCAGCAAATGATGAGGTTCTAAGAAGCGCGGGTACCAAGATGGAAGGACAAAAGATATATAATTAATAATGAAGGAAAAAAAATATTCAATAAAATAAGATCGAAAACTCTTACCTAACCTCATGGAATATTTTTTTCTAAATCTAAACCAACCCAATTCGATTTGAGGTTGAGCTTTAGCTTGAGCTTGAACTCCACTAACCTTATTTCTTGTTACGATCTTGGAATGATCTTATCGATTTATTTAATTTAATCTTTTGGCTTTTGAGCTGTAGGGTTTTTTTGGGCAACATCTTTCTTCTGTACATTCGATTTTTTATTATTTTGATCTTTTGTATATTTATTTTTCTATTTGTTTTGTCAACCAAATAAAAAAGACTACTTAATAACTGCATTATTCTAGAGTAAATTTGTAGGGTACTTCTAGAAAAAGTTGCAAACAAGGTACATTTTTTTATATTGCGTTTTAAAATCAAAAATAGTTTTACATCTTAAAAGTATTGAGTTTTTTTTTCATTTGCGAACCGCGATCTTGGTTTGTAAATGACAGATGTCAATAATTATGCAATTTGTGGAATCAGGGGCCCTGACTAGAAGAAAAATAAAATTAATCTTTTCGAAAGTTCTGCCGTCATTTTCTTTTTAAATAAAAAATTGGGTATTTAAGCTCACACTACTACTATACTATAGTAGTGTAATTGAGTCTGGAATTAAAAAAAAATACATTTTAGTTTTTTTTAAAGGGTGGAGGTAGATTTTAAAAATTAGAGTTTAAGTCAAAACATGGCTTGTGTGGTATCAAACGAAAGGTAATTGGGTCTGGAGTTGAATAAAATTTATTTCAGTTATATTAGCTCACACGTACACTATAACTATAGTACCTAGTGTGAGCTTAGGTGCCCCTATACATATTGGCAGAGAATTTTATGTTGTATATAAGTATATAAGTATATGTATATAAGTTGGACCGACATAAGTTAATAATAAAACTATTTGTGGTGTGTGTTAAACAAAAAAAATACAAAAATATGGCATATTTTTTTATGCCCGTTATTTAAACTTTGTCCAGTTTTTTTTCTTAACTTCGAAAAAAAGAAAAATGCTTTTCTGGTCGTCATCTAAAAAATAAATAAAGAAAATTTTTTTGTACATTGTAATTTAAAACTAATTGATATTTTGGTAAACAAATTCTAAACCAAAGAGATACTGATGTTTTTATTATTTACTATAAATTGATATATTACACTGTAAATACTAGTTGTTTCAAACAAGAACGAAAAAAGACCTTTTTTATCTGACTTTCGGCCGCCATCTTAAAATAGTAAATGTCAATTTGGAACTTTTTAAAAAATTTTACAAAAGTTGGCTTACTATTATTGATCAAATCCATTTTTTTTTTTTTTAATTTAATTTGTTCTACGAGCTATGAAGGTCTTTTTATTTTTGACATATTGAGCGCCACCTTTTTGTTGACTGGAAAACTTGTACTTTTTTGGTAAGTTTAAAGAGCTAGCCAGTAGCTTTAATATGAGGCATTAAAAAAAAATATCACACAAAAACTAAAGAAAATATAGAAAAAAAAAACGATTTTTTTTTAAATTTAGCCGCCATTTTGTTTTGAAGTGTCAGGTTTAAATTTTTTTACATTTTTAAATTGAGTTGGTCCCACTTATCACAAATAATTTAATTTCTCCTAAAACAGGCAATTCATTTTTTTTCTTAACTTTGGCAGTTGCCATCTTGGATTCTGAAGCAGGAAAATCGGGAATCCTCAATTAATCATAATCAATAATTTGCAGCTTGAGTTTACAAATTTGCTTTACTATATTTTGTTCTTTTAATTGTAAAGAGTTAAGCAGGCGAGGCGGCATGTTAAAATAACAAAAGAGTACTTCACAACAAATTTAAATATACAGAATTTATACCCAGGCAAACAAACAAACACACGAAAACGAGACAGAGTAGGTTTAATTAATTGACGGCACACACTCCGGGAGGCTATATCTGGAGAACAATCAATAAAGTTTTCATTAGTAGTGTGGGTCAGGTCCTGTTTGAAAAGGTAAAGGGTTACCTATGACAACGACCTGCGATATGTACTTGAAAAAACACACTAACAATATTTAGGAAATTTTGTCCTTAAAAGTTTGTCATCCCTGTATCATGTTTTCTTTAAAATAAGTACTTCTAATTTATGTTACAATTGCTATTGCTTTGGTTTTTATTAAAAACTCTTTATTTATTTTAAACCGAACCAAACCAAAATACGACGATTTCGTTAGAATGTCTCTCTAACCTTTTTCAATTGTACACTTACAATCATGTCTACAGGCTACTACTTATTAATACTACCTACTTGATTTGGTGGTCGAGTGTGACTGCCCGCCCCTTAAATCCTAAAATGCTTGTCCGTGCTGGGTTAACTAAAAACTTTTTTTTCTACATTGTTTTGCATGCAGCTTTAACAAACCTATGCAAAACTTCTTTTAGGCCATTAAATCAAATGATAATTTGATCAAGCATTATCCACACACTTTATGTGTTTTTTTTTACTTTATGTTTCTGTTAGATATGATTTACCACAGTCACACGAAATTTGGGTTCCGGTTTTGTCTTACAAAACTCCTTAATGTGTTTCCCGATGAAAATACTGTTTTAACATTGTAGTGCTGGGCTGTTTCTCTTATGTTTTCTGAAACCCTAGTCATGTTAGGAATTCACCTGGAAAAAAATAGGTGCAAGCTTTGTTTTTGTATAATTATTGTATAGCATCTGGGACACATCCCCATATATTATCCGCCAAAATTCTCCATGAGCCTCGCTAGATATAAGGCCCCAAAATGTTCTAAAAATCTGTTTTTTCAACTTTCTCGAAAACTAATAACTTTTTCGAGTAAAGTCATGAGAGAAAAAATACGCAAACTCGTTCGGTCTATAACACAAACTTAACAAAAATCCAACCTAAAATTTAAAAAAATATATTAAAAAATATAAACAGGGTGTCCCATTACGGATGGCAGCCGGATTTATCTCAGATACTAGTACAGCTACGACTTTGGGAAAAAAATTTTAATGACAAAATCGGGCCTTTTGAATTCACCTAAAATATTTTTGTTTCTGTAGCTCCCCGCTAGGGGGCAGTAATAACACCTCCCAACTATAAAAATTGCATTTTATGATAAAACATAAATAATCATACAAAAATTTTACCATATTCGTATTCCTTGAAAAATTCTGCATAATTTGAACCTCTCACTTGTACCTCTTTCTCACTTCTCCTCATGGATGGAATGCAAATGTCCCTTTTTATTTAAAAATTAATTGCTTCTACGTGGTAACCAAACCGACTCTTATTATTTATTTGGCTTATAAAGAAAACCCTAAAAAATGCAAATATTCTTGATTTTTTGTTCAAATTAAAATTCTTTCGAAAGAGGAAATTTTTTAAAAGTACCAAACCAAAAAACTTAAATTTCTTAAAAAATTATGATACAAACCCATTAATATTTTTACTTGAAGTTTTCAAGCGATCTTCATTTAAGATATTACTGAAATCCACAAGTCAAAATTTGACTTAGTTTTGAAGATATTTAAAAAATGGTCTTGTGTGTGTATTATGTGGTGAGACGAGACTTGGACGAGACCTTATTTTGTTATTTGCACGTGTCACATCTATTATAATTTTTATACAATTTAATGTTTATTGACGTTTTATAATTTGTTTTTGACATAAAGAATTATAAAACGTGAATAAACATCAAATTTTCCAAAAATTATAACAGGTGTGACATATGCAAATAATAAATTAAGGTCTCGTCTCACCACGTAATACACAAACTTTTTTTTTTTTATTTGTCAAACACACTGTGTTTTTTTTTAATTACAATCTAGTCAGTAAGACTAATTAGCAATTTTGTTTTAACTTAATTGAATTGATTGAACAAGTGAATAATAAGTATAGATAAGGGCCTAGTACGCTACCCTGGGGCACGCCTGCTTGAATTTCTCTTAAATTTGAGTATGAGTCTTCCTGTTTTACTCTAAAATGTCTATCAGATATGTATGATTCCAAAATATCTGAATATTGTTTTGGCAGAAACCGTTTTAGTTTAAAATTAAGGCCTTCATGCCACACTTTGTCAAATGCTTGTGCTACATCTAGAAAAACTGCAGAACAAACTTTTCCCTCTTCTAGTGCTTTTTCTATTATATTAGTAATTCTGTGTACTTGATCTATCGTGGAATGCTTGTCTCGAAAACCAAATTGATGAGATGGAATAATTTCTTGTCTTTCTATGATGGGTTTTATTCTTTTAAGCAATAATTTTTCATAGAGCTTGGATATAATTGGCAGCAAAGATATTGGCCTGTAAGATGACACGTCATGGAGTGATTTTCCCGGTTTTGGAATCATGATAACTTCTGCAACTTTCCACAGTTTAGGTACATACCTAAGCCTAAAAGACGCATTAATTAGGTTGCATAGTTTTACGATAGCTTTTCTGGGGAGTTGTTTTATGACTACCCCGTTAATAAGAACATACCCTGGGGCTTTCTTCGAATTAATATTTTTGATTTATGTTTCTTTTGGTGATGTAAGCTTAATATGGTCCTCGATTTGATGGGGTTCATTTAAATGAAAGTGTTCATCTGGTGCTTCGTGGGGCTGTAATGTTTTTTCTAAATGACTTGCAAAAATATCTGCTTTTCCTTCGTTACTCCTTGCCCACTGGTTTTTAGATTTTCGTATGGGTGGAATTTGGATAATTGGTCTTTTAAAATCTTTGGTTGCTTTCCAAAGGGAATAGTCGGTATTTTTATCATCTGTAAGGTCATTAAGAAAATGGTTAATAGATTCATTTTTTATTACTAGAATTTCTCGCCTAATGCGCTGCGTCATGTTGTTGAGATTTGTTTTGTCCCGAGGATCACGGCTTTGCTGCCACTTTCTTCTTAGTTTCCTTTTTTCCAATATAAGGTCTCTAATTTCCTTTGGATAGTTTTTTCCCTTAAAAATTATCTTTGGTTTTGGACTGTTTTCCCAAGCTGCTTGTTGAATATTTGTAACAAAATATTCAACTTCTCTATCGATTTGTTCTGGTGTTTGCAATGGTACTGATAGGTTTATTTTTTCTGACAGACATTGTTTAAAACTAATCCAGTCAAACAGTTTATTAACTAGTGAGATATTTGCTTCTTTCTTTATTATGTTTTTACTAAGAGTTAGAATAATAGGTGAATGATCTGAGTGTAAATCAAAACTTTCTTCTATATCTACAAAACTTAAAGATATATTTTTTACTATAAAAAAATCAATTAGATCTGGAATTTTTCCTGGATCTGTTGGATAGTATGTGGGCTTACTAGTTGATATCGGCTCACATTGATATTCACTAATAGCTTGCAAAAGTTCTTTTCCTTTAGAATTCGTCAGTCTAGATCCCCAGTAGGTATTTTTTGCATTAAAGTCACCTCCAATTATAAAACGGTCTCCTAATTTTCTGAGAAAATTAAGATATTGATTTTTCTTTAGTAAGTGCCTTGGTGGTATATAGACAGCACTTATATATATTTTCTTTAATTATTACAGCACTTTTCCCATGTGCAGTATTGCTAGGGTGAGTTGTATGATACACTTTATAACCTTTAAATTTAATGTGAGACTGGTTAGTGAAATGCGTTTCTGACACAAGACAGACGTCAATTTTTTCTATGTCTAGAATAACTTGCAAGTCTTGCTGATGTTGCAAGAGACCATTGGCATTCCAAGCTAGGATTCTAAGATTACTAACCATTTTGAGGCATATTGGTAGCTCCGTTATTGCTACTTTCTAGTTTAGTTAATCGCTCATCAAGTTTGTTCAATTTCTCCAAAATTAATTGTAGTGTTTGTTCCATAGTATTTTGACTACTGATATTAATATCAGGTATAGTAGCTGTTGCTGCTACTTGGCTGTATGTCCTTGTCACAGAGTTTTGTGTGACTGTGTTTCTTGTCTGTTGTTTCTGTCTATTTGTACTCAGGTTTGGTATGAGATTCGGTTTCTTAGGTTTATTTTTCAATTTTTGTATTTCCTTAGCAACAAGGCATCCTCTGTAGTTAGCAGGATGCTTGCCTCCACAGTGGATGCATTTTGGCTCACATTCTTTTGGTTTGGGACATTCTACAGTAAGATGTTTCCCCGTGCATTTCACGCAACGTGGTTCTTTAGCGCAATATTTTTGCGTGTGTCCATAAGATTGGCATCTGTTGCATTGAGGGACTAACTTTGAGGTTTTTAGTGCTTTTATTTCCACTTCAATCTCAAGGATACTGGAAATTTCAAAAATTTTGTTGATATCTTCCTCGTGGCTAAATGTGAGCATAAACATGTTAAGAGGTTGTCTTGTTCTCCATTTAAGTTTGTTGCTGGCCTCCAGTGCCTTAAAACCTTTTTTTTGTAGATCAGCTACAATTTTTTGTGGGTCACATGAGAAGTGTAGCCTATTCGCTATTACTCTAATTGGCCTTATTTGTTTGTTTTCGTATGAGTGCCATTGATGCTTTATTTCATTAAGCATTTTAGTAACCAGTCGATAGCTGTCTGCGTCTTGTACATTTATTTTAATATTTTCGTTATTTAAAACTTTTATTTTAACTCCTTGTATGATATTTAACTTTTCATAAATATCATTAAAATTATTTACGCCATTTACCATAATCGGTGGAGGTAATGGAGCTTTTTTAACCTTAGTTGGGGGTTCTTCATTTTGTGTTTTATTGGAGGGCTCTCCAGTGCCCGAGCTTTGTTGTGGTGGTGAGAGTGAAGTATCCATTCGATGTTTTTTCCAACCTTTTCCTTTTTGTCTGATCCACTTTCACACACAGTTTCTCTTGCCAGATCGTCCTCATCAGTAATGTAGTCCATGTCAGACTCTTCTTTTTTAGTGACTTTTGTCTCTAAATCTGCAAATTTTCTTTGCATACTTTCCAGTTGACTTCGGAGATAATCCACTTGTACACTAAGTGAATTTTTTTCGTTTTGGGATTTTTTCCATTCGCTATATAAAACTTCTTCATTTTGTGTTCTAGCATGGCTATCCTGAAATAATTCGGCATTATCCATTTTTTCTTGATTTTGTTTGGGCTCTTCGCTAATTTTTAAAACAAGTTTCACAGGTGATGGTACACTTTTTTTGCTTTTAAACATGATATATTATTTATAATACACATTGTATATAGATTTTTAACACAGGTTTATCGCGCGCTAGGTTTATTTTAAACAAAACAAACTTCGACTTTGACCTCGTTAGCACTATCGTGCAGGTACGATGCAATATAACCGTACTGAACTGCGATCGAACGAATACTGAATACACAAACAAAACTATTTTTTAAGTATCTTCAAAGTCAAATTTTGACTTGCTGATTTCAGTTATATCTTAAATGAATATCGCCTGACAACTTCAAGTAAAAATATTGTTTGTATCTGAATTTTTTAAGAAATTTAAGTTTTTTGGTTTGGTACTTTTAAAAAATTTCCTCTTTTGAAATAGTTTTAATTTAAACAAAAAATCAGGAATATTTGCATATTTTAGGGTTTTCTTATTAAGTCAAATAAATAGTAAGAGTCGGTTTAGTTACCACGTAGAAGCAATGGTTTTTCTAATAAAATGTGACATTTTCATTCCATCCATATGGGGAAGTGAGATAGAGGTACAGGTGAGAGGTCCAAATTATGCAGAATTTTGCAAGGAATACGAATATGGTAAAATTTGTGTATATTTATTATAGAGTTTTGTCATAAAATTCAATTTTTATAGTTGGGAAATGCTATTACTGGCCCCTAGCGGGGAGCTACAGAAACAAAAATATTTTAGGTAAATTCACAAAGCCCGATTTTGTCATAAAAATTTTTTCCCGAAGTCGTAGCTGTACTAGTATCTGAGATAAATCCGGCTGCCATCCTTAATGGGACACCCTGTATATTTTTTTTATTTTATTTTTTTCCCACTTTGAAGGTAACTTGTTTTAAAAGGTTAATACTTTATTATATTAAGCTTGATCCCCATTTGTACCAAATACAATTTACTAAAATTTAGTTTTTGTTTTTTTAAAGTAAAACAACTTTATATCCGGACCACCAATGGGATTTTAAATATTTAATATTTATACAATTAGGAACTATACGAGTAAAAACAGCGTAATATTAAAAACATTTAACTTCTGGTTAGAAACAGTTTTAAAATACGCGCAAATGTGCACACTTTTAATTTATTTAAAAATAGTGTTTGATTAAACTTAAATGTGACAAAGGGTTTTAGGCAAAATAAATGGAACATAAGGGTGGTTTATTAATGGTTGAAAGCTATAAACAGAGGTACTTGCATAACGGTGTAATATGCAATTTTCAGATATTTATGTCAGGATTTTTCGCCAAGGCTGTCAAAAACTAGGCTATATGTTTTGTTCTAGATCTCTTAAGGGGCCTACAGACACGCGAGCATTTCTTGAGATTAGTACGCGAACTAATCTCTGCATACATGTACGTTTGGTGGAATTGCCTACACACACGAAGACAAAATTAAACGTTCTAAACATAAACACGATATTATCAATGCGTTTCGCCTAGACACGTACATTGTGCGCGCGAACTAATCTTCGAGAGATATTTTAGGCGGATATTGTCCACACACGAAGAGATTAGTATGCGTAAACTTGTACGCGCGTACTAATCTCTGGAAATGTTTGCGTGTCTTTAGGCCCCTTTAGAAAGTAAACCTTTCATTATACGTATATTTTAGATATATATTTTATATATACTTACAGTATATCATGGGCGCACCCAGGAGAGGGGGGGCCCATTTAAAAAAAAAATGAGAGTTGAAATCATGTGAATGGACCCATAATCTGATAATTTCTAATAGTATTTTTCCGATTCTAAAGAATATCAAATCAAAACAATATAAAAATAAATGAATCCATGACGGACCTGATACCTTCCTAGCTAGCCAATTAGCACACTTCAAGTAAAACAAAATATATTAGACTTGAAACTACTTTTTTGTACCTAACTTAAAAATTAAAGCTTCTACGAAGTCTTTGGTTATAACACAAATTAACGAAAAAATGTAATCTACTATATTCTGAAAACCGCATATTGTCGGGTACGATTTTGTTTTAAATCGAACCCTTAAACGAGGGTACCATAGTAGATCTCCTGTGTGTATAAAATAAATATAAAACAGTTTTAGAAACGTTAAAAACTTTAATGAATACAAAATAAAACTCTGTTGCGATTTACAAATTGTTACAAGACTTTTCTTATGACCTATAAAACAAACAAGACTCAGAATATTAAAATAAAAACTTTAACTTACCATAATAACAAACTGCAAAAATATTATTCAAATAGAAAAACCTAATGTTTCTTTACCGACAATTAATTTTAGAGCTTTTAGTTTAAGTTCAACAAAACTTAGAATGTGACTACCGACTTGTCTCCTCAAAGTTTGGCTTTCTATTAACGGGAGGTTGGACCTAATAATGCATTATTCCCTCTTTGAAGAGCTTGAAGGAACCAAGTCAGCGGCGTTGCTGATAATCCTAAAATTTACTCTACATTCTAGCTGATGAGCTAAACAAATAAGCCAGAGATAAAATGACATTTTATAGACAGCAATCTAATCTCACAAATTTTCCTTAGCCAATCACTTGAAGGGAAAACCCTCTCTCTATTTGATGCATCCCCATGCCTAACCATTACAACTCCCACTCTTCACTTTTCAGTAGTTTTTCTCGCATTAACCATCTGCTGTGTGGTAGGCGGCAACTAGTTAATTACCATTTTGGAGGGAGGCGGAAACACTTTCTTATCTTGAAGTACCAATAAGAAGCATAATTGCGTTTGTCGCTTTTGGTTTCATACAGTTGCACAGTCAGGGGTTATTTGCATTGGGATGCTCCGTTAAAAAATTAGCTCTTTTTTAAAACTGTCATTAGCATTAATGGAATTTTACCAAAATCTAATCAACTCGTTATAGTGTCAAACACTATTTAACCAAAAATTTTATGAAAATCGGTTAAGTGGCTTAGGAGCTATCGTGTTTCGGACAGACACAAACACACTCAGACAGAGATCACGACGATATTGCTAAGATTTTCGGCGTTATCTCAAAAAAAAAAACGTCGAAAATAGTACCTTCTCTAGCCATTGCTACGGGGGCTAGGAAGGTAAAAATAATTTAAATAAATCAATAAAAATGAGTCAATTAAAAAAAAATTTACGCCGATTTTAACAATCAAATAAAAAGAGGGTCAGATAAAAGTTTCAACTTTATATAATATCTCAAAACCTCAAGCTGTCAATGAAAGTTAAATATTTGGTTAACAGTTGTATTTTTATCGTAATAGAAGAATGCCAAAAAACTTTTCAGTTGAACGGTTTTGTTTTAAATTGTACAGCTGTACCTAAAACTAGAAACTGATAAAGGACACAAGCTTGAAATTTATAGAGCAAAATAAAAAAGCATAAAATGCATTTTGGTAGGCGTGGCAATACATTTCTCCAGATAAGTCATTCTTATTCTCAGAAGTTTATATAGATTTTTTAAGCGCCTTACGCTTTTACTTTTGTGTGTTATAAGTCAGGTAGGTGTATGTCCTTTATGTTTTCTAATTTTTAATAGAGCTCATAATTGAAAATAAAGCTGTAGAACTTAAATGGTTTTTTACGTATTTTTATTCTCTAGTTTTAAGTTTTGTTATTACTATGCTTTGGCTCATACCCTTAGAGTAAGAGGAAGTTATTCTTATTCTAAGCTTGTATCATTGCGGAAACTCCCTATCCGTTCCAACTCTCTCATTGCATCTTTGTTGCACGATAAGCCCAAAATCCTTAAATAACCCCAGACGCTGATTTTGACTCAAACTTGTGCATACGAAAATATGATAGGTCGCCAATTTGGACCCGTGATGTTGTTGTTTTAGGTTTAAATCAAAAATCATATTGAATGAATAGGAACACCCCAAAGGTCTGAATTTCACACATATCAGTTATTAAATGGAAAAATCCGCCATTATGCATCCGCCATTATAACTTTTTATGTTTGAGTCAAAAATTGTATTTAGTAGCTCTTAGCAGCGCAAAGTTTTAATTTTGGTGCAAATCAATTTAAAAATAAAAAAGTCCGCCATTTTGAATCCGCCATTTTACATTTTGTATAATAAAAAAAAAATCCGATTGTATTGTCACCGCAATTCTATGTACCTGCTAAATTTTAAGGCTTTAGCCGAGACTTTAGCTCATCGGGCATAAAAGTTCGCCCAGCGAGAGTTGAAGCCACCCACGTCACGGCTGAGGGGGATCTACTGGCCCCGCCTCTAGCTTGTGATTGACTGTTTCGGAGATCCATAGGCGTAGTGTTTTATATTGGGAATTAGTTTAATAACTTATTATGTGTAATTTATTCCACACGGCACTGTCCGACCGCAAGTAGGCGTATACCACGATAAAATTGATGACGTGCGTGGCATCAACTCTCTCCGCGTCTACTCTATCTAAAAGAGTTGTCGCAAGTTTTGAAACAAATATAAATAAATATACGAAGTCAAGTTAAATATAAGAATTTAATTTTTCATAAAAATTTTATACCGAGATATTTTATTTTTTATTTTTAACATATATAAATAAAATACATATTTAATTTTTTTATCACTTAACTGGCCTATGGTTTGTCTCTCCTACAAGAGCATCCCACTACTTTCGGCCTCTGAATTTTTAGTTTTTTTTATTTAGTGGATGAAGCTTAGATCTAGTGGTACTATTTGCAATTTTTGTCTTGTTTTCCAGATATAAGCTCTTAAAAATGAGCAAATATCTAACATATTTGAATCAATATTTTTTTTTTAAATAAGTCAAAATTTAAAAAACTATAACTAGAGAACCCTAGACTTAAACTTTAACTTTACCTTTTAAGACCTTTTTAAGACTTTACCTTTAAAATGATACTAACATTTCCGAAAAATATATTTGTTTAGATAAAAAAATTTAGGCAAAAGTACCTCTGAACAAGGTTTTTTCATAGTAGACTAGGGTTAAAATTTTATTTAATTTAAATTTTATAGGTTTTGTAATTTGGTAGCCGCAAATTTCTAGCAACTCTTATAATACATATAATATTAGCTGGGTTTCGACGCAATATTCCCAAATATCTGTTACGGTCAACGGTGTCTAATAGTGTAAGTAAGGTCGTGTTCGGAACATTATTCATCTCAAAGACAAAAGGGGGTTAGGTTTGAGTTACACCGCCATCGCCGCACCACCGCACCGCACCGAACAGACACCTTTATAAGTTAAATGGGATCCAGGTTAATTATTGCGATCGGAGCTAAGAGATGATATTGGCTATTTCCGATCAATGGTAAAATAATTTCTAATTACCTACCTAGGTAGTTACATTTAAGAGAAAATTCGATAACCAAAAAACTTACATTAATTTCCACTTTTAAAGGTGGATTGATTCCCAACGATTTCCAGTGATAAGCTAATGATTCTCAGTGATTCCCAATTAGTTCCAGTGATTCCCAATGATTCCCAGAGATTACCAGGGATTCCCAGCGATTACAACACGAAAATTTGTTGGAGTTACCAAAATTTCTCCCGGTGCAATTTGAAACCTGATTTATAAGTAATAGATCAATTAAAAATTTTGTTATCTAAAATAAGGAGAAATATTAGGTAAATAAAAACATAAACCAATTTTAGCCTTTTCTATTAATGTATAGATTTTATACAAGGTGTTTTACGAACATCAAAACAGAGGTCTTTTTGGGTATTTCGAGTGGGATTGCGGGAAAAACCTCGGACACGTCCACTATATATTCAAGAGGGACACTCTTTGGCATCTTGACGTTTTAAACCTTTTCGCAACGAATTTTTTTTTTACACAGGGAGCCCAAACAATTTTTGGAGTATAATGCTTGGTAGCATTGCTTGCTGTTGCGGGATAGTAGTAGTAGTATAGTGGGGTATATAATATCTCCTTGGAATTTTTACCTTCCTAGCCCGCACAGCAATGGCTAGAGAAGGTATTGCTTTCGACGAAAAAATTTTTAAATATGTTATTTGTGTGTATTTTGACTTACCTTAGCAGTATCGTCGTGATGTCTGTCTGTCTGTGTGTGTGTTGGTGTGTGTGTGTAACTCTGTCTGTAACACGATAGCTTCTAAACCGCCCAACCGATTTTCATGAAATGTTTAGGTTAAATCAATGCTAATGACAGTTTTTTTACAGTTAAAAAGTTAGAAAATGCTAACTTTTGAACGGAGCGTCCGCGTCGCACAAATATACGATTTTCGGAATATTGTAGCGCATATTTTGTTATACCCAAAAACTTGGTAGGAGCTTATGTTCAAGAGATATTTACAAAAAACGGTTTTTATGGTTCATAATAAAGCATGGAGTTTAATTGGAATGTGCTAATGGGTTAGGAAGGTATCAGATCCATCATGGATCCATTTATTTTCTGTAATATTAGGATTTTGCTCATTTTTTTTCAAGCAATATTATGCGTAGCTCCATCTAGTTTTTAAATAAATGTGTCTTTTTTTCTATCGGGATAAATATATTTAAATAGGGAAAGTGGGTCGAGGTTATGTTTTCGAACATGCATAAAATGAAAATCAGTATCTCAAAACCCAATTGACAAATTTTTACCTTTTTAACTCTCGCAGCAATGACTAGAAAAAGTATTGTTTATGAGGAAAACAATTATTTTTAGATAATGCCGAAAATGTGTTATTTGAATATTTTTTATTTAACTGCAGCACAGCTAAAGGAAAGTAATGTTTTTCGATTGTTGTATGTATTTAAGTAAATATGTTTGGGTCACGCGAGGCTAAACGGCTAAACCGATTTTGACAAAAAACGCGTTGAATTTTTACTGATCCCGAAGGTGCGATAGGCTATTTTTAAACAGGAATCAACATGGCGGTCTTCAGGCGCTTTAAGGCATACAAATTATCTAAATTTCAGGCGATTTTATTAAAATTCCTTTGCTTACCCATTGCAAATGTCCTCTAATTTGCTGTAGTTACTTTGTAGTCCTCCCTGCTCTCAACCATCTCCCCTCCTGTCATTCCCCCAACCTATTCAAAAACCATATTCGCATAAGTTTATCAAATATAGAGCGATTTCAAAAATTCTTTCAGCATACCCTTTCAGATTTTTTTTCTAACACCATTTTACTAGTCCCCCTATCCTTATTAGTAATAGTTATAGCTATAGCTTTCACAAATATAAAGCGATTTCAAAAGTTCTTTCTACACACGCTTGAAGACTTTTTTTGGCATTGACAGGTATTTGACGGTCAAAAAATGGAAAAAATTATAAATTTTTAACGGAGCATTTTATCAAGTTGTGATTTTCGGAGTATAGCAGAACACACACAAGCTTTGTAGGAGCTTTTGTTACTGAGATATTTACTCAAAACTTTTTTCAATGCTGATATGTGGAATTCCCTTGAAGTATGCTACAGGACTAGAAAGGTATCAGATCCGTTATGAATTCATTTATTTTTAATATTGTTGCAATGAAAAATACTCTGCCAATCTATGGGCACCTAAGCTCACACTGGGTACTATAGTTATAGTGTATCTACGTGAAAGCTAATATAACTAAAAACTGAAGTATGTTTTATTGAACTCCAGACTCAATTACCTTTCGTTTGATACCACACAAGCCATGTTTTGACTTAAACTCTAATTTTTCAAATCTACCCCCACCCTTTTTTTTAAACTAAAATGTATTTTGTTTAACTCCAGACTCAATTACCTTTCGTTTGATATCACACACGCCATATTTCCACTTAAACACTAATTTTTGAATTTTACCCCCCCCCTTTTTTTAAAATAAACTAAAATGTATTTTGTTTAACTCCAGACTCAATTACCTTTCGTTTGATATCACACACGCCATATTTCCACTTAAACACTAATTTTTGAATTTTACCCCCTCCCCCCCTTTTTTTAAAATAAACTAAAATGTATTTTGTTTAACTCCAGACTCAATTACCTTTCGTTTGATATCACACACGCCATATTTTTTCATAAACTCTAATTTTTGAAATCTACCCCCACCCTTTTATTTGGCTTGTGTTCGGTGGATTTTGTTCATTTTTAAATGGGACCATCTCGACCCAAAACCCAGCCTGGGTACCAAATTTCATTAAAATCGGGCAAGCGGTTTTTGAGTTATGCGCGTTGGTCGTTACAGACAGACATACAGACACACAGACAGACAGACAGACAGACAGACAGACATACAGACAGACAGACAGACAGACAGACAGACAGACGGCGCAACAAAAAAGTTTCAAAATCATCTGAAACGCAAAGATATATAAAAATTTTTGAAATCGGAGCAACTTTTTTTTTCTCGAAAAAATTAGGATCACCATAGCTCACACTACTATAGTATAGTATATGTGTGAGCTAATATTTAGTTTCATTGAAAATGCTTATTTCAATATCTTAATAACTAACTAGTAGAATTAAAAAGTTTTGACACAACTAAAAAGTGAATTTAAATACCTTGAAAAAGAGTACTACTTGACCCCTCAAAGAGGTTGTGCCTAGAAAACTTAAAGTACACATTCAAGTGCACTAATTTATTTTAAAATGTTGAAATAATTGATTTAAAAGAACCGGATGGTTCTATGGGGAAGTCCAAATAACTCAAAAACTAATCGACAGATTGGGGTAGAGGAGAATTCGCCGCGGGTACAATTCTCCGCGAGAATTTCGCTTAACACTTCATGGGTGGCGCGGGGCATACAGTGCCCCAAGAGAGGTTTGCGTGCCTATATTTTGGGAGTGGGCGCAGGTATGTTTACGCAGATTCAGGTAATCTTCAACGCAACAACATAGTCAGTTCAACCTTCTAACAGTTAACATCGTTAGATTTAACTTTAGAAGGAAGATACTTGTTCTATACTAGCAGTAGTTGGCCTGGAAGCCTAGTTTACTAGAGGAGCAGCATTCCGAAGACGCTTTGGAAATTCTCCAAATCCAACTGCGAAACACCGAAGCAAGAGAAGCTCGCCTACTCAGCCGAGTAGATGAATTAACAAAGGCCAACCTAACCATCCAAACCAACCTTGCGCAATTTATGGAGGACAACAGCAAGCTGCACGACACCATCAAGGAGCTCCAGGACCGAGTCAAGGACCTGCTCAAACAAAACAACGAGGCAAACCAAAACATCAATGTCCGGCTCGGCAAAATACTGGACAAACGACAAGAAGATATGCACACATCACAACCAAGGTTAAATTTCCAAAAACCGTCGTCAGCGATCCCGCAAAAAATCATCCAACGCAACCGAGGACGAAGAAGACTGGCAAAAACTAAAGCCCGCCGCCAAGCTGCCAAACAAACATCAACTAGCAGCCAGCCAAGCACCACCGGCAAACCAGGCACCACCTAGTACAACCTGCCAACCAAAGACCACCTATCAACCAAGGATCACCCGCCAACTACGGCGCAAAAAAGTACAAGCCAGTCCCAATAGTACTCCAAGACAAAATAAAGTACAAGGCAGTAACGGCATACTGTAGAAACCACAACATTAACTACGGCGAAACCGTCCAGTCACTTAGCATTGGGGTCAAGTTTCTTCCGCCCACACCGGAAGACTACCGACGCATGTTCAGCTGGCTGGAACAGGAAAAATATCAGCCCACTCATACGCCACAGAGGAAGAACAACTCATACAGGTAGTAATCAAAGGCATACTTGAAACAGCCACCCAAGATAAAATAAAGGCAGACTTAATAGAGAAAGGTTACACGCCGATCTCTATAACAAGATGGAAATTCAAAGATGGTAGTCCAATGAGAACCATACAAGTAAACCTTCCGGCCTCCCAGACAAACATATATAATGAAAGAGCATTCTTACACATGAAAGTGGACACTCAAGCACAAAAAAGCAGACTATGGGCCGTCCAATGCCACCGATGCCAAGCATTCGGACATGGTTCCTACAAATGCATCGCAAGTCCAAAATGCGTCAAATGTGCAGCCTTCCACCTAACAAAGGGCTGCGTCAAACCAAAAGACGTGAGTCCAGCATGCGCAAACTGCCAAGGAAGCCATCCAGCATCTTACCAAGGATGCAAAAGAAACCCCAAGCAAATAACAAGAACCAAACAAGCAACCCAAAGACCACACATTCCACCTCCAACATTCGTTTGGGGAACACAAAAAACACTGCTAAGCAAAGTACCACCAATGAACAGCCAACGATGCCAGCCAATCCCTTACAGTTTATGCAGTCAATTCAAATGATGAACCAACAGATGCTACAGTTTATGTCCACGATGAAACGGTTCCAAGCCATGCAGGCAAATCTTATTCCGCCCCTGCAGCAGCCACAGTCTCTACCAATAAAAAACGCTAATGGGAACTAGATCCCCACCGATAAGATCAGCGTTCCTAAGAATTATATCTTGGAACGCAGATGGCCTAGCAGCTAAACAACCAATGCTAGTCAACTTTCTCGAAGAGAAAGACATCGACATAACACTAATCCAAGAGAACTTCCTAAAACCAGCAAAAAGATTCACACTGCCAAACTATCAAATATACAGGAACGACAGACTATGGGGCAGAAAAGGCGGAACCCTGATTGCCATAAAGAAAAACATTAAACACTACCCAGATGCCAACCCAACATCACAGCAAATGGAAACAACAACCATCTTCATTCAAACAGCTACACAAATAATCAGAGTCATATCAACATACATAATGCCGGAAAACCAACCAGAGGAAAATGACTTTCTCTCAATATTCAACAACGCACCAACAATAGCAGAAGGCGGCCTCAACGCCAAACACCTACAATGGGGCTGCTTAATAACCAATGACAAAGGCGTGGCACTAGAGGGGGCCGCCAACATTTTACATTTCATCATTCATGCACCAGACGTACCAACCAGGTACCAACAAGGCCAAAGACCAGAAAAACTACACTAGTTCATGTCACACAATCTACAACTAAACACAGAGATGGCAGTCGACTTTACAATTCAATCCGAGCACGTCCCGATAGTCCTTGTAGTGGGGGACCCAAGACTAAGACACACCAATACAATCCAGCGCCACGAGACGAATTGGCAGCGATTCCAACAGATTCTGGAAAACAACACAGAACCACAATCACAAATCATTGATTCAATCACATTGGATCAAGCAACCATACAAGTCCAAAGGGAAATGTCGGAAGCCGTCACCGCAACCACCTTCCCACTTCGACTTCTTAAAAGAGCTCACTCAACAGGCGATCCCGCTATCAAACAGGAAGCGAACAGACTCACAAACACCATAAGGGATGAGATCAATGCTATATACAACAACAACTGGCAAAAAAGGTTAGCTGAATTGTCAACAGAAAATAGCTCTGTCTGGAAGATGGCTAAAGTGTTTACCATCTGGAAGATGGCTGAAGTGTTTACCAAAGGCAATAACAAACCCATACCACCGATACAGCAAACAAATAATCACTAACCCACAAGAACTATTTGCAAACTCACTAGAAGAACAATTCACAATACACAACATGCACCACCCAGATCAAAATAGGGATAGAAGAATTGCACAGAGAGTCACAAACTATATCAATCAACCAACAAACATACAGGAAATAGTTCAGATAACTACAGACACTACAACACAGTTAATAAAAGCCACCCATTCAAGAAAGGCTCCAAGGGACGATGGGATTACGAACCTGGCACTTAAGAAGCTACCAGACAAACAAATATCAGAACTATCCAACATCATTAACAAGACTCTATTGCTGCAACACTTTCCAAACCCATGGAAAGAAAGCAAAATAATCCTAATTCCGAAACCCAATACAAACCAGGGGATTCCAAGCAACTATAGGCCAATCACGCTACTATCAACGATGGGGAAAACAGCAGAACGGGTAATACTCGAATAAATCACGAGCCATCTGATGTGAAATAACTCACATTGTATATTTGTTTATGTTATATTTTGATTTGTTGAAGTATTCATTAAGAAGTTGTCATTAAATTGATATAAAGAATAAATTATTCTCAATCCATTAAAATAAGAATATCACATGGCGCAGTCGGTAATTTGAATCAAATCAAACATAAAAATGGCTGAAAAGCGTAACAGAAGATCTACTAGAATTCAAGACGCCTCCGAAACGTCCCAATATGGTACAAATATGGAAATTAAAGATGCAATGGCAAACTTAGAAAATCGAATAGAAAGTCGAATGGATACACGATTTTCAGAGCTCAGGGACATAATTCAAGATATGTTTCTACAGAATACTACACCTAATAAGGAAAATAGTAGTAGGTTTAAGCGGGTGCTGGACCACTTTTGAGGAGGGAATGACCTTGAATGACCTTGACGGTCGTTGCCTTGTTTTATGTAGAGACGAATAGTTTGAGTAGTATATTTGACCTTGAAAAGTTGTGAAGGTCATTATGTTGACCTTGAATGACCTTGACGATCGTTGCGTTTTTTATATGTAGAGACGAATAGTTCGAGTAGTATTTTTGACCTTGAAAAAAATAATCCAAAATTATAGTAAAGATGTGTATTTTTTAACCTTCAGAATCTTTAACATTGCTTTATTTGCCCGCTTTTTAGATATATTATTTTCTGTAGACTTTACCCCCACTAAACTAACACCCAACAAGTATTTAAAGAAAAATAAATATCAGAAGAGTACTATTAAAGTTTCTTTACTTCAACAGCGAATTTCAAATTAGTAGAAAATGAATTCAAAGCAGCAAATTATTGATTTGGATGATTTCACCAGTCAAGACATCGACAATTTGTTAAAAGATATTGGGAATGACTTTCAAGCCGAACAGCAGCCAGAGCCACAGCTAGAGCCACAGCTAGAACCACAGCCAGAATCACAGCCGCAGCTACAAATGGAGCTACAACGTGACGTACATAAAATCAAAAATGGAAGAGTTGGTAAAAGAAAGTACATTAAAAAAACGAAGACAAGCATTTTATCAACAGCTCCAACTCCGACAGCAATTCCAATAGGAATTCCCTCAACATCGAGGGATCAGCTAGTCCAACAAACCGTAGCCGCAAATGTCACAACAATAGAAAGCCAAACGATAGAGCAGGCTATCCAAATCCTACGGGTGAAAAGAAGCTGCGTGGAGCAGCTTAAACAAAGAGTGGATCTACTCAAAGTAGAGATTCAACGACTACAAAGAGAGACCGAAGGTGTGGAGGAAGAATTCCAAGCAAAATTAAATGACTACAATAAGCTAAAGGATCTTTTTTATGCTTTTCTTTAAATTTTTAACATTTTTTTATTGTAACATATTTAGTTTTTATATAAAATTATTAGTTAGCCAATATATAACTTTATGAAACAAAAAAAACAATTTGAATATGTAAAATATAATAAATCTATATTAAGAAAAAAAACATTATGGTAATTTAATAACAAACAAAAAAAATTTGTATAATTTTTTAATTTTGGTTACTATTTTATAGTTGAACTTTATAGAATAAACTTTAATATAGAAAATAATATTATGCTAATGCAAAAAACAAAGTATTAAAAATAATTTTTAAACTTTAGTTTGTTTATAAAAGAGTAAAATTTCATAGTGTAGAATAAACCAATTTGTAGAAAAGATCTAATTTAAAAAAAATACAAACTTTTAGAAAGAATTTTTAAACTTTGGTTTGTTTATAAGAGAGCAAGATTGCATGGAATAGCATATAAAAATGAAAATTAAAAACGTTTTTTTTTTACCATTTTTAACTTTAGTTTGTGCATAAATGAACAAAATTTGCGTTACTATAATTTAAAAATTGAATATTGATGTGATTCAAAAGATAGGATTTTTACAAATGGTTTCATTTTAAAATTGTTAGATGAAAATTTTTAATTGTTTGGTTTAGTGCCACAGTGCCCCAAACCTCGCACTGAGCTGTGTGTACCAGCCATTTTTATTGTACACCCCAATTAAACTAAACCAGACTACCAACGTTGAGCCTCCTCAAAAGGAGAGTCAGCTCTTTCGCTTCCTACATCAGACATCTCCTCAGAAGGAGGAGAGTCAACTCTCGCTACTTCCCACACACCATAATTGGTATCAGAATCATCATCATCACTCTCCACCACCTCATAATCATCACTGTCTGAGATGTAGACAGGTGATTCGGGTGAATATGGAGGATTGCTCTGCCTCTCCATAATTCTTTGATATTGCTCACTACAGACATCGCATCGTCCATTAATTGTAAAAACCTCTACCGGTTTCCAGACATTGCAGAAATTGCACTGCACATGCCCATTTTTCAAAAACGGACGAACGATGAGGGTAGGGCGAGCGGTGGATGACATTATAGGAAGACAAATCGAGCAAGAATGAGTGTTTGCCAAATGAGGAGTAAAATATATATACCCATTACAAGGTTATATCAAGGTCAGTGTGAATCGTTGACAATTTTTTCCAAGGTTAAATATGTAATTGCTCATCAATCTTGTTCAAGGTTAAATGAAGGTCACTGTATAATTTTTTCCAAGGTTAAAGATGTAATTGCTCATCAATCTTGTTCAAGGTTAAATGAAGGTCAATGTCACCTTGAGAATATTTTGCAAAACCAAAAATAAATTAAAAAATAATACATTTGGTTGTAAATTTTGTTCATGGTCAAACTATTTAGATTTTGCTGTGAATTATGATCAAAAAAAATATATTTGAGAGTTATCAGATACAGCTGAAGAAAATGAGGTGGAGTGGGGTGTCTGTTATAAAACCCACAACGGGCATAAAAAAAGCATAGTGGTTAAAACAGAGGTGTTGATGAAAACACCTAATAAATAAATAATTTAAGGTGTAACAAGTAAAGTGACCATGTTGAAGTGTTCAAAATGTGACAAAAGCTTTACTCGAAAAGATAATATGGTTAGACATAATAAAACAGCTTGCAAATATAAACATAATGATGATAATATCAATGAGCAACCATTAAAGAAAAGAAAAATAGCTAGTTTAAAAGTTGATAAAGATGGTGATAAACAATTGGAAATGTGTAGAGAATGCAAGATTTTCATACCCAAAGATAAATTTTTTGCTCATTGTAGAACACTTCAACATAAAAATAACTCATGTGCACCATACTCCAATGGTGTATGTGTGGTAAGAAGTGGTCTTAAATGCAGAATAGCAAGTTATAGAATTGCTTCAGAAACTCAGCAAAAAGACTACAGAAGTTTTTTTTATGAGATAAAACCCAAATGTCTAACATTAGTAAAAGAAAATATAGCAAAACACACCTCAATAAAAATTAATATGGAATTATTTGCAACGTTTCTTCACCAATCAAAAGAAACCCTAGCTGATAAATCATTTAACACAAATAATAAAATAGTGTGTGATGCCTCTGATTTGGATAATATTTATGAGTTTTTTATAGATAAAATAATTTCCCAAGCGAGCGAGTTTATGGAGCGAGATTCTGGTACGATTACTCATTAGTAAAATAAATAATTTTTGTTTAATAATAATCAGTGAAACATTTTTTAAATATGGTTGTTTAATTAATAATGTTTTAATTTATTTACAGGTTGGACTTTACAACATATATTACACTTGGAAATCAACATCAACAAGTTTCGCCCTATTGGGGGCAATTCATACTTCAAGTTACCCAAATTCATTGAATCTAAACATGCTGTAGTGAATATAAAAAATCAGGATAATGCATGTTTTGCATGGGCAGTTACATCAGCTTTATACCCAGTTTCACTTCATGTAGACAGAGTTTCTTCCTACCCCCATTATTCTACAGTTTTAAATCTTGCAGGTATGGAAATGCCGGTTAAATTGACTGATATATCTAGGTTTGAACAAAACAATAATATTTCAATTAATGTTTATACATTGGAAACCAGATTTGCAAATAAAAAAATTCAATATGAAGTTGTTGGTCCACTTCGCTATTCCAAGAGAAAACTTGACACTCACATAAACTTATTAATCATAAGTGAAGATTGTAAAATTAAAGAAGAAACTCATGAAAGTAATAGCGATTGTAATAGAACACATTATTGTTGGATAAAAAATCTTTCAGCTTTGGTTTCCAATCAAATATCAATGTCGAAACGTAGACTTTATTTTTGCGATGGTTGTTTAGTACACTTTATAACAGCAGAAAAACTAATATTTCATCAAAAATATGACTGTGGGCAAGTTTACGCGATAACCCCATCTACAGATTTAAAAACTGATAGATTTGGAAAAACAACACAAGAAAACATGTTAAAGTTCGAAAGTTATGAAAAACAGCTAACAGTTCCCTTTGTAGTGTATGCTGACTTTGAATCAATTTTACAATCAATGGCAGGTTGTGAACCAGATCCATTAAATTCTTTCACAGTCAAAAATATCATACATAAACCATATTCATTTGCATACCTAATTAAATGTTCATTCAATGATGATTTAACAAAATTTAAATTATTCCGTGGTTCAAGCGCAGCAGAAGAATTTGTAGCATGTATTGAACGTGATCTTAGAGAGCTTCACAATAATTATTTAAGAGATATAGTCCCAATGACACCACTAACACCTGAAGAAAGAAACATAGTGGAAACATGTGACAAATGTGGAATTTGTGGTAAACCTTTTAACTTATTTGATAAAAAAGTAACCGATCATTGTCACATAACGGGAAAAAAAGATTTTTAGCTGCACATTCAACTTGTAACTTACAACATCAATTACCAAATTTCATTCCAATAATTTTTCACAATCTAAGTGGTTATGATTGTCACATGTTTATTAAGGAATTGTGTCATCATGGCGATAAAATAGATGTTATTGCAGAAAACAAGGAAAAATATATTTCATTTACAAAATCCATATATGTACATGATTACATGAATTCTGAAGGAAAAATCATAAAAAAATATCTACGTCTAAGATTTATAGACAGCTACAAATTTTTAGCTGCATCCCTGGATGAGTTAAGTAAAGGTTTAGATTCAGACTCCTTTTTAGAAACACACAAACATTTTACATCTGAAGAAGAATTTAGTTTAATGAGACAAAAAGGTGTGTTTCCATATGGATTTATCTCTGACTTAGACAAATTAGACGTTACTAATTTACCCACGAAAAACCAATTCTTCGATGATCTAAATGATCAGCATATTACAGATTTAGAATATGATAGAGGGAAAAAAGTATGGAGTCTATTTAATTGTAAAACTTTAGGAGACTATTCGGATTTATATTTGAAAACTGATGTTTTAATTTTAACTGATGTTTTTGAAGCATTTCGAAGAAATTCTTTAAAGACTTATAACCTAGATCCAGCTCAATATTACACGTTGCCATCATTATCATTTGATTGTATGCTTAGAATGACAGAAGTAGAATTAGAGCTATTGACTGAAATTGACATGATTCATTTCTTTAAAAAAGGGATTCGAGGGGGTGTTAGTCAATGTGTTGATAGAATGCATATAGCAAATAATAAGTACCTTCCAAATTATGATCCAAGTATAAAGTCATCCTTTATAATGTATTTGGATGCAACAAATTTATATGGGCAGAGTATGTCACAACCACTACCCACAAAAGGTTTTAAATGGCTCTCACAAGAAGAAATGATAAATTTAAATATTCATAATGTACCAGATGACAGTCCCATAGGATACATTCTTGAAGTAGATGTGTATTATCCAAATGAGTTGCATGAAGCTCATGCCGATTTTCCATTTTTGGTGGAAAATATAATCCCTCCAGATTCATCATCCAAATTCCCCAAACTCATTCCAAATTTGCATGATAAAATAAGGTATATTGTACACTATAAAACTTTAAATCAGGCAGTAAGAAATGGGTTAATAGTCATTCAAACTCATAGAATGTTAAAATTTGAACAATCACCCTGGTTAAAGAAGTATATCGATACTAACACAAAGCTTCGAAACTCTGCTGATACAAAATTTAAAAAAGATTTATACAAGCTTTTTAATAATGCAGTATTCGGAAAAACTATGGAAAATGTTGAGAATCATAAAGATATAAAATTAGTTACAAGTTGGGAGAGTATTCGTAGAAGGGCCGGTGCTCGTGCTCTAATCAGTAGACCCAATTTTAACAATTGCTCGATATTTACCGAAGAATTAATTGCTGTTCATATGAGTAAACTCAAAATTGTATACAATAAACCAATATATTTGGGTTTTTGTATTCTGGATTTGTCTAAAACAGTTTTGTATGACTTTTTTTATAATACTATAAAAAAAGAGTTTCACAATAGTGCAAGTTTAATGTATACAGATACAGATTCTCTAGTACTTAAAATTTACACTGATGATTTCTATAAATTTATGATTGAAAACCCTGAGAAATTCGATACATCTAATTATAAGAAAGTAAATAGGTTTAATATAAGTAAAAACGAATCTGTTTTGGGTAGAATGAAGGATGAATTTCCTGAAGATCCAATTCTAAGTTTCTATGGAACAGGAGCTAAAGCCTACTATATAAACTCAGTCTCAACGGAGGTAAAAAAAGCAAAGGGGGTTAAAAAAAGTGTAATCGATAAGCATTTATCCATTAATGATTATAAAAAAGTTGTTGAAAAAGGTGGTTACTTATTTCGAAAAATGAAATCATTTAAAAGTGATCTACACAATATATACACAGAAACCAGAAACAAAATTGCATTATCTTACCATGATGATAAAAGGTTTGTTATACCTAACACAAGTCATACACTACCCTGGGGGCATCCACATATCAAGTCATATGAAAAATGAAATATTAGTTATGTTTTAATAAGCGTATGGCTTAATTTTAAGTTTTCGAAAATATATAAAAATAAAAAGTATTCTAAAATACAAAAAAAAAATTTTTTTTCATTTTTCTACAACCTTTTTGTGAGTGAGAAATGGCATTTTTGGCAGAACATGAAAATATTTACAGAAAGTGAAATGATGACAGATGTATATAGCCAAATCCTATGAATTCACCCTCAAATTATACAGTCGATGATGGAGCAGTTATTATTGATTGATTTCCAACTGATGAATAGTTGAATTATTAGGATTTAAAAAAATTATCAATAATTTAGTGCATCAAGTTGATGATAGGTGGCGCTATTTCGGAATATATTTAAATAATTGAAAAAATTATGATAGATGGCGCTTTTCAAAATTAAGGGCACCATAATTCTAAAACAGTTTAAGGAAACTAATATTCTATAATTGTTTGCTTAGTGACCTTATTAAATTTAAAACTGAAAATCTCAACACCAGGGGTGTTTGTAAATCTTATCAATAGGTGGCGCTGATGTTGATAGGGTGAGATAAATGGTAGAGGGGGTAAATGGTAGTGGGGGTAAAATTGCTTACTTGGATGCATGATGTGGCGGTAAGCGTTCTTTCTCGTTCTTCTCTTAGTCGAAGCAACAACTCCTCCTTTTTTTCAAAAAGTTTAAGTAATTTTTTTCGAAAATGGCCTCATTTAGTAGTTCAAGTGAAAGTTATGTGAAGATCGAGAATGTGGTGATGATTGCGGATGCATTACCTGATTTGTCCGCGGAATCGCTCGCGAACTTTAATTTGTCCGCGGACGCACTCGCGAACTTTAATTTGTCCGCGGATGCGGTCGCGAGCGGGGATATGGTCGCGGACTTTAAAGCGTTCGCGAACTGTAACGTGTCCACGGATGCGGAAATGGCGGCAAATGTGAATGTGGTGGCAGGTGCAAGTGAGGTTGCGGATAACGATTTGGCGCCCATGCGTGAGTACATGATTGACTTTACTCAAAAACTAAGTGACGGTGAAATGCAACAGTTTTTGGAATCACCAAGCATCGCTGCTTGGTCACCCGGAGCTGCAGATAAATTCCTTAATAATTTGCAGCCGGTTGCGAGTGACTCGGTGGTGGATCTGGTGGAGGAGCAACAGTCAACCATTTTTAATGCCATTGTAGGTGAGGATGGTGTATTGGCCCCAACATCTCCATTCAACGTGGGTGTTTCCGGAGAGAGACCTCTTTCTCCGGAATTAAGTAATCGTCGTGGAAGAGTATCGATGGCAGGGCGGAAGCGGGCGAGTCAATTCCCCGAACTACTGTCGATACTAACAAAACCAACAAAACCCATTGTGAAATCCGAGAAGCAGAGGGTAAACATCATACCCACAAAGAAAGGTAAGAAACCGAAGGTGGTCAAAACGAATCAAGTTAAAGCAAGGCCACCACCACCAAAAGAAAATATGATGACCACACCACCACCTCAAGACCAGATTGAATTGACCACACCACCACGTCAAGAGCGAAATGAATTGACACCACCCAGTCAGGGGGAGGAAGAGGTCCTTAGAATAATTGAGGCTTATAAAAAAGAAAGTTTTCAGAAATACAATCGTTGGATCAGCAAGCGGAAGAAGAAGAAGCCAAACAAATCAAATTCTCTGAGGACATCAAAAAACTGGAGGACATGGTGAAAAAAGTTTCTGAGAGAAAAAAACAATCAAATTCAAAACTTTTATTGATTTTAAGTGAGAGAGAGAAAAAAAAGACTCGATATGAAACATTTTGTGAGAAGTATCATGTTTAATTTTATAATGTGAATATGATGTTGTTGGATGTTATAAACCATATAAATAAGTTGGATGTGATGAGTGACAGACAGACAGACAGACAGACAGACAGACAGACAGACAGACAGACAGACAGACAGACAGACAGACAGACAGACAGACAGACAGACAGACAGACAGACAGACAGACAGACAGACAGACAGACAGACAGACAGACAGACAGACAGACAGACAGACAGACAGACAGACAGACAGACAGACAGACAGACAGACAGACAGACAGACAGACAGACAGACAGACAGACAGACAGACAGACAGACAGACAGACAGACAGACAGACAGACAGACAGACAGACAGACAGACAGACAGACAGACAGACAGACAGACAGACAGACAGACAGACAGACAGACAGACAGACAGACAGACAGACAGACAGACAGACAGACAGACAGACAGACAGACAGACAGACAGACAGACAGACAGACAGACAGACAGACAGACAGACAGACAGACAGACAGACAGACAGACAGACAGACAGACAGACAGACAGACAGACAGACAGACAGACAGACAGACAGACAGACAGACAGACAGACAGACAGACAGACAGACAGACAGACAGACAGACAGACAGACAGACAGACAGACAGACAGACAGACAGACAGACAGACAGACAGACAGACAGACAGACAGACAGACAGACAGACAGACAGACAGACAGACAGACAGACAGACAGACAGACAGACAGACAGACAGACAGACAGACAGACAGACAGACAGACAGACAGACAGACAGACAGACAGACAGACAGACAGACAGACAGACAGACAGACAGACAGACAGACAGACAGACAGACAGACAGACAGACAGACAGACAGACAGACAGACAGACAGACAGACAGACAGACAGACAGACAGACAGACAGACAGACAGACAGACAGACAGACAGACAGACAGACAGACAGACAGACAGACAGACAGACAGACAGACAGACAGACAGACAGACAGACAGACAGACAGACAGACAGACAGACAGACAGACAGACAGACAGACAGACAGACAGACAGACAGACAGACAGACAGACAGACAGACAGACAGACAGACAGACAGACAGACAGACAGACAGACAGACAGACAGACAGACAGACGGACGGACGGACGGACGGACAGACAGACAGACAGACAGACAGACAGACAGACAGACAGACAGACAGACAGACAGACAGACAGACAGACAGACAGACAGACAGACAGACAGACAGACAGACAGACAGACAGACAGACAGACAGACAGACAGACAGACAGACAGACAGACAGACAGACAGACAGACAGACAGACAGACAGACAGACAGACAGACAGACAGACAGACAGACAGACAGACAGACAGACAGACAGACAGACAGACAGACAGACAGACAGACAGACAGACAGACAGACAGACAGACAGACAGACAGACAGACAGACAGACAGACAGACAGACAGACAGACAGACAGACAGACAGACAGACAGACAGACAGACAGACAGACAGACAGACAGACAGACAGACAGACAGACAGACAGACAGACAGACAGACAGACAGACAGACAGACAGACAGACAGACAGACAGACAGACAGACAGACAGACAGACAGACAGACAGACAGACAGACAGACAGACAGACAGACAGACAGACAGACAGACAGACAGACAGACAGACAGACAGACAGACAGACAGACAGACAGACAGACAGACAGACAGACAGACAGACAGACAGACAGACAGACAGACAGACAGACAGACAGACAGACAGACAGACAGACAGACAGACAGACAGACAGACAGACAGACAGACAGACAGACAGACAGACAGACAGACAGACAGACAGACAGACAGACAGACAGACAGACAGACAGACAGACAGACAGACAGACAGACAGACAGACAGACAGACAGACAGACAGACAGACAGACAGACAGACAGACAGACAGACAGACAGACAGACAGACAGACAGACAGACAGACAGACAGACAGACAGACAGACAGACAGACAGACAGACAGACAGACAGACAGACAGACAGACAGACAGACAGACAGACAGACAGACAGACAGACAGACAGACAGACAGACAGACAGACAGACAGACAGACAGACAGACAGACAGACAGACAGACAGACAGACAGACAGACAGACAGACAGACAGACAGACAGACAGACAGACAGACAGACAGACAGACAGACAGACAGACAGACAGACAGACAGACAGACAGACAGACAGACAGACAGACAGACAGACAGACAGACAGACAGACAGACAGACAGACAGACAGACAGACAGACAGACAGACAGACAGACAGACAGACAGACAGACAGACAGACAGACAGACAGACAGACAGACAGACAGACAGACAGACAGACAGACAGACAGACAGACAGACAGACAGACAGACAGACAGACAGACAGACAGACAGACAGACAGACAGACAGACAGACAGACAGACAGACAGACAGACAGACAGACAGACAGACAGACAGACAGACAGACAGACAGACAGACAGACAGACAGACAGACAGACAGACAGACAGACAGACAGACAGACAGACAGACAGACAGACAGACAGACAGACAGACAGACAGACAGACAGACAGACAGACAGACAGACAGACAGACAGACAGACAGACAGACAGACAGACAGACAGACAGACAGACAGACAGACAGACAGACAGACAGACAGACAGACAGACAGACAGACAGACAGACAGACAGACAGACAGACAGACAGACAGACAGACAGACAGACAGACAGACAGACAGACAGACAGACAGACAGACAGACAGACAGACAGACAGACAGACAGACAGACAGACAGACAGACAGACAGACAGACAGACAGACAGACAGACAGACAGACAGACAGACAGACAGACAGACAGACAGACAGACAGACAGACAGACAGACAGACAGACAGACAGACAGACAGACAGACAGACAGACAGACAGACAGACAGACAGACAGACAGACAGACAGACAGACAGACAGACAGACAGACAGACAGACAGACAGACAGACAGACAGACAGACAGACAGACAGACAGACAGACAGACAGACAGACAGACAGACAGACAGACAGACAGACAGACAGACAGACAGACAGACAGACAGACAGACAGACAGACAGACAGACAGACAGACAGACAGACAGACAGACAGACAGACAGACAGACAGACAGACAGACAGACAGACAGACAGACAGACAGACAGACAGACAGACAGACAGACAGACAGACAGACAGACAGACAGACAGACAGACAGACAGACAGACAGACAGACAGACAGACAGACAGACAGACAGACAGACAGACAGACAGACAGACAGACAGACAGACAGACAGACAGACAGACAGACAGACAGACAGACAGACAGACAGACAGACAGACAGACAGACAGACAGACAGACAGACAGACAGACAGACAGACAGACAGACAGACAGACAGACAGACAGACAGACAGACAGACAGACAGACAGACAGACAGACAGACAGACAGACAGACAGACAGACAGACAGACAGACAGACAGACAGACAGACAGACAGACAGACAGACAGACAGACAGACAGACAGACAGACAGACAGACAGACAGACAGACAGACAGACAGACAGACAGACAGACAGACAGACAGACAGACAGACAGACAGACAGACAGACAGACAGACAGACAGACAGACAGACAGACAGACAGACAGACAGACAGACAGACAGACAGACAGACAGACAGACAGACAGACAGACAGACAGACAGACAGACAGACAGACAGACAGACAGACAGACAGACAGACAGACAGACAGACAGACAGACAGACAGACAGACAGACAGACAGACAGACAGACAGACAGACAGACAGACAGACAGACAGACAGACAGACAGACAGACAGACAGACAGACAGACAGACAGACAGACAGACAGACAGACAGACAGACAGACAGACAGACAGACAGACAGACAGACAGACAGACAGACAGACAGACAGACAGACAGACAGACAGACAGACAGACAGACAGACAGACAGACAGACAGACAGACAGACAGACAGACAGACAGACAGACAGACAGACAGACAGACAGACAGACAGACAGACAGACAGACAGACAGACAGACAGACAGACAGACAGACAGACAGACAGACAGACAGACAGACAGACAGACAGACAGACAGACAGACAGACAGACAGACAGACAGACAGACAGACAGACAGACAGACAGACAGACAGACAGACAGACAGACAGACAGACAGACAGACAGACAGACAGACAGACAGACAGACAGACAGACAGACAGACAGACAGACAGACAGACAGACAGACAGACAGACAGACAGACAGACAGACAGACAGACAGACAGACAGACAGACAGACAGACAGACAGACAGACAGACAGACAGACAGACAGACAGACAGACAGACAGACAGACAGACAGACAGACAGACAGACAGACAGACAGACAGACAGACAGACAGACAGACAGACAGACAGACAGACAGACAGACAGACAGACAGACAGACAGACAGACAGACAGACAGACAGACAGACAGACAGACAGACAGACAGACAGACAGACAGACAGACAGACAGACAGACAGACAGACAGACAGACAGACAGACAGACAGACAGACAGACAGACAGACAGACAGACAGACAGACAGACAGACAGACAGACAGACAGACAGACAGACAGACAGACAGACAGACAGACAGACAGACAGACAGACAGACAGACAGACAGACAGACAGACAGACAGACAGACAGACAGACAGACAGACAGACAGACAGACAGACAGACAGACAGACAGACAGACAGACAGACAGACAGACAGACAGACAGACAGACAGACAGACAGACAGACAGACAGACAGACAGACAGACAGACAGACAGACAGACAGACAGACAGACAGACAGACAGACAGACAGACAGACAGACAGACAGACAGACAGACAGACAGACAGACAGACAGACAGACAGACAGACAGACAGACAGACAGACAGACAGACAGACAGACAGACAGACAGACAGACAGACAGACAGACAGACAGACAGACAGACAGACAGACAGACAGACAGACAGACAGACAGACAGACAGACAGACAGACAGACAGACAGACAGACAGACAGACAGACAGACAGACAGACAGACAGACAGACAGACAGACAGACAGACAGACAGACAGACAGACAGACAGACAGACAGACAGACAGACAGACAGACAGACAGACAGACAGACAGACAGACAGACAGACAGACAGACAGACAGACAGACAGACAGACAGACAGACAGACAGACAGACAGACAGACAGACAGACAGACAGACAGACAGACAGACAGACAGACAGACAGACAGACAGACAGACAGACAGACAGACAGACAGACAGACAGACAGACAGACAGACAGACAGACAGACAGACAGACAGACAGACAGACAGACAGACAGACAGACAGACAGACAGACAGACAGACAGACAGACAGACAGACAGACAGACAGACAGACAGACAGACAGACAGACAGACAGACAGACAGACAGACAGACAGACAGACAGACAGACAGACAGACAGACAGACAGACAGACAGACAGACAGACAGACAGACAGACAGACAGACAGACAGACAGACAGACAGACAGACAGACAGACAGACAGACAGACAGACAGACAGACAGACAGACAGACAGACAGACAGACAGACAGACAGACAGACAGACAGACAGACAGACAGACAGACAGACAGACAGACAGACAGACAGACAGACAGACAGACAGACAGACAGACAGACAGACAGACAGACAGACAGACAGACAGACAGACAGACAGACAGACAGACAGACAGACAGACAGACAGACAGACAGACAGACAGACAGACAGACAGACAGACAGACAGACAGACAGACAGACAGACAGACAGACAGACAGACAGACAGACAGACAGACAGACAGACAGACAGACAGACAGACAGACAGACAGACAGACAGACAGACAGACAGACAGACAGACAGACAGACAGACAGACAGACAGACAGACAGACAGACAGACAGACAGACAGACAGACAGACAGACAGACAGACAGACAGACAGACAGACAGACAGACAGACAGACAGACAGACAGACAGACAGACAGACAGACAGACAGACAGACAGACAGACAGACAGACAGACAGACAGACAGACAGACAGACAGACAGACAGACAGACAGACAGACAGACAGACAGACAGACAGACAGACAGACAGACAGACAGACAGACAGACAGACAGACAGACAGACAGACAGACAGACAGACAGACAGACAGACAGACAGACAGACAGACAGACAGACAGACAGACAGACAGACAGACAGACAGACAGACAGACAGACAGACAGACAGACAGACAGACAGACAGACAGACAGACAGACAGACAGACAGACAGACAGACAGACAGACAGACAGACAGACAGACAGACAGACAGACAGACAGACAGACAGACAGACAGACAGACAGACAGACAGACAGACAGACAGACAGACAGACAGACAGACAGACAGACAGACAGACAGACAGACAGACAGACAGACAGACAGACAGACAGACAGACAGACAGACAGACAGACAGACAGACAGACAGACAGACAGACAGACAGACAGACAGACAGACAGACAGACAGACAGACAGACAGACAGACAGACAGACAGACAGACAGACAGACAGACAGACAGACAGACAGACAGACAGACAGACAGACAGACAGACAGACAGACAGACAGACAGACAGACAGACAGACAGACAGACAGACAGACAGACAGACAGACAGACAGACAGACAGACAGACAGACAGACAGACAGACAGACAGACAGACAGACAGACAGACAGACAGACAGACAGACAGACAGACAGACAGACAGACAGACAGACAGACAGACAGACAGACAGACAGACAGACAGACAGACAGACAGACAGACAGACAGACAGACAGACAGACAGACAGACAGACAGACAGACAGACAGACAGACAGACAGACAGACAGACAGACAGACAGACAGACAGACAGACAGACAGACAGACAGACAGACAGACAGACAGACAGACAGACAGACAGACAGACAGACAGACAGACAGACAGACAGACAGACAGACAGACAGACAGACAGACAGACAGACAGACAGACAGACAGACAGACAGACAGACAGACAGACAGACGACAGACAGACAGACAGACAGACAGACAGACAGACAGACAGACAGACAGACAGACAGACAGACAGACAGACAGACAGACAGACAGACAGACAGACAGACAGACAGACAGACAGACAGACAGACAGACAGACAGACAGACAGACAGACAGACAGACAGACAGACAGACAGAAAAAAAAGTTTCAAACAAAAAAACACCTAAATGAACCTCCCTACGATTTTGACCAAACTGCGCATAATTAACTTCCACCGGTTAGAAGTGCGCACAAAAAACCGAACCGAAGGCCCCAGGGGGGGTCAAATAGGTTTTTTTTTTAAGTATCAATTAAAATTGAGACTTGTAATTTTTTTCATGTCTTAAAATAGACGTTTTTTCTTAATATCTTGTAAAGTAGCATCTTAATTGAAAATTTTTAAGAGATAAAAATTGTGAAAAAATAGGTTAGCTTTCGATCTGTTAAAATTTTATTGTGATATTAATATTATTTTAACAGTTATGATCAATTTAATTAAAATAGTAACAATTTTATTTGGGCTATTATGTCATTATCTCCTAAAATTAAAGTCCAGCAAAAATTTTTATATGATAAGAAATGTCAACGCATTCTTGATTAATCGATTGAAATAATTATTTTTTGTAATAGCCTTATTAGTTTAGAAGCTAGACCCATTTGTAACTGAATAGACATCTACCCCACTTGACAAAATGTGTTTTTATTTGTTTTATTATGTAAATATCCCCAAAAATTAAACTTTTCCAAAAAATTTTATATGATAAAATTTGTTTGGATATGGTTGTTGAATCGATGGAATGAATTATTTTTGTAATAGCTTTATTAGTTTGGAGACTACACTTATTTTAATTGAATAATTTACCATCTATTCTCCAAGTAAATATGTGTCTTATCAATTTTATTATGTGAATAGGTGTGCAATTGAGTATTCAAATTTGTTATAGCTTAATCATAAGTATAAAAATATAAAAACAAATAGTATTCTATAAAATGTGTTTTATTTAAACTTTATTTAAGAAAAATATATTTATATCTAAATCATTTTAAAATACAACATTCAAAACATTTATTTATAAAATTACATTGAAATTAACCCCTTGTTACAGTACCATTTAGAATATTATAGGAAATTAGGGAATCATGAATAAGTAAAGCATACACTTTTACATCATTTGGAAATTTAGACTTTCTGGTGTTAAATTCCAATTTAATATCCACTGTTGATGAGGTTATTGAATCCTGTTGATGCGAAGCATCAATAACAATTAATGGGTTTTGAATAAAACTATTTAAATCAAGCATTGGTTCATTACATGTTTTTCCATAGTAACTGCTTTAAAAATTTTGATATGCATAGTAGGCAGGACCGCATAATCTTTTTGAAAAATCGAGACTCCACCTCTCATAGGGGAAAACTATCGAATTAATATATAATCTAATATCAGCCAAATCAGCAGAGATAAATTCTGTTGCATCTTTGTCTCTGGCATTGCAATTTTCAGTTTTTTGAAATCCAATAATAATGTATCGTGGTTTTTCCAAATTCGTACTACTTCTTACTACGCACGTATCAGAAGCTGTGCTCCGAAGAAGAGGCAATTCATATAGGTCCCACATGCGATAGGCAGCTTTGATATTAACATTATTACCACCCTTATTAATTTTAGATAGAATTTTAATCCTTTGACGATCCTCTGGAATTATGTGCCGGATTTTCCATTCGATTTTATCTATGGAGATTTCCGCATCAACTTCACCAATATAACAATTATTGAAGGTGTGAGCTATTACGAGAATTAGTTCTTGTTTTTGATTAAAAATGCCCCTTCTATAGTCCTCTGCAAATCCCATCAAGTATTTTAATGGGAGTCTTCCACTAAATACATGACTTGTTTTATCCAATATGCATTGATTGGCTTCTGTTAAACCCCAACCGTATGTTGAAAGAAGCTTTTCATGACTACTTCCAAATGAAACAATGGTTTTTAGTGCTGAAGTAATTCCTGGTTTTCGAACAACGCAAATTTGTTCACCACCCATTTCATACCGAATTTCTTCGAATAAAAAAGCAAGAGCATTATTTGATAAGTAGCATCTTTTAGATGCATCACTTGGTGTAAACTTTCCTTCTATATAAATATAACTTTCGGAAACATCCAAAATTAGATCTTGAAATTGAATTGGGATACGAATTTCATCTGAGTTTTTAAAAGATGGTGTTCCATAGGGTTTATAACTATGCTCTTCCAGACTTATAATTGAATTCTCAAAAATTGGTTCATTAAATGCTTCTAACTTTTCACTAGTTGAAATCATTTTAAACAGTTTTTTTTAAATGTAAACCAAGTGATTTCAAAAACACTTTTTCTTCTGTGGACAATTTAGATCTTTCTCTTGACAAGTCTTTAACATGAATGGTTTTTCTACTGCTTCTGCATCGGTTTTTATTTGGAATATAAGTCTTAACATCTTTTTTTTGCGACACTGGATAGCTGTGATGATCAAAACAATAACCCATTTTCGTTATAACCTTTTAAGCTCTAATTTAACAATTATTTTTTCTCCTTGAAAATTAATGAGCTTTCCTCTATCATCCACGATCCTTAGTGTAATGTTGTCGATAAACTGACGACCCTCTGGTTGAATTGGCATATAAATGATATTTGTTGGTTCTTTAGTTAGCTTATACCCAGGTTCCACATCAATGTCAAATTCATAAATCGAGTGCGCCTGTTCTGAATTTAAATATGCACCGGTTGTTATATTGCAATCTACTCTTATAATGCGAACTTTTGTAATATCAACTATTGTTGAAGATTCATGAATCTCATTGGGCTTTAGTCGATCTTCATTTGCAAATCCCAACAACTGTCCAATTGAGTTGTAGTGCTTAAAGTGAAGTACATACTTTGACTTAATTTCGCATTTCAAAGTGCTATTGTTTGCACGTAAGCTAAAAATATTTTCATCTAGATCTTTTGCACCTTTTTGAAGAGCTTTAAGCATTGCATCATGTATTTGGGTTATTTCGTATGCACCAGGAGGTATTTTTAACATTACTGGCCCTCCCCAGTTTGGCTTACTAAATCCAAACCAATTGTTAGTTTCATCTATGTTAAAAATTGAATTATATGAATAAAATCCTATAAGACCCAGTCCATATTTTTCTCTGTTGTTTGTCTCTATAGGAGGATAGAAGTTGGCACTTAAAATACTTGAATAACCACTTAATGTAAAAGTATAAGACATTTTTTTTACTGTGTCTTACAACAACTGGATATAATGTCACAATCTACAATTTCCTCAGATTTAGACACTTTTGAACCGTTTGCATTACATATACAATAAAATATTTTTTTTGGTGGTGGACCATCAATTTGATCGTTAGAGTTGTTTGTAGAGTAATGGTCGTAGCAATACTGATATTTTAAAATATCAATGTCTTCTTTAACTTCTTCTGGCAACTTCTCCCACACCAAAGCTATTTCGTTTGGTGCACATGCTATCATTACTTCTTTAGGTAAACCACATAGTTCGTCACTCGTCATCGGTAGCAAACTTTTTGCATTGCTAAATGCTTTTAGTGATTTATACATTTTTTTTAGTTTTGCATACTCACTTTCGGAATTATTTCGATTCATTTTTTAAAATTACTACTAAAATAAGTTATTTTTTAAGAGAAACTGTAGACACAGCTGACCACAATATACTGTATTAAATTTTTGTTGGTTTTTATATGTATACCAAATTTCTGTGGCATAATTACATCCTTTATACATGTATTCTATGAATTCCAAAGGGGTAAGTTTCCAAAACTATCATAATAAATTACTTTTCTAGCTTTCTTTCTGTAGGCAACCCAATGTGTTCCTGGTCCATTTACACTGTCTAAGTTTATGATGGCCGATTCAGTTTTGCGAGGTCCACTTTTAGGAAGACTATCTCTCATAAATACACCAACGAAATTTGCAATTTGATATTGTTTTGCATATCTTTCCAAATCAATATTTGATAATGCCCTTGCTGGTAAGGGCTTTACTAGTTTTTTGGATTTGTTAAATAAAGTCCTAACCCAGTTCGATACGGTTTTAAGTATAAACCTCCCCCTTTTTTACTTTCTACAAGCATTTGAGAGTTTTTAACACCAGCAACACTATTTTTAAGATGATTAACGGTTTTTATTGCTTTAACTATACCAGCAGCGCCACCCGCCAATGATCCTAGGGCGGATAACCCCGCAAAAATTGGTATAAGAGGTAAAATACCCCCCATTTTAGGAATGGGAATTACTCTTGGGGTTTTAATCTTCTTTTTTCCACCAGAAGCTTTTAAATGCTTACGCGCTGCGATCAAAGCAATTTTTGAAATTTTTAAAATATCTTGAAATTTCCCCTTATTTTGATTCAAGATCGATTTAATTTTTGTTTGAACGTTTCGACATATCGCAGACCCAAAAGCCACCTTTCGAGTTTTCGATTTTATCTTTTTTAACCCCATTCCAATTCTTCGCTTAACTTTCATTGAATTTGTAACAAAGTAAGCAGCAGCCTTCTCTTTTATTCCAGCGTCTTTTGATTTAACAACTTGCCACGCACTTTCTTCTAGTTCGCGATCAGATTTGTGTCTTTTTTCTAAATTATCCAAATTAATAGAGTAACTAATATCGTGTTTTTTGCAGGCTCTATCTAGTGCATTTATTCCAGGATCACCTCTCGCTAATCTTGTCTTTAGTTTAGTTCCAGGACCACAATATTGATAACCCGGGATGTGTAATTCTACAGGAAGTTTATTTAAAAGTGAATTAAATACGCCTCGCCCCTTTTTTACTGAACTTTTTCTGTTGATAGATGACATCGAACTGATTTTGATATAAATACAAGTCAGCTTAAATACTAAAAGATAGTTCATATAAAAATGCGCATAGTGCAGCAACAAGACAGAATCTCAATTATAAATTGGGATGAAAAGACGGGTTGTGGTATTACATATCAACGTCATGGATCTTTACTACCCAATTCCATACGTGGATTAATAATTGGGCCATCAAATTGTGGTAAAACCAATGTGCTTATCACTCTTATTACACACCCACTAGGATTAAAATTTGAAAATGTATACATATACTCCAAATCATTGTTTCAATCAAAATATAAATTTTTAAAGCAAATTTTATCGTCAATTGAGGGGCTTGGATACTACACATTTAATGATACATCCTGCGTTATACCACCATCTGAGGCAAAACCAAATTCGATATTTATTTTCGATGATGTAATTTGCGATGGTCAGAGTGTAATAAAATCATACTACAGTATGGGGAGGCATAAAAATATAGATTGTTTTTACCTAGCACAGACTTACTCTAGAGTACCAAAACAGCTAGTTCGAGATAATTCAAATTTCATAATAGTATTTAAACAAGATGAAATGAATCTGCGACATATTTTTTTCAGATCACGTTTCTCCAGACTTTACTTTTACTAAGTTTCAAGAAATCTGTGGAAAATGTTGGGACGATAAATATGGTTTTCTAGTTATTGTTAAAGATGCAGATTTAAACAATGGCAGATATAGAAAAGGATTTGATAGTTACATATATGTTTAATAAATGTGTAGCAACAACTTTAGTTGCTTTTAGAACGAACAACTGCAAACATCTTATTTGTAAATATGTCAAATTCGATCGATCGATCGATCGATTTAAAACGTGATCTTGTTGCTATGACTGATGCAGTAAGAACAAAATTTAAATTTTTAAAAAATGAAGAGTCGCAAAATCAAACAAATCTTGAGAAATTTTATGAACCCATCTCAAAACCATTATCAAAAATTTCAGAAAATTTTAAAAATGCAGCAATTGTAAAAAGGACAAGTAGTAATATAGCAACACCTTTGATAGCTGTGGAAGCAAAAAAAGCAAAGAGAGTTGCAGCCAATGTTATGGTTGATGATTCGGAAGATGGTGATGGTGGAAATAAATCTCATCATGGATCTTACCTCTCAGCTTCACCACCCTTGCCGGATACACCAATATCCTCATACTCTAATCAAAGTCAAAAATCATTTAATGCAGATGCAAGTTCTCATTTATCACCTAAAAAGAGTGTCAACAATGAAGCTATGGATGAATCACTGAGACAAGATATTGGGGAAGATTTAAATTCTATATCTACAATCTATATGGAGGGGCTTAAATCAAACCCATCTATCTATGACACCATATATGGTGTTAGGTACAATTCCAACAATGATAATTTTCAGATAGGTAATGCTACAATAAAATTTCCAGATAAACTAATAACTCTTTGGCGTAAAAAAAATATGATTGGGGCATTTTCTGCTCATCGTGATTTATACGATTTGTTATTTTTTAAAAAACCAAGTGTGTCAAACATTGGCGACATTAGCCCAAAAGCACTCAGCGATTATAAGCAAATACTTAATTTGTCAAATGCCTATTACAATGAATATAATAAAATATATGGGGTAAATACCAGCCGATCTGTAAAATTTACAAATTTTATAAAACCACTTCTAACACCGAAACATGGCAGAAGTAAAGAAGGTTCTGGTATTACCAGAAATAAAATTTCAAATCTCAAAAAATTCAATAATAATAAAGTAAACTATGTATATTGGAATACTGTTAAAGAATTAGTTAGTCGCTTGCGATTATTATGGAGCTCAAAAATGGCTGGGCATACTGGTCATGGATTCAGTTACTATCTAACATGGGAGGTGTAAAGAACACGATTGACAAGTTTGGTCGTATAAAAAAAACTTCCAAAATTACATATATAAAAGGATTGAAGGGTAATGGTTTTAAGTTGACCGCTAAAAATGATTTCGACATTGAGAACAAACGTTTATGTAATATAGCAGATGCTGTAGATCATAAAGACGCTATCAATCTAGAATTTCTGGAAAATCGTATAAACAAACTAGTTGAAGAACTAAAGCTAGCTATAGCAGAATCTGTTGATGCAGTAAGAACCAATTTAGAAAAAATAAAAACGCAACAATCGACAAGTGGTAAACTATTGTTAAATTTACATGGGAGATTGAGTGCCATAGAAAGAAAAGTTTTGAAACATCAGCCACTTGAATCCGCTTTGTAACCAATAATTTGGTCAGATGGACGCATAGAATATCATACACCCATTTGAATTGAAAAAATAAAGTATTTATTTTAACGATGGCTAGTGAGCAAAAAGTTCAAGTGGTTAATGAGCTATATAAACCTGCAAGAAAAAATTTCCTGCGAAGAAAAACCTTAATAAAAGGTTTTAAGGATCTATGGCAGATTGATTTAGCTGAAATACAACAATTATCAAAATATAATTTGGGGTATAGATACATTTTAGTATGCATAAATTGCTTTTCTAAATTTGTCTGGACTAGACCAATAAAAAATAAAACAGGACTTGAAATATGTGCAGCAATGCGGGATGTTTTTAAGCAAGCTGGTTATTACCCCCATAACATACAATCTGATCAAGGAACGGAATTTTTTAATAAACACTTCCAAGCACTTATGAAAAAGAAGTCTGTAAATCACTATCACACATATAGTGTAAAGAAGGCAGCCATTGTGGAAAGAGTAATCAAAACTTTAAAAACAAATCTTTATAAAGAATTCTCTACATTAGGAAGCTATAAGTGGTTTCATATTTTACAGGATGTTGTTGATAAATATAATAAAACAATTCACACAACTATTAAAATGAGACCAATTGATGTGAAACCCACCACTAGAATTACCGCATTTGAAAATATAAAAATGGTACCTAAAAAAATTAAATTCAAAGTTGGAGACGTAGTTCGTATAAGCAAATATAAGTTAATTTTTGAAAAAGGGTACACACCATCGTGGTCAGCGGAACAATTTAAAATTGTAAAAGTAAATATAACGAATCCACCCACTTATGAAATAGAAAGTTTTGACGGAGAACCTATACTTGGTGCTTTTTATGAAATGGAGCTACAGAAAACCAGCGTGCCATCAATATATTTAGTGGAGAAAATTATTAAGAAAAGGAAGTGTAATAAACTGGAGCAATACTTTGTTAAGTGGTTAGGTTTTACAGATAGACATAATTCATGGATAAATAAGTCGGATATCGTTATAAAATTTTGTAAAAAAATAAGATAAAAATAATATTGCAATAAAACAAATCCAATTAAAAAATAGTTTTTCATTTCTTATTATAATATATTTTATTACAGCTTTTATCAATTTAAAACTACATCCATACTACAATCCATAAACTAATTATAAATACACATTTTTGATAAATGTCTTATATTTAATCATCGTTCTCACTGAATCCACTATCATCATCTTCATCTTCATCGAGCGGTGGAAAGAGTAGCTCCAGTGGAATGTCTTCCAATGGCCTCAGAAGGTACAACAAATTCAGCCATCTCATATTTTTACAAAACTCTTGAAGTGTTTGGTTACCCATAAAAAACATTTGGCATTGAATGACACCATCCATAAAATTATTTGCTCTAGCTACATCTCTTAGTGAAGGGTCACCCTCCATCAGTTCGTCCGACTTCTCAAACAACCAGAATCGTAAATCGTGAATTTGTTCTTCCAAACGATTCATATTTTTAATACTTTAAGAATTATATTTTAACACACAATAATTTTAAGATAATTTAGTATATTCCAAATTCAAATATGGATTTACGTTTTGCACCGATGTATGTGGGTTCACTTTGCCCCAGATAGGTTAGAGTATATTTTTGATTACTTTTATTAACTAGATCGATAAAATCATCATCTATTGATTTAAGCACACGTTTTGGTAAAAACGTTTTAAATACATCAGCATCTTCAGCCAATGTTATTAAAACAGATTTTCCATAACGGGTATCAATGGTGCACATTTCTTTAATAACATATGTGGTATTAACTTTTAATGAATCTAAAGATTTTAATTGAAGTTTTGCTTCATTGTTTATTTCGAAATTTATTTGTTCAAGTTTGATTTTTGAAATATCCATATTATTACCTTTAAATTATTGTTTTTCCACAAATTAAACTATTTTTTCTTTATTTTTATTTTAGAGAGTGATTTGACACGTTGAGATACAGAAATCTACTAATACTTCAAGTGGGTTTGTTTTTCCTTTTTATATGTTTAAATACAATTATTAGGGTGGGGATAATGTAAATCTTTTAAAAGTGTAAAACAAATCAGAGTCAAAGATAGAGGTATTTTTTGTGCTTAAGGTCAGACAAGGTCAAGGTTGTTCAGGGTCAAAAATACTACTCGAACTATTCGTCTCTACATATAAAAACCGCAACGATCGTCAAGGTCATTCAAGGTCAACATAATGACCTTCACAACTTTTCAAGGTCAAATATACTACTCAAACTATTCGTCTCTACATAAAACAAGGCAACGACCGTCAAGGTCATTCAAGGTCATTCCCTCCTCAAAAGTGGTCCAGCACCCGCTTAAACCTACTACTGAAAATGTAGATAATTTAGATATAAACATTGATGAAACACAGCCATGTTCCTCATCACAAAATTTAAATTTAAAATCAGGAATTCTCGTTCCATAAAAGCTTATTGAAAGTCTAAGTTGTAGTCAGTTTAAAGATTGAAGGCTTAAAGTTGAAGGTTACATGATATTACAAAATTTAGACCTAAAATCATCTGGCCACGTATCGATATTACTTTCCACCTTTTTAAGCCAAGATACATTGGATATAGCAAGATTAGTATTAAAAATTCAAAATTTTAATAACGTACGATTGGTTGATATATTAAATAAACTAGAGGACTACTATAAAAAAAAGGAAAATAATCGCGTAAGAAAAAGCCAATTTTTGAATAAAAAACAAGGTGAAAATGAACTTTTTATTATGTTTTATAGACAAAAACTTAAGCTTTTCCAATTAACTGATCCCTGTTCATCATGTTATGACCAATATTTATCGGATCACATTATCGAATCACTTTTTAATCCAGAACTAAGAAAAAAATGTCGAATACTCCCAGATATTACAGGAATTGAAAATATTGTCAAATTATGTGAATCAGAAGATTCTGCCGTAAAAGAAGAACAACAGTAGAACGTGGAAGTTTATAAAATTAAAACACAAAATTTTAATTCAAGAAAATGTGCAAGATGTAATAAAAATTGGCATTCATCTTTAGATGATTGTCCAGCTATAAACTTTCAATGCAAAAAATGTTCATTAAAGGGGCATTTTACACAATATTGCAGAACAAAATCTGTCCGTTGCAGGAGAAGAATTTTTAAAATCCCTGAATATTTCAAGAAGAAATTTACAATATTCTTATAAAAATTTGAGTACAGCTGATACTTCACCACTGCATGTACTTGGATATGTAAACTGCAAGACTCAATTTCAAAACTTATTAACAACCATTCAAATATATATATATGCAAAGGTGTACGAGAACTTTTATTGGATAAAAAATCATTAATCGAGCTTGGAATTATCCACAAAGATTTGCCAAATCCACTTCCAAAACCTATTTGTGTAACAAATGTGACTTCATGTAATGATTTAAAAGAAGATAATTATGAAAAAATTAAAAAAGATTTGATAAAAGAATTTCATGATGTTTTTGACATGGAGAATTTAAAACCAATGGATGGACCACCAATTCACATCCACTTAAAGTCAGATGCTGTTTTACGTTCTATTAGCTGCCCTAGAAAAATACCATTTTTTTGGAGAGAAAAAGTCAAAGAAGAATTGGATGATATGGTCAAAAAAGGAATTGCTAAACCACTAGACGATATTCCTACTGAATCAGTAAGCCCTTTAGTTGTTGTTGAAAAGTCTAATGGAAAATTAAGGATTTGTGTTGACTATACAAAACTTGATCCATATATTTTAAGACCTGTCCATCCATTTGAATGTCCATGGGATGCAGTTTCTAATATACAAGGAAATTCAAAATATTTTACGATACTAGATGCTGCGAGCGGTTATTGGCAACTTCCCTTAGATAAGGAAAGTCAAAAATTGACAACTTTTTTAACACCCTGGGGCAGATACATGTTTCTTCGATGTCCCATGGGCCTTGTCAGTTCCGGTTATGGACCTATGAACACGACAGAGCTTTTGAAAACGTCAAGAGTGCTTTGTCAAAACCACCAATACTGTCTCATTTTGATCCTGAAAGAATTTCCGCTATACATACTGATGCTTCAAAATTAAATGGTCTTGGATTTATACTAATGCAAAAGCATGAATTTTAATTGGACAATGGTTCAATGCGGTTCAAGATTTTTATTAGATGTTGAATCAAGATATTCCATGGCAGAACTTGAACTTCTAAGAGTTGTTTGGGCCATAAACAAATGCCGAACTTATTTACTGGGTTTAAACGAATTTTCGATTTTTACCGATCATAAACCATTAATTACCATCCTAAATGACAAAAATTTAGACAGTATAGAAAATCCACGAATTCAGAGACTAAATAATGAATATCAGGAATTAATAAGCCAAATTAAAGAAGGGTTTCCAAAAAATAAAAGTGAGTTAAAAATTAATTTATTTCCATACTGGAACATGAGAAATTATCTAAGTGTAGATAGTGGTTTGGTATTAAAAAACAATCAAATTTTATTTAATTATATTATATATATTATACAATTTAAACCATGACAGCAAAAAGAACCAATGATTGTCGATCCACCAGCTACAAGACCATTCGAAGATGTTTCAACCGATCTATTGACATGTAATGGAAAATATTTTATAGTATATGCAGATAGATTTTCTGGATGGCCAATAATTTGCCAATTTGGAAACAATTGTCCTAACACCACAGATGTAATTACTTTTCTCAGAAAAGCATTCTGCGATACAGGAGTACCAGTTAGATTAAGATCAGATTGTGGACCCCAGTTTGATTCTTATGAAATAAAACAATTTTTGCAGAAGTGGAACGTGAACCGATGTCCTTCAACTCCTCATTACCCTCAAACTAATGGTCATGCTGAAGCAGCTGTAAAAGCTATAAAAGATTTGGTCAGAAAATGCATGTGCGAAGGATACTTAAATGAAGAAAAATATTATGCAGGTCTGTTAGAATGGCGAAACACTCCCAAAATAGAAGGTTTTTCGCCAGCTGAATTACTCTTTGGCCACACAATAAGATCTTTGGTACCAGCACATTCCAAAATGTTTCAAAGGAAATGGATTGACTTGGCAAATGTATACGACCGTAAAGCAACACAACAATTAACAATGAAGAATAGTTATGATCAACATTCAAAGAGTTTGACGGCCATCCCTATTGGCAAAACCGTATGGATTCAAGATTGGCGTTCTAAACGGTGGAATAGAGTTGGAGTTATTGTTGATATTGGACCATATAGAAATTACACCGTCAAACTACCTAGTGGAAGAATTTTAATTAGAAACCGAAGATTTATTCGATTGGGGGAGAAGAAAGAGATTGAATGATGTAAAAAGCTTAAAGGGGAAGATGATGTGATATAATTCACATTGTATATTTGTTTATGTTATATTTTGATTTGTTGAAGTATTCATTAAGAAGTTGTCATTAAATTGATATAAAGAATTATTCTCAATCCATTAAAATAAGAATATCACACCATCTAGAGGACAACAACGCTATACCTCACTCGCAATTTGCATTCAGAACAGGCCACTCCACCGTTCACCAGACAACAAGATTCACCAGACACATCACCGAGGGCTTCAACAGGAAGAAACACATAGGGGCGATCCTGTTTCATATCTCCAAAGCCTTTGACAAAGTATTGCATGGCGGGCTCCTGTTCAAAATGATTAAACTTCAAGTGCCAAGCTACCTGGTTAAAACTGCAAGATCGCTACTGCTTAACCGAACCGCAGTAGTAACCGCAGATAAGGCCACCTCAAGACAAATCAGAATTAACGCAGGAGTACCTCAAGGATCACCCCTTAGCCCAACCTTCTACAACATATACACGCAAGACATCCCACAACACCCAAACTGCAAGTTAGGACAATTTGCAGACGACATAATAACAACCGCAACAGGCAAAAGTCCAAGGCTAATAATACTCAAACTTCAGCAGCACACTAACCAACTAATTAACTGGATGCGTGACTGGAAAATAAAAGTCAATCCTAGAAAAACTCAAGCAATACTATTCACAAGGTCCAAAAGACAAAGACATCATGTCCACATAATAATCCACAATAATAACATCGATTAGAAGGACGTAGCCACATACCTTGGAATGGCAATGGAAAAATCCTTAACATGGAACAAACATACAAAGAAAGTAAGGGCCAAGGCACTAGGGCAGATCTCAAAACTCTACCCCATTATAAGAAGGCGAAGTAAAATGTCAACCAAAAACAGACTCCTGATATATAAGACAATGATACGCCCTATATTAACATACGGCAGCCCTTCCTTCTGCACAGCAAAGAGAAGCCATATAAAAACATTAAGCCGGGTGCAAAACAAAGCACTACGGATCATAGTAAACGCACCGTGGTGTGTAAGAAATACCACCATTCACAAAGACCTTCAAATAGAAACATTGGACGAACACAAAAACAAACTCAACAAAGATTACTTTACCAAAGCGACTCAACATACAAACCCTCTGATAAGGGACAGTCACCAACAGCCACTAAGACACACACGCAGAACATATGCAATGCCAAATGACGACCAAATACAGTAATGCTATAATTTTTAAATTAGTTATAAGTTAGATTTTAAGGATTAGGCAAATAATATGTTAAATCAATTTATATAGTAAACATTCATAAGTTACCCTCTGTAAAAGTTGTAAATTAACACATAGGGGCGATCCTGTTTCATATCTCCAAAGCCTTTGACAAAGTATGGCATGGCGGGCTCCTGTTCAAAATGATTAAACTTCAAGTGCCAAGCTACCTGGTTAAAACTGCAAGATCGCTACTGCTTAACCGAACCGCAGTAGTAACCGCAGATAAGGCCACCTCAAGACAAATCAGAATTAACGCAGGAGTACCTCAAGGATCACCCCTTAGCCCAACCTTCTACAACATATACACGCAAGACATCCCACAACACCCAAACTGCAAGTTAGGACAATTTGCAGACGACATAATAACAACCGCAACAGGCAAAAGTCCAAGGCTGATAATACTCAAACTTCAGCAGCACACTAACCAACTAATTAACTGGATGCGTGACTGGAAAATAAAAGTCAATCCTAGAAAAACTCAAGCAATACTATTCACAAGGTCCAAAAGACAAAGACATCATGTCCACATAATAATCCACAATAATAACATCGATTAGAAGGACGTAGCAACATACCTTGGAATGGCAATGGAAAAATCCTTAACATGGAACAAACATACAAAGAAAGTAAGGGCCAAGGCACTAGGGCAGATCTCCAAACTCTACCCCATTATAAGAGGGCGAAGTAAAATGTCAACCAAAAACAGACTCCTGATATATAAGACAATGATACGCCCTATATTAACATACGGCAGCCCTTCCTTCTGCACAGCAAAGAGAAGCCATATAAAAACATTAAGCCGGGTGCAAAACACACTACGGATCATAGTAAACGCACCGTGGTGTGTAAGAAATACCACCATTCACAAAGACCTTCAAATAGAAACATTGGACGAACACAAAAACAAACTCAACAAAGATTACTTTACCAAAGCGACTCAACATACAAACCCTCTGATAAGGGACAGTCACCAACAGCCACTAAGACACACACGCAGAACATATGCAATGCCAAATGACGACCAAATACAGTAATGCTATAATTTTTAAATTAGTTATAAGTTAGATTTTAAGGATTAGGCAAATAATATGTTAAATCAATTTATATAGTAAACATTCATAAGTTACCCTCTGTAAAAGTTGTAAATTAACAGAATTAAAAATAAATGCCATTTTAAAATGAAAATTAGTCTTCAACAGTAATATTTGCGTCGTATCAGGGTTTACTACGTTGTTTTGTGTGCGACAGTCTTTTCGTAATTCCCAAGTAAGTTCGCAGTGGGGTTACACAGTGCCCCACGCCTCCACTTGCGTGATATTTGTGTTTTCCGATTTATTTCTTTTGTGATTGTTAACAGTTTTATTTTACGGATTCTGAAAGTAATCATTGGTATATTTACAGAGTTATACAATGGCCCATCCTGTGAAAGGTAGTAAGAGTTCAAATCAGTGGATAAAATGTTTGTAAGAGATGATGTGGAACAAGAAATTTATGATTCCTATACTGAGCTAGAGCTTGATGATACTCTAGAAGAACATAATTTTGAACAGGAATCTGCTATAATAAATTGACAAGTTCGAAACCCTATTACACTGTTTAGAAAACGCCTATCTATAACAAAAGTAGCGAGAGTAAACTGTAATGAAATAGAGGTTACTGAATTGATAGCTTTTGTTCAAATTTACCAATATTTATCATAAACATATTGTTTATATTCAAGAAAAATACACTTTTTCTGGACTGGGGAACACAGTGCCCACGCCACCCTTCGTGTTAGAAAATTGAGCGCCACTCACGCAGTGTTAATTTGTTATTTTAATCAAAGTTAGCCTATTTTTTCTTAAATCATAGGTCCCATGTCCTCTTGTTGGGAGATCAAAATCTATGCTAGACCTAACCTTGGTCAATTGATCGCAGAGATATCCTAATCGGTCAAGATACCAACAGTTTACAAAAAGGATGTCCCAATGAAAGGATGGTTTTTCGAAAAAAATGCTTTTTCAATAAGTAGTTTAAAACAAAGTAATTTATAAAAAAAAATTAAATATTTTTGAAAATAACACTTTTTTAAAAAGTAGTTTTTCCAAAAACTAATTAAAAAAATACAAAAAGAAATTAAAAAAAAAACATTTCATTATATTTTCCTTAAATAATTCCCCCCCCCCCTTCTTAAATACATAATTGATGTGTCCGAGTCTTTTACCGAAGGCGTACTCTACAATTCATTAACTAACGGGGATAGTATAGGCATAAGTAGTTTTAAGCGTTATTTTAACAAGATGGCAGCAAGAGCAGCTATTGCTTAAGGTCGGGAACTTAATGAAATACTAAAGACCCTCCAACTCTATCGTGTCAAGTATCAAACTCTCAGACCTTTTGCACCATAGCAGGTTTATTATTTATTGCACTAACATATATATATATATATATATATATATATATATATATATATATCTATATGCTAAAACATTTTTCCAATACTTACCTTAAAAAGAAAAACGATAAATATTTGTGACCTCAAAAATGATTCCCCGTAATTGCCAGGCGATTTCCAGCGATTACCAGGTATGTCAACGATCTCCAGCTGACATCCAGTGATAATTACGAGATCTGTTTTTTTTTTATTTTGATCTAGGATAAAGGCGGCACTGATCGAATGTCGTTACTAAAACTTAACGTCAATCTTTACCTAACCTAATTTAAAAACGTCAATGCGATACATATAGTTTTATAGCTACAGTGAATATTTTTGTTTTACAAATCCGTTCAGGAACGGAAATAAACCGAAAATATTTTCCGTTTATAGTTTTTTACATCTTTCGAAGGAAATCATCTTAACAATGATTTCAAAGACCTCAATTCAAATAATTTTAAATGAAAAATTAGGACTAAGACAATTAGTTTACCGCTGGATATCGCATCTTAACCGTTAACCAAAGAATAGAAAGAAGCTAGGGACAATTGGTGTCAGAAAACTCTAGACTGTTTTGAGGTAGGAAACTCGAAAAACGTGTACAGGCATTGTCGGTAGTGATTAACTGTGGAAGAGACATTTATCTCAAAGGCAAGTCATGTGGCAACAATTTCTCTGGAAGATCAAAGGACTATTACATCTGCTTGCCGTAAGTCATTGCTGAGCTTCGAAAACCCCGAATGACCATCCTCCATACAGTCCCGACCTAAATCCCAACGATTTCTATACTTTTCTGAAAATTATGAATGGACTGCGTGGTCAAAAATTTCAGTCGCCAGAGGAAGCAGTCGATGCCTTCAAGAATGCAATTTTGACAGTACCTACAAACAAGTGAAACTACAGCTTTGACAACTGATTTGAACACATGCAAAAGTGCATTATTTTTTGTGAAGAATACTTCGAGAAACAATAACATCTTTAAAAGTTAGCTACTGTTTTATTCAATTCTTAGTCCAAGCGTCAGGTACAAAATATAGGGTTCTTTTTGCAAAAGGTCGAACAAAGATGAAATTTGGTGGGATGGTAGACATAGGTCCCCTGATAGTACATCCAAGTTTGCGACCTCGGGGGACTGCCGCTCGAGGGGGGGATGAAAACTCTGCGTCGCGGCGCTTAGAGGAAAATAGCACCGTTGGAGTAGGAGCTATAAAAAGAAAATTCAAACAAAATATTTAGAGAACAAAATTGCGCACAACTTTGGCATTATGCATTTTTTCACTTCGACCAATAGTTTTTGCATTTCGGCGCGCCAAATTTGGGGGGTAGTTTGCAAATTTTAACAAAATCAGAGTTTAATCGCGGATTAAAACAAATATGCCTAGCAAACATTTCTGCTATGTTCTTTTTTTGTAAGAGTAAGATTTTTTAAGTAAAATGATGCTTAATTCGTTACATTTGACCTTATATTATAAAAGATATAATTTTTTAAAGTGCGAACTAAGCGCAAACGATAGCTATTAGTCCCATTAAACATAACAATTCTCGATACCTCTCCATTAAGGAAGTGGCCAAATGGCGGCGCCAACTTTTACTAAAAAATAACTGATTTTTTAAGAGTATGTATAGAGGAATATTCAACCCCATTAAAAGACCTATCACTTAAGATATCTCCGAGCTACCTAAGTACTGCCCTTGCAAAGATACGCACCCTTAAGGATCATCAATATGCTAATTTCTAGCACGTCTAATTCAAAATAATTTTTTAAGTTCAACCTATTTCTTTTTAAAAAAGCCTTTAAAAAAAAAGTGTTGTTTACTTTTTTGTAGAAAATAAAATTTCCATTTAAATCAGATAATATTCAGCGCGGTATGTATTGTGGGTCAAGCTCCAGTGGCGTCCGCAAACTGGGAATCTTCTTCAAAAATAATTTTTAATAAATGTTTTTTGCAATTGTCTTAAAAACTAAGCACTTTAGAAGAAATAATTTATTAAAAATATTGTCAAGAGAATAACATTTTCTTTCAAACGATGTATAATATAGTAGGATTGAACTTACAGCAAACGATACAGTGACTTCCTTAAATTAAGGCTATTTACTGAAATTTTTAAAAACCTAGTTTAATTATAAGTTTTTATTAAAAAAATTAAGTTTACTTAATTAAGTTGTACATCGTTGAAAAGAAAATTTTATTGCCTATTACCTACCATAAACCGTTTTTGCACAAAATACTTTATTTTAAAAAAAATTATTGAGAATTTATGAACAAAACAGATTTTTAACGATTTCTGTAAATCACCCCTATTTATGGACGGCACTGTAGCGTTACGAATAAACTAAATTCTAGAAATTTATACATCGTTCGAAAGAAAATTCTATTCTCTTCAAAACCTGTCATTTAGGTTTTTCATAAACTTCTTGGGTTTTTAGAAAATTCGAAAAAACCTATAATAAAAAATATTTTTTTGTAATTTTTCAAAGCACTTTTTCTTTAAAAAGCCACTGAAATATTAATTGTAACGATGACATAAGATCGTTATACATCATTTAAAAGAAAATTTTATTGTTTATAACATAGCATAAATTGTTTTTTTCTCAAGAAGCTTTATGTTTTTAAAAATTCAGAAATACTTTCATTAAAATAGATTTTTGTTGATTTATATATATAACCCCCATTTAAGAACGTCACTGTGCCTTTAGTAATAAATATATCATACACTGTTGAAAAGGAAATTTAGCTTGCTTACTAAAGTATTCTAAAAGTAATTTCTTAGAAAGCATAGTTTTTGCAAAAATTGCAAAAAATAAATATATATTTTTTTAAAACTGATCCCAGCATTTAAATGTTAGCCATAATTTTGTTATACATCATCGTAAAGAAAATTTTATCGTCTAATTAAGGCGTGTAAAACTTTTTTCCTAAAGGGCTTTGTTTTTAAACAAATTGGATAAAAACCTAAAAATTTTCGACGATTTTTATAAATCACCCACATACATGGATGCCACTGGGCCGCTAGAAATAAAGTTATTCCTACTAAGTGATACCTACATAGCTAAAATAGAAATTTTATTGTCTACAAGAAAGTATATTATCCTTTTTTTTCACAAAAAGCTTGGTTTCTAAGAAAACTGGTCAAATTTAAAAGTTTTGCTGTAGGTATTTCTTTTGAATAAAATGTGCAAGAATTCAGCATATTACGTACGTATCTTTGCAACGGTAGTACATAGGTATGTATGTATTCGAAAGTGGTGGCAGGCCCTACTGGACCTCCATGCACTGCGACCACAAATGGATCTATTGTGCCCACGTACCTACATACTGAGTTTGACTAAAGTGACATATTTTTTTTTTCCACCCAGTACATGAAAAAACTCTGCAGATTACAACAATAAATGATTTAGGCTTAACACTTTGGCTCAAAGATACATAGGTAGCTCGCAGGTACTTTGTTCGATAGGTCTTTTAATGAGCTTTAGATTCCTTTTTTACAGATTTTCTGAAAAGTAAGTACTTTCTGAGTAAAAGGCTATTAAAGGAAAAAATAGTCAAAAAGGTGTCAGGGCTTTTACTATATATTTAATGGGACCCCAACAGCTATTGAATACGCCGGGCGTTGGATTTATATTTTTTTTTACATTTTTATCCCCTAATCGGCCGCCATCTTGAATATCTCAAAATGCTCTAGGGTGCCAGAGTGGCATCAACCGGATATTTAGGTATGAGTTCTTGGGCTATAAGAATCAGCAATAAAATTTTCTATATACCTCAAATCCAAGTCCTTTAAAAATCTTCCTGAGTATTATAGGTGAACAATAATAGATCAAGTAGATCATGATAGGTATGAAAGGGCGCACTTCAAAAAATCATACCTTTTAAAAAAATATGCCAGAACTTTTTGGTAGCGATATGATTTTGTTAAAGTTTGCAAACTACCCCCAAGTTTGACGCGCCGTAAAAATGCATAGTGCAATTTTGTTATCTACATATTTTATTTGAACTTTTTTTTATAGCACCTACTCCAACGGTGCTATTTTCCTCCAAGCGCCGCGATGCAATTTTCACCCTCCCCCCATCGATTGGCAACCCTCCGAGGTCGCAAACTTAGATGAACTATCAGGGGACCTATGTCTACCATCCCACCAAATTTCATCTTTGTGGTGGCGGCAAATTTATCAAAATATCAACATATTTTATTTTTTCCACTTTAGCACAAAACATATTTTGACTTTTGACTTTGACTGATTCTTAGGGCCCATCGCACCGACTTTCAAGATTCTTTCTTAAATATGGATTGCTTTAATTTTAAGCACGCCCTGTTTTTAAATTTGTTGCACCGGTTCGGTTGTGACTCAATCAGGCAACGCCGTTGTTTCAACCAACCAAATTTTTAAATTAAGAAACAACAACAACCAGTACGTCCCAAAATAGCTTTGTCAAAACCCAGGCTATGAACAACAGTCAACTCAAAAATTGGATGAAAATACTGGAACAAAAATTAGATCTAACTTTATTTAAATTAGTTTTCTTCCTTACAAATCTTTTTGTAACCGATGCATAAGTCTGAGGGCACTGCAGTGCCTCGCCAAGTTCGCGCGCCGTAACCATCTTTTCTTGAAACATTTCAGCCGATATTTGACCTACATAAAACTCTACTTCGGAATGAGCTACGAATCTCAAACTTTTTACAGTCGTAGATCTCCATAAAGTTAACAACCCCTCCAAGTTTCATGGAATTCCATAAAGTAGTAAAGTAGTTACGAAATTTCAAAAAACGTCGAAATTGCCACTCACTCACTCACTCACTCACTCATGTATAGATCATCAATATTCTACTGTACTTCCAGACATGCTACAAAGCTGAAATTGGGCAGACTGATAGAAATTATGACCAAACCCCTGGAAAAAATCAAAAAACTCAAAAATTTTAATTTACTCCTCTCCCCTATACATTTAAAATTATGTAAAAGTAGCATCGCCCACTTCTAGAAATGCTAGAGACTTGAGCTTTGGTAGACTGATAGGAACTATGATAAAACTATAGGAAAAAATAAAACACCCCAAAATTCTAATTTACTTCCTTCCCCTATAAATGTAAAGTTATGTAAAAGTAACGTTGCCCATTTCCAGACACGCTAGAGAGCTGACCTTTATAAGACTGAAAGACAATATGATAAAACTATATGAAAAAAGACACTAACATTTTAATTTACTTCCCTCTCCTATAAATGTCAAATTATATAAAACTGACATTGCCCACTTCCAGAAACGCTAGAGAGCTGAGCATTGGAATGCTGATAGAAATTATGACAAAAAGTCCAATATTTTCATTTACTCTCCTCCCCTATAAATGTAAAGTTATGTAAAAGTATCATTACCCACTTCCGGAAACGCTAGAGAGCTGAGCATTGGAAGACTGATAGGAACTATGATAAAACTATAGGACAAAATTTAAAAACACGACAATTTTAATTTATTTCCTTCCCCTATACATGTAAAGTTATGTAAAATTAACATTGTGCACTTTCAGAAACGCTAGAGAGCTGAGCTTTGGAAGGCTGATAGGAACTACGATAAAACCGTGGAAAAAAATAAAAAAACCTCAAAAATTTAAGTAAGGCATTGCAAAAGTTTTGAACAATATTCCGCAGATTTTACTACTTTAAAAATTAAGTATTATTCAATTCCTTTAAAAAAGAAGTGAAATCATAAAAAAACATTTCATGTAAAAAAAAGCCAAGTACGCGAAAATGACATTCCATAAAAAGAATTGAGATAAAAGTAAAGCCATGTTCTCCAATACAAATTTCAAAATGAAAGATTCTTACTAGTTTGGAATTATTTTTCTAAACTTGGCTATTACGTCTGTAAATTACTCTTAGGCACAGTGCTAAATTGAACATAAAGAAGTTTGGCTGTAATAGCAAAGTTTAAAAAAACATTTCTAAACTAGTAAGAACCTTTCATTTTGAAATTTGTATTGGAGAACTTGGATTTACTTTTATCTCAATTCTTTTTACGGAATGCCATTTTCGCGTACTTGGCTTTTTTTTACATGAAATGTTTTTGTTATGATATATTTTTTTACAAAAATATTGTCTCAAATGAAAAAAAATCTAGATGTGATCTTGTGCAATAAAGTTTTTAAAAGTCATTTTTATTTATTTGAAGATATTTTTCGCAGTTTTTATTTAAAGAAAAACATGTTTTTTACTTTCTTTACTTAAACAGCACAAAATTCACTTCAATCACAACACTCTGCTCCTTTGTAGGTATTGTCAGTGGCTATGGCTATGTCAGACGGGTAACATTGGACACTTATTGGAATAAAACCTGACCTTATTTTAAAATCGTCCGTATGGTGACAGATTTACATATATATAAAGCAGCTGCTTTCCTTCAAAATTCGGCATATGTGTATTTAAGAACCGGATTTACTAGTGTCGGTATTTATTAAATAAAAGTTAGTCACTTTATTTTTAAATTTGTTTGTCAATTTTAAGAGGTCAGCTGTTTTCGTGTAAATGTGTCAGAATAAAGTCGACTTTAAAATAAAGTCAGGTTTAATTCCAATAAGTCCCTATTATGTGACCAGCATCTTATCTTTAAGCAACTCCTAAGAAACAGTAAAGTCACGAAAAAAGGTGACTTAATTTTAACAACACTAAGTAAATAATAAATCTGCCTTTAATTTCGGTGCAACGAAATGAGGTATTCTGCGCTTACATTTAGCTTTAAAAAAAATACTTAGTAGGGTTAAACAGCGCTATTAGTCCAGGAGCTATGCCACATTAAAATTTGGCTTATATTAGAAAAAGTCATGTCACGCAGACTCAGCACTCCGGCGCCGGCGGCTTTTTTTCGAGTTTATACTAGATTTTGAGAAAGAAAAAGTGCTAAATTGCAGATGTTGATCTAAATTGATTTTTCACTTCCAGGGTGGACGTAAAAACATAAATGAAGAAGATTATCATCAAGATGTCTCTCATCATGTAAGTAGTAATTAAACATAGGTTTCTTAATAATGTTTTTTAAATACTATTTGACCTTGAATGACAAAAAAAAAATATATTTTTTTGGCATGAAATATTTATAAACTCGAAAATATTGCAAAATAAGCGCAAAGAAAGAATATAATATATAATAAGAATATAAGAAATATTTTTTATTTTGGGGCTTGTAATTATCAACCTAAGTTTTTACTTGGACATTTACACATTGTTTTTAGGTTATTTTAGGGTCAAAAAGCTTCTTTTAAAGGGAAACAACAAGTTATTTTTCTTGACGTTAAAAGATGTCAAAATTATCTTTCCAAATGGGTTTAGAAAAAAAAAAAATCTAGTTTTTATTCTAAAAAAAGTAGATTGGCCTTAAACTAACCCTCAAATAACATGTCAATGTCAAATTTCAGGTAACACTTTGGTGTTCAGGTTTGGGATAAGTTTGACTGAACATTTTTTCGAGTTATTAAGGTGTTCCGCTACTTACCGGACACTCTGTTTATACACACGGTGTTTCATAAACATCGAAATAGAGGCCTTTTTGGGGAGGTATCTAGAGTGCGATTTTGGAGAAACGCTCGGAAACGTCGAAATTTTTGTAGCACGAACGCCCTTCGAGGAGTATAATTTACCCCTATATTTTGAATAGGGAAAGTGGGTTTAGTGATACCTTGTTTTGAAGGCCTTTTAAATGTCTGGTTGATTCAGTCCAAAGAAAAACTTCTTTGCCCGCGCACTCTAATCAGTTAAAAAATAGACCGGGGTTCTGTGGGCTGTTAATTTTCTATATACCCTTATGTTGCATTGTCTCCTAAAACTGCCAGAACGCAGCGCGGCATTAATAAAGCTGAATTTACGGCACAATAACATTAGTTTAATGAACAATATTACCGCTTATGCATTATTAATTGACACCGTGTATAAAGATCCATTTTGCCTATATAGTTGAGTGGCGTAAAGTCAAAAATCGTGTCCCCTGAGATAGTTGTGGAAGATTTTTTAAAACCACCCTAGATCTATTGATAATAGATCACACCATTTGAAGTCACTGGGTGTTTGCCTCCAATGTGAGTCTGAAGGCCTGTGTGACGACGCCATAAATTCCAGATGATCGCTTTTTTCATGTTTTTTCACAAACTTTGACAACATTTTCGCCAACTTAGTTTTACAGAAAAACTATTCATAAGCTTTTTGTTTGCAAGAAAACACCAATTAGAACAGTTAGGAAATTACCTTTATATCTGAAAAACTAACAAAGATATTTTTTTTTTTTAATACTAAAAAATAGTTAGTTGGTAACTTTTTTTACCAAAAAAAAGAAGGAAGTTTTAGTCTACATTAAATTGATCCATAACCAGATCACGCAATTTTAAGTCGCCGGGTGTTTGCCTTAAATTTGAGTAAGAGCGCCTGGGTGACGTCATAAATCCAACACTGCGATTCCCTCCCTGTTCTTTCACAAACTTTTGCTTTTAACTTTCATTTAAGGTAATTCGTTTTAAACCATCAGAAACATCCAAGTTCATATCCAGGATTCGAACCTGGTCCGCTCGGCTTTCAAAATAATTATTCAACCACTGTGCTAAGGACGACGAAATGTCGTATATGGCACTTTCTTTTTGGAATAAAACCAAAATTTTTGCTGAACGGTTTTGTATCAGCAAAAATTGTTTTAAAATGAACGTGTCAGACTTAGAAGTAATTATTATGTGTCACCAAAAGCTAGTAAGATATATGTGAGTTCCGTTTATTTATATGGAGTTTTCGGTAACGCAGTAGTTTTTGCTATATTACCCACCCAAAATCCATCAAATGTATTCAAATTTGCCTGAAATAAGATAGCTAGCCAGAAACTGAGTAAAAAAACACACAGCGCAGTAATTTCATTGTAATAACTAGCAAAATGTTTCTTAAAAACTAATTTTTAGAGATTTGGGTTAAGTATTAGCTCAAAAATAATTTATTCCTTTACTTGAGTTATATGTCTAAAGAACAACTTAAAATTAAAAAAATTGGCTTAAAATAACACTGGACTTGACAAAAATATTAGGTATTCTAGTTGTTACAGAAGGAACATCAACGTTATAGAGGGGACAAAAATTAAAAATCACATAGTTTATGGATCTGACCACCATCTGGTAAAAGCAAAAATATTATTTCCTTTAAGAAAAACAAATAAGGACGAGAGTATTGGAGAAAATGAAAACCTAGAATGCATCGAAGACAAACAAAAATACAACTTAGAAATGCTATAATTCTAGTATTTTTATTTTTCAGATTTCGTTGGCAGACAGAGCGCTTTCGGCATTACGCCATCATCAGTGTCCTAAAATTAAAGTAACTTAAAATTAAAATATGATTGACTGTATAGTAATTCCACGTCAAATATAATCCAAATCCAATGGGGGTAGTTGCCATGTCACGAAAATAACTCAAATTTTAATAATATGTATAACTGTCCTTAGGAATACCAAATTAACAAATTTTAATGTCGCCTCCCGTATTTTACAGGCTACTGTAAAAGTAAAAAAAAGAAGAAAATCAGTTGTGGCCCTATTTTTTTTATTTCTATTGTATTAAATCTTATGTAAAAGCAAATTTGACGGAAAAAATCTTTAATATTGGATTGATAATCGTATACAGAAAAAAAAATTAACCTCACTTTTTTGACATGGCAAAATAGTTTTTAAAAAATAGTAAATTTTATGATTTTCTCGATTTTTAATTATTTACACCGGTGCAGAATATGGTCCATCAAAAAAAAGTCTATACGCACATTAAAGCAGCTCAGTGGCTTGACTATCATACAAGGCAAAAAAAAAATTTCTAGATCTATTGCTTTCAGCAAACTAAATTTTTTAAAATTGGAAATACCGCAAAAAACCTCAGAATTGGCAACTTTTGACTAAAAAAATTGTTATGTCTATCTGTTTATAAAAACTTCGCTTGTGCCTTGTTTTACTTGACAATGTATCGTCTAAATAAAAGTAAAATAAAAAATCTGGGTCTGTCATTTTAACATCAACTATTAAGCTATTTGGTTAAAGCATGTAAAAAATCAAATTTTTTTATTGAGTCGCAAAAGGAAAAAAATTATGTATAACAATCATCGTCAGGGGATCCTATTTTAGCCACATACTGTTTTGCGTGACATCCTAGCTTGTGGGTTCAAGTCCCATCTTCGTACGATGTCGGATTTTTTTTTTTAGTTTTAAGAATACATTTTTGGTGAGACACGGACATTAATTAGTTTGTTTCTTTGGTAAATGAAATGGTTCAGGTTTAAGGGGCCGACTCGCGCCGAAATTTTCGTGCTAATGTAAGGGTTTGGAAATACACGCTTTTCTTGAAGACGGCTAAAGGTTTTAACAAAAACTTTTTTTTATCGTTTAAAGTGATCTTTGGTACAGGCCCAAAACTATTTTTTAGTTAAAAAAATTTCTCCAAAATAGCATGAAATTATGCTTATTTATAGTCAAAAATCGATCATTTTCATATCATTTTTTTAATAGGAAATTGTTATCTGATTCAATCGGGGAAGAATTTCGGGCCTACAAGGGACATTCCTCTAAATAAATAAAAAATAAAAATATAAAAAATTGCAGGTCATCTGGTAGGAAAACGTGTATTGTTAAACCCTTACAAGACCAACAATTGCCGCTTTTGTCATCAATAAAATGGGACCCTCTGCTGGTCGCTGAGAATTATTTTTAAAACAATAGCAATATCCTTGTCTTTTCGGTTTTTTACGAAACCGGACTATCAGAGCCGCAGCTAGCATTTTTGGCGCCCGAGGCAGCATTTAAAATTTTTAGTCCCTTTCACCCCTTGATAGAGATTTTTCCAAATCAAAATGGTAAATTATATTTGACATTCTCATATACTTTCCGCACTGTTTTTGAATTGAGTTGTTTGGTGTGGAAAGTGGCACGTTTTCGTCTTCACTTTACACACAAAAAAATAGGGCGGACTATAAACAAACAAATTGTGTGTAAGTGATTGAAAGAAAATATAAACATTTGCACGTGTATAAGTACCGGTGTTTTTTTTTTAATTTATATATTTTATACAGGAGGACGTTAATTAGACATTTTCACCTTAACATTGTTAACTCTTAGAGAATGAGCCAGAAATCGAACAAAATGTTCGAAAAAGGGCTGTTTCTATAAGGCTTAACCCGTGTTTGAGGTTTCTATGTGTAATTTTAAACAGTGAGACCAACATTGTTTACTGGACGCTATTTCCTGAATATGTACAGGGGTGCCACAAAATACCTATAAAATTACTTTAATTACCTGTCTAAAAATCACTGCTTATTTAGCATTAATTGAATATACATAATTCCATCCTGGTGAGGTCAGGCCTTCTGTAGAAAATAAAATATACCGAAGGACCACTCGAGATAGCTCGAGAAAAACGTGGGGGAGTTAAGAGGGACTGTATCTTTCCACAGGGCTCCAACAGGGAAAAAAGAGCCTAAAAACTTAAATACTAAAAAATAGCGTAGCAATGAAAAATTATCAAGAAACGACTTACCCTTAGATGTCTTTTGTAGCTACTTGGCTGGCCAGCCCGATTATACGCGAAGTACCAGACTCTCCATTGTTCTATAGTTCAAAATGTTCCAAACACTAATATCTAATAAACTAAAGCGTAAAATTAATAGTTTCCACAATTTTAATATAAAATAATAGCGGTGCGGTGACTTTAGTTGCACGTGGCGCGTGGTTGAGTTGTTCTCGCAGACAATCGGCGTTTTCGTCTGCTAGGCCGAATTTAGCCGCTTATCTCAAATCCTTCATTGCTGGAAGAAGCGCGCGAAGTTTAAATTTAAAATATGGAAAGATATAGCGTAAAGTAAAACAAAATAATATTCTAAAAACGCTTGTAAGCGTAGAAAATGTAACCCAAAAATATTTAAAAACTAAGAGAGATAGCTTCTCTAATTTTAAGGGAAAATTAGAGAATATAATTATTTACAAAAATAAAAACAAGTTGGGAAACTTGTTCATTCGGCCCACCAAAATGAGCATCATTTTTCGGTAGGTGAATCTGAATCAATTGGAAGGGGGCAAAGCTTGACTAAAGGTCGTTTAAAGATACCGGACGCGGTACGAACATTTGCCACCCTAGCGTGCCCATCAGGCCCTTTAAAAATTTCAATAATGCGACCTACCCGCCATTGAAGGGGCGGTGATAACTCGTCTTTGATAAGAACGAGGGTACCTATTTTTGGCTCTGCGCATGGTTCCAACCATTTATTTCGTACTTGAAGGGTATGTAAAAATTCTTGGCTCCAACGACGCCAAAAATCGGCTTGTATTCGTTGGACCAAGTTCCATCGCGATAACCGATTCTCAGGTTTACTTGAAAAATCTTCATCAGGAACAGAAACTAAAGGTCCATGTGTTAAAAAATGTCCCGGTGTTAAAACCTGTAGATCGTTACAGTCGGTAGATTGCGGGGTCAAGGGGCGAGAATTTAAAATCGCCTCAATTTGACAAAGAACCGTGTACAACTCCTCATAACTTAGAATTTGCGAGCCAATGGTACGAATTAAGTGAGTTTTTACTGATTTTATCCCTGACTCCCAAAGACCGCCGAGGTGGGGAGCTGATGGAGGGATAAAATTCCAGGTGATAGCTTGTTGAGTGCAAGCATTTCTTGCAAGATCAAGCAATTCTTTGCTTGATTTAACGAAATTTGTGCCATTGTCTGAAAAAAGAGTTTTTATGTAACCTCTTCGGGCAACAAAGCGACGTAGCGCAGCTAAAAAAGCGTCCGAAGTTAGGTCTGACACTAACTCGAGATGTAAAGCTTTAGTATTTAGACAAATAAAAAGGCAGATATATGCTTTTTGTGTTTTTACACCTCTGTGTTTACTGAGAGTGATAGGTATAGCACCACTAAAATCTACTCCACTAAAAGTAAAAGGCTTTTGTGGAATCAAGCGGTAGGACGGAATTTGTCCCATGATTTGCTCATAAGAATGCGGTTTGACGCGAAAGCAACGAACACATTTGGATAAAACCGTTTTAATTAAGCGTTTGGCAGATAAAATCCAAAAAATTTGACTAATGAGATATTGGACTGTTTGCACTCCGACATGCAAATATTTTTTGTGCATATATTCAATAAAAATATAAGAAAGTCTACTTTCCTTGGGTAAAAGAAGAGGATGTTTTTGTCCGTAAGAAATAGTCATGGCTTGTTGAATGCGTCCTCCAACTCTTATAAGACCATCCTGGTCTAAAAAGGGATTCAATTTTTGTATGGGTTTTATGCATTTTTTCTGGTTTTGAAGGTTAAGAATTACTTCAGAAAAGTATTTTTGTTGTTCGTGCTTAGCCAAACATTTTAAAGCGTTAAAGAGATCGATATAATCTATATTTGTCTTTTTTCTGACGTCTGCGGATAGTCTACAATTATTTATGAATCGCAAACTGCGGGCTAAAAGTAGTTGAATAGCGTAAAAATCGGATTTATTATTTAAAAGCGAATCTAAAAAATTTTCAGTTATTCGGTCACAAGAAATCAGAGCAACATTTTTTCGTTCCTCAGTCTCTAAACTGTCATTTATTTTGACTTGCGGGGTTTTTGTTGGCCATTTATCGAAAGATTCTTGTAAAAAACTAGGGGCGGCCCACCATAGGGGATGATTTAAAAGCTCACTCGGCGAGCAGCCGCGGCTGGCTACATCGGCACTATTGAGAAAGGTGGGGGTATATAACCAACATTCTGGATTAATATTATCTTGGATAAGACTAACACGATTTGCGACAAAAGTTTTCCATTTACTTGGATGGGATTTTATCCAGTGTAAAACAACCATTGCGTCCGAAAAAGCGTAAATATTATTTATTGTGAACCTTTTTATGAATATATCATATGTGTATTTTAAGACCTCAGATAAAAGAGTAGCGGCTAGAAGTTCTATTCTCGGAATACTAACAAATTTTTTAAGTGGAGCGATGCGACTTTTCGCAAGAACAAAATATATGTGATATTTAGCGTTTCGTAAGACACGTAAGTATATTACGCATGCGTACCCTCGTTCACTCGCATCACAAAAACCACAGAGATCGATGGATTCGGCGTTAGTGATGTCAATGTGGCGGGGTAAACTAAATTTTTCTAAAACTTGAAATTCAGACTGATAGAGTGTCCACTGACGAACTATTTCTAAAGTAGGCGTGGCGTCCCAGGAAATACCAAGTAACCAAATTTGTTGAATCAAATATTTTAAAGTGAATGTTACTGGGGTAAGATACCCATGGGGGTCATAGCAGCGTGCTAAAAAAGAGAGAAGCGTCCTTTTAGTACAGCTTTGCTGATTAGGTAATATGTTAAATCGAAACTCGTCGTAGGAAGGATGCCAGCACAGGCCTAAGACCTTAGTGACGTCATCCGAATCGAGAGATAAAACTGCGGGGTTGACTAAGGAGGGATCTAAATGAGAGATCACTTCTGAGCGATTGCTAGACCATTTATGTAATTTCAAGCCAGCGTTTCCTAACTCCGTAAGCTCATGCTGCAAATTTAACGCCTCTTGAACCGTTTTACATGAAGTAGTGACGTCATCAATATAGGTATCGTTAAGTATAACTTTAGCAGCGTGAGGGTAGTTATCATATTCGGACTCAGCTAAGTGCTGAAGGGTGCGTAAAGCGAGATATGGTGAACAGTTCACTCCGTAAGTGACAGTTCGTAGTTTAAAAACGGAAACTTTTTCATTAGGGTTAAACCGCCAAAATATTTTTTGGTATTTTTGATGATCAGGGTTGATATTTATACCACGATACATTTTTTGAATATCGCAGGTGAGCGTCACAGGGTTAAGGCGAAAATGTAATAATATTTTAATAATATCTTTTTGTAGTTTTGGACCCGATAATAATACTTGATTAAGCGAAATATGCGTAAAGGGGTCAGTAATACTCGCATTAAAAACTACCCTTGTCTTAGTAGTGATAGCTTCATTTTTAACAACAGCGAAATGTGGAATAAAATAGCTGTCTGAATCGTCTTCTTTTTCTGAGTCATAGTCCATATGACCCAATTCCAAATATTCATTCATAAATTTAGAATATTCACAATACAAGTTTTTATCGCGAAGTAGTTTTTTTTCTAAAGATAAGAAACGATTTAGCGCGACTTGTTTTATTCCAGGAAACTGCGGTGGATTGTCAAATGTGCGAAAGGGAAGGGAGACAGTATACCGGCCGTCTTGATTACGCGACACGCTCTGTTTAAAATAATTTTCACAAATTTCATCCTCTGGTTTCAAATGAGTTTTTTGGGGGACGCAGTCGGTTTCCCAAAATTTTGAAATTAATTGCGAAAGCGAGTCATTTTCATTTTGACAAAAAAGAGCATTAATTGGCGGGGTAGAAATTAAGGGTTGATTTATTTGTCCCATCAAAATATAGCCGAAAATAGTTCCTATAGCAAAGGGATGATTTGGATCATCGCTAGCGATTTTTTCACCCTGTATAATTAGTGGAAATAGATCCATACCAATTAGTAAATTTATAGGCGAAGGGTTGTAAAAAGTGGGATCTGCTAAGGGTAAATTTTTTATAAAATGCCAATTTTCTGTATTTATTTTTACTGACGGTAAATCAGTACAAACCTTTTGCAAAATAATCGCTTGCGTAGACACAAAAATATCTGGTTTTTGAAAATTACAAATTTTAATAAAAATCGATCCTAGATCAGAAGTAAGAGAGTTGCCTCCAACCCCCTGTATATTTGAACATAAGGGTTGTCTGGGAAGGCCCAATTGTTGCGCTAATTTTTGAGAACAAAAACTGTTTTGCGAACCGCTGTCTAAAACGGCTCTAACTGTTTGAAAGTTACCGCGGACATCTTGAATTTTTACTAGGATAGTTGACAATAAAACTTGCGATTGCGCAGAAATAAAACCACAATGCGTGGGGTTAGAACCCGAAGGAGTTGCGATTGGTACTTGTGAATTAGAAGACGTCGAAGTAAAATTGTTATTATTTTGAGTAGAGTAATTTTGAAGCGGACACCCAGTAGCCGGGGATCTAAAACTTTGCTGACTGGCCAAGTAACCACGTGGTGAACTACTTGGAGATGCGTTGAGAGAAATATTAGAGAGATTTTGTGAGAAATTCACGTTAGCATCAAAATGTGATCTATTTTGATTTTGGGAACTAGAGTAATTAAAATTTCGCTCAAAATGAATTAATGAGTGATGTCTTTGATTACCAGGGCAATAGCGACATGAGCGTAGACTTTGACAAGAATTTGTGAAATGTATTGAGCTTAAACAATTTAAACATAGTTTTTTATTTTTAGCGTAAGCATAGCGTTCGTAGGGAGATTTACCTTTAAATGCGTGACATAAATATATTGAATGTGTGTTAGAATCACAAAAAGCGCATCTATCTTTAGAATGAGTATTTTCCGTACCAAGTAGCGTTTTTGTATAATAAGGCGAGGCGTTATTTTTATAAAACTGTTTATTATTTTTAAATCTATTTTTAGATTGTAGCGAATAAAGCGAATTACATTGAGTTTCAAGGAAATTATAAATTTCTTGATATTTGGGCATTTCATTAGACCTAGAATTAGCTAGTTCAAAGCGCGAAAGTAGTACCTCAGGCAATTTATCTAGTAAAATGTTGGCGAGCGGAAAACACCATTGATCAGTGTCGTAATTTAGAGTTTTTAAAGCCTCAATGTTTTCTGAAAAAACATCAAGCAGCGTGCGCAGCGTTTCTGGATTGTCGTCTTTGAGAGCGGGAAAATTATACACGGAGCGCCAATAAGTTTGAGCCGATAAGCGGGGGTTATGATAGCGTTTTAGAAGCGTATTGTAAGCGATTATATAATTAGCGTCGGTTATTTGTAAGTGTTTAACTACGTTTAAAGGCGGTCCTTTTAGGTAGGACAGTAACAAATTAAATTTAGCGTTTGTAGGAATACTAGGATTATTGTGTACAGAACTATTGTACATATCTAGAAAGGTTGGAAACTTAGTGATGTCACCATGAAATTCGACAATGCGCAGTCTTGGCATTAAAGACGCCATAAAGCGGTCTGGATCAGAAGAATTTGAAACTTGCGTTAAGTTTTGAGGTTGAGGAGCTTCAATTTTCACCTCAAATAGTTGTTTTTGAATTCTTTTAATATCATAGAAGCTGTCGTCAAACTCAGTAAGGCGTTCATTTTCTTCTTCCAGTCTCTCCGGACTTGCCGAATAAGCCTCTATTATTTGATTTTGATAAATAAAAAATGTTTCTTTCATTTCATCAAGGTCGATAAGTCGAACCTGTAAACACGGTTTTTTTGTATCATCCGTTAGGCAAGCATTAGCTAAGTTATGAAGAGTATTAATGCGATTATGTTGCACATTACGGAGTGCTTCTAACTTCTTAAGTTGCGTACTCATTGTAATGTTTTTAAAAAACTCCGTTAAAACAGGTGAACGATTAGTTTCCGAAATTTTTAATATTTAAAAATTAAAAGCGTTTAAAAAGAAAAGAAAATAGGCGATAAACAATGTAAACAAGTCTCATTTACCTCTCTAAGATCGTGTGTTGGAAACTTTTCCTACGTGCAGTCGACGCCAAGCCAAAAAGAGGTAGGAAATGCGCGAAAACAATGCGCGTTCGGTACTTTTTTACTTGTTATTTTTACTGCTAGCACAGCAAACAGATCAAGGTCATGCGTATTTATTAAAAATTTTATTTTTAACAAAATGCGATTTAGACTTTAATTTTTCCCGGGGTCCTGTTATCAGGCTCGAACATGGACCAAATGGTGAGGTCAGGCCTTCTGTAGAAAATAAAATATACCGAAGGACCACTCGAGATAGCTCGAGAAAAACGTGGGGGAGTTAAGAGGGACTGTATCTTTCCACAGGGCTCCAACAGGGAAAAAAGAGCCTAAAAACTTAAATACTAAAAAATAGCGTAGCAATGAAAAATTATCAAGAAACGACTTACCCTTAGATGTCTTTTGTAGCTACTTGGCTGGCCAGCCCGATTATACGCGAAGTACCAGACTCTCCATTGTTCTATAGTTCAAAATATTCCAAACACTAATATCTAATAAACTAAAGCGTAAAATTAATAGTTTCCACAATTTTAATATAAAATAATAGCGGTGCGGTGACTTTAGTTGCACGTGGTGCGTGGTTGAGTTGTTCTCGCAGACAATCGGCGTTTTCGTCTGCTAGGCCGAATTTAGCCGCTTATCTCAAATCCTTCATTGCTGGAAGAAGCGCGCGAAGTTTAAATTTAAAATATGGAAAGATATAGCGTAAAGTAAATCAAAATAATATTCTAAAAACGCTTGTAAGCGTAGAAAATGTAACCCAAAAATATTTAAAAACTAAGAGAGATAGCTTCTCTAATTTTAAGGGAAAATTAGAGAATATAATTATTTACAAAAATAAAAACAAGTTGGGAAACTTGTTCACATCCACCCTTTTGACATTTTTTTAGATCAATATAATGGCACAGATTTTTAAGGGTCATAGTTGCGCCGATATTCTAGTGTAAATGTAATTTGTGATTGTTTAGAAATACACGGTTTTCTCCAAGACGGCTACAGATTTTTACAAAAACTCTCCTTAATTATTAAAAGTAATCTTTTGTCTAGGACCAGAATTATTTTTAAGTTTAAACAAAATGTCAAAAATTAGATAAAATTATGCTTAAATATAGTCACAAAGCGACAATTTTATAATATTTTTTTTTTATTGGAAATAGATCTTTGTTTTAAACGGGGAAGAATTTCCGTCTTACTGGTGATATTCTTCTAAATAATAAAAAAAATTGTTAAAATAAAATGGCATCTGGGACGTTTAAAACGCTTACAATTTACAAAATGTTCGAATCCTCTCTTCCTTTGATAGGGGTTTTACTAAATTCAAAATTACAAATTGTTTTTTACACTCGCGTGCGGAAAATACTGACTTGCGGCAATTTTTTTGGCTGAGTTTGGTACGGAAAATGGCACTTTTTGACACTGTCGTATTTTCACTTTATTTAGCCATCTTTTAATATTTTTGTTACTGTGTAAATATAAGTTCAAATATGTTGTATGTGAATTGTCAATCTATCTACGGCGTGTTATTAATATAATTTGTTTTTTTATAAAAACCGAGGGGTGATCAGCTGAACCAAATTTGTACACCTTCCTACGGGACTTTAATAATTTTTTGGGCTTGTAGTGCCCTGTATAGTCCTGATTGACAGGCGTCCATAAAAAAATTCGCGACCAACAAAAAAAACGTCTTAACTCTCGTTTTTCTTAGAGAGTTGATTTGCCTTTGCCGGCCTCCCTACTTAATCATGCTTAGGGCACCCGGAATATTACGTATATGAGGGCACCCCTTAGGCGCCAGTACCCTCGAGGTCCTGTATAGTCCTGTGGCAATCCTGTGGAAGTCCTATGGAGTCCTGTATAACGATTTTCTATTTTAAATACATTTGGTAGAAAAATATTTTAAAGAAAAAAAATTTGCTAGAAAAACATTTGGTATACAAACATTTCATAGAAAAGACATTTAAATGGTAAAAAATATTTTTGGTAAAGTACATTTGGTAGAAAGTACAATTGGCAAAAAACCTATCACAGAAAACACATTTTCTAGAATAACATTTGATAGAAAGTACAATTGGCAGAACGGCAAATGTTAGAAAGGACATTGGGTAAGAAAATATTTCATAATCTAACCAAACCTATCCTGACCTAATATGTACTTTTTAAATGTGTTTTTACCAAGTCTCTTTCTATCAAAGGTTTATCTACCAAATCTATTTTCCATTAAATATTTTTTTACCAAATGTTTTTCTAACAAATGTTATTTCTACCAAACTTATTTTCTATCAAGTGTTATTCTACCAAATGCATTTTCTATCAAACAGTTTTTTACCAAATATATTTTCTACCAAATGTATTCTACTAAATGTTTTTCTACCAGATGTCAAAGCATTTCTAACCACCACTCTTGACCTAAACTCAAAACATTTTATTACGCACATTTTGGCTTACTTACTTGGCTTTCTTCTGTTTCATTTTGTATAACGCTTTCCGTATTTGAGTAACTTTTATTGTGGTCTGCGAAAATTAGTAAATAATCAGCCTACAATAAAATTATTTTAAAAAAAAATTTACGTTGGGGTTAAAAAGTGCTCTTTTTATTTTATCACTTGTTTATAGCACATACCTACCAAGGGAAAAAAGCGAGCGTAGCAAGTACCTAAATTCAACTAGGTACAAAAAAGCACTTTTATCCCGCGGTTTATTACGCTATTTTTTAAGCCTAAATTGCGAAATAGAACATTATATACCTAAGTACTAAAGTGACACTTTCTATCTCAAGGCAAAAAATGCGTAGTAGGAGCTTTGTGAGAGCTTCAATTTGCCAAAGGATAAAAAGAGATATATACTATACTATTTTTTGCGCTTATATGGCCCCGTTTTATTAAAATTGTTTGCAAAAAAAACAGACTTAACTATAGTGGCCTAAATTTTATTTTTCGCACTTTAGGCATGAAAAGTAATAATAGGGATTAAAAGTGACATATAAAGAAATAAAAAAATTAAATTTCTAATAAAAACGTGAAAACCGAGAACCTCCTAAAAAATAGAGAAAACTCGGAAAAAAGTCAAAAAGTGCGAAAAATCGCATAAACCCTGTGATAAAATTGTTCTTTTTATTTTTAATCACGCGGCGAATTGTCCCCTCTATAGCTTGTCAAACTACAAACTTTTCGCCTCCGGGAAAAAAGTGGCACGTTTATCCCTTGATATAAACCTGTACTAATTTCTTGACTTTCGTGGACTACAATTTTTATTCTCTGAAATAAGAGACAAAAATGCGTTTCTAGTCCCGAAAATGAGGGTCAAAAATACGTTTTTATTCGCTGAGGTGCGGTTCGGTTCATTAAGTTTTACAGACATAAGTAGTTATATATTCTGTCAAAAAACACCCCCTCTTCCCCTCATGTTGAGTGTTATCTCGGAATTTTTTCTGTCGACTTACTTTCTCTTTTTCTCGCCCGATGCAGGTATTCGGAGGGTAAACATTTACAGATCTAAAGGTATCAAAACAAAAATCAGAAGATTTTAAATATATTACCTTTAATTATTATTAAATCTAAAAAAAATCTGAGTCTTCTACTACCCTCTCCCCTGAACCGAACCGAACTCACCCCCCTTAAAAGCTAAAATTAGTTTCTTTAATGTCCCCACCATGATTTATCCCTATTTTATAAAAAAGTTGAAATATATTTGACTACCTATATGACTAACCTTATAAATACCTCTGGCCTCACTGTGTTTCTGGTTAACACAAGTTGAAGAAACCTTGGGACCCTTCGGACAGTTAGAGTTGGCATCGTACCAGGACCCTAAAATAAAAGGAGTACGCTTCCATATTATACATATTAAACATAGTTAAAAAAAAAGAAAAGTGGCAAAAAACTATCGTTCAAAATATCTAATTATCGCCTACTGCCTAAGCATAATTTATGTTTGCACTTACCACTTTTTTTGGGCCATTTTTTCTCCTCTTCGCATTAAGTCGTAGTCTCAATTTTTTACCTTTTCTTCGTTCATCCATACTTACTACCAATGTTTACACGACTGTTATATAATCAAAGTTACTACCCAAATGCACTCAATAAACGAATAAGTACACTTAGTTCAATTATTAGAGGCCAAAATAGGGGGGTTACCCTACAAAAGGTCCGGTAGTCCTGAATTTTGGATATGTTGTTAAGCTCAGGAGGGTAGTTAAAAATCTGAGTTTTCGTCATCCCCACCCCTGTGCTCCCTCCGCCATCTTGAAAAAACCATAAAAAATTGGCACTTGTTTTAGTTTTTTGCCTTTAGTATATATATATAATTATCTACAATTGGGTGGTACCATGGTTCTTCTGCGAGCAGTAGTAACGAAGCTAGATAATTTCCAAAAATGACTAAAATCACGTGCTTGGGCAAATTTTTTCGACTTTAGACGGCATAAGCTCCGAAATACTTCGTTCTAGGGTAAAAGTTCTAAGGGCATATCTTGTAGAGAATTTTGTCAGCTAAAAATCCATTCTTTAAATGTATTTTTAAATATTGTAACGGAGTGGGAGTAACTTTTAACTTAAAGTAAGTTAGAAAATAATAATTTTTTTAAATTTAGTGCTTTAAACGGCACTTTTTTTATTTATTTTTATTTTTACGTGTAAATTTAGTGACGTACAAAAAGGTAAGAGAGCTTAGGGGTCAAACACCTCCTTAAATTAACCACCTCTTCAAAAAACCCCCCCCAGACCCCCCAAAATCTAACATATTCAGGTTTTCTCAAATTTTCTCAAAAAATACGCTTCTAAGAGAAAAATGTGTAATACACTTTATTGTAGACAATGAAATTTCGTTTTGAAAAAGGTACAACTCGATGGCGGTCCACTATTTATAAATTCTTCAGCGGCGTCCGTTAATTGAAGTGATTTAAAAAAGTAAAAAAATATCCATGTTTTTTCCATGATTTATTCGATTTTTTTTTTAAACCAAGGTTTATAGAACAAAATGTGTTATACATTATTGTAGCAAATAAAATTGCCCTTAAAATGCTGTACAAGAAAGTTGGATTGGTTTCATGGTTATAAATTCAGAGGCGCCCGTAAATTTAACCAATTTTAAAAAATCACAAATTAAAATATTTTTGTTACAAATTTTATCTAATTTTTTAAAAAATAAGCCTAATTTTAAAAAATGCTATGATGCACTTTATTGACAGTAAAATTCTCTTTTCAACGGTATATAACTCGAACGAACCTGCCAGCGACGTCCGTAAAGGGAGCCATTTAATTAATTTTTTAAAAAATTATGTTTTGCACAGGTTTTATTTGATTTTCTGAAAACCATACCGTTTATCAAAAAAACTGTTTATTACTTCATTGTAGATAATAAAATTTCCTTTTAAACGTTATGTAACATGGGAAAAAATATTTCATATTTACCGCTCCAGTGGTGTGCCTAATTTAAAACAATTTTTTTTAAATCACACATTTTTTAAAATTGGTTTAATTTACGGGCGCCTGTGAAGTTATTACCATGAAACCAATCCGACTTTCTTATACACCATTTAAAAGGAAATTTTATTATCTACAATAAAGTATAAAAGATATTTTTTGAAAAAGAGCTTGGTTTTTAAGAAAATCGATTAAAATATGTAACAGAATTAATTTTTTTGGTGATTTAAAAAAAATTGTTTTAAATTAAGCACACCACTGGAGCGGTAAATATGAAATATTTTTTACCATGTTACACAACGTTTAAAAGAAAATTTTATTATCTACAACGAGGTAAAAAACAATTTTTTTGATAAAGGGCATGGTTTTCAGAAAATCAAATAAAACCTGTGCATAACATAATTTTAAAATTTTTTTATTAAATGGCCCCCATTTACGGACGTCGCTGGCGGGTTCGTTGTAAGTCAAACCATATCGAGTTATACACCGTTAAAAAGATAATTTTACTCTCAATAAAGTGCGTCATAGCATTTTTTCTAAATTTGGCTTAGTTTTTGAAAAAATTGGATAAAACTTGTAACAAAAATATTTTAATTTGTGATTTTTTAAAATTGGTTAAATTTACGGGCGCGTCTGAATTTATAACCATGAAACCAATCCGAATTTCTTGTACAGAATTTTAAAGGAAATCTTATTTGCTACAATAATGTATAACACATTTTGTTTTATAAACCTTGGTTTAAAAAAATTCGAATAAATCATGGAAAAAACATGGATATTTTTTGACTTTTTTAAATTACTTCAATTAACGGACGCCGCTGAAGAGTTTATAAATAGTTGACCCCCATCGAGTTGTACCTTTTTCAAAAGCAAATTTCATTGTCTACAATAAAGTATATTACGCATTTTTCTCTTAGAAGCGTATTTTTTGAGAAAATTTGAGAAAACCTAAATATGTTAGATTTTGGGGAGTCTGGGGGGTTTTTGAAGAAGTGGTTAGTTTAAGGAGGTGTTTGACCCCTAAGCTCTCTTACCTCTTTGTACGTCACTAAATTTACACAAAAAAATAAAAATAAATAAAAAACGTGCCGTTTAAAGCACTAAATTTAAAAAAATTATTATTTTCTAACTTACGAACTTTAAGTTAAAAGTTACTCCCAATCAATTACAATATTTAAAAATACATTTAAAGAATGGCTTTTGTAGCTGACAAAATTCTCTACAAGATATGTTTTTAGAAATTTTTCCCTAGAACAAAGTATTTCGGAGCTTATGTCGTCTAAAGTAGAAAAAATCTGAAAATTTTCCCAAGCACGTGATTTTAGTCATTTTTAGAAATTATCTAGCTCAGTTACTACTGCTTGCAAAACAACCGTGGTACCACCGAGTTGTAGATAATTATATCCTCTAAAAAATGTCATATAACCCTTTTTGCGATTTAGTATATTGGAACGAAGTTACAGGCAAAAAACTACAAAAAGTGCCAATTTTTGATGGTTTTTTTAAGATGGCGGAGGAAGCACAGGGGTGGGGGTGGCGAAAACTCAGATTTTTAACTATTCTTTCGACCTTAATAACATATCCAAAATTCAGAACTACCGGACCTTTTGTAGGGTAAAACTCCTCTATTCATTGTACTAACTACTGGAACAGATCTGAGTGGACCGCTTCTCTGATGCCCGAAAATATAATATAAAAGTAATGTACTTCTATACATCCACCTTATTCTGTGTTAAAAAATAATAATAATTAGTATTTAAAAGAACATTAAGAAAATCAATAACAATTATGAAATTGTTATTGATAAGTAAATTGCTTTTAAACTTTGGAATGCAAACATCATTAGTTTAATATCTTAATAAGTTGTTTTTAACATTATAATTAAGAACCAAATATCATTATGTACATCATTAGTTTAATATCTTAATAAGTTGTTTTTAACATTATATCATTATGTTATCATTTAAGTGAAAGGTCAGCATATAAAAGCACATTTCATAATCAGATAATTGATTCAAGTTCTAGCTATAGCAGTAGTAGCATAGTAGTAGTAATAAGTTTTACTAAATAAAGAAAATTAGTTTTCAAAAAGCCGTCTGTGAATTATTGGAACTTAACTGGCGCTGCGAACAGGATAGCTGTTTGGCATTATCCTGACGGTCTTATATTGCATAAGAAACGACATATTGCCTCCAGCTACCAAAAAGAACACGTTCCGGGAGAACCTTCGTATTGTATCCATAGTCAACTTGGTTCAACTACAGAAAAACAACCACGACTTGGGACCGAAGACTACCTCTCCATTTCGCACAAACGGCCTTTGGACAAGTCTATTACGGCAACTGAAGATTACCTACCATAGAGATGTTTTTTCTGTAAGTAAATTTTTAAATGTTTGCTAAAGACAAAACCACTGACAACATAAAAACTAAATTTCTGCAAAAACTAAAAGAAGGCAGCACGTCCAATAAAGACCTTACTTCCTTCAAAACTTTAGAAAACCAAGAAAATCCAACTTCCGAAGAAGACATTCAATTATATTCCAAAATTTCCTTAGAAACTGAAAATTTAGATTTAGATAGGTTAGAACATAGTTTAAGTAATTTAGCGATATCTAACTCTCAAGGAAACTCTACTAATCCTCCTATTCAACCGCAAATACCACATATTAACACATACACGCAAAGAAACATGCCTGACGAAACATTCAAACTAGCCTGCGACTTTTTACCAACTTTTGACGGACAAATCGAATATTTAGAAAATTTTATTCTCGCTTGTGATGAATTTCTTACAACATATGGAACAACTCCAACAAAATTAAATTTTGCGCAAATTGCTGTAAAATCTAAATTAAGAAAGGAAGCGCAACTATATATTTTCCGTAACCCGCAATTTAAAACTTGGGATGAAGTAAAAGCATCCTTACAGAAAGAGTTTGGAAACCCCATTGATTTAAGATCATTACTACAATCTTTGCAAAATTTGAAAACTGATAAAAATGAAAATATACAACAATTTTTTGATCGAATTAAAAAATTCCTAAATGAAATCAACACTAAAATTAACTGTGAAATTTCTGACGTAAACTTAAAAATTTTTCATTTAGATCAAGCAGAGTCAACAGCGATTTTAACGGTAGTTTCCAATTCACCAGATGACCTACGACCTGTCTTTATTCAAGAACTACCAAAAACCATGACAGACTTACAAAACAAAATATCTAATTATAACATTATAACAAATCAAATGTTTAACAGATATCAACCTAAAAAATTTTCACAACCTCAAATAAAAAATCAAAACACACAAAGACAACCTTTTTTTCCTCCTCCAAACTTTAGACAACAATCATTTCCACAAGGTCCAATTAATATTCAATCAAAACCAATAAATCAAAAATTCCCCTCAAATATTCCTGCATTCAGAAAACCGCCAATGTTAAAACACCCCACACCTAATTCGAAACCAACACCTATGTCAGGAGTATCCACCGCAGTATTTAAACCATTACCATCAACATCTCAACAAACACCTTTTCAACAAGCATATCAGCAACGTAATCCCAATTTCTTTAGACAAACTGCATCATTTAAACAACATTTCGAAGAACTAACTAATTTAGAAACACATCAAGAAAATTCCGAGGTTTCCGAAAACTCTGAGTCGGAAACTTTAGATTTTGCACCAATTCCATGCTATTTTGATACAGAATCAAACCAATATTTGCCTATCCAACCAGAACTCACCTGGGAAGATGAAACTGAAAATAATTCAAATTTTCAGGAAGTCTCGAGACATCTAGAATCGACTTAAATCACATTGGTCGTCTTTCATCCCTCCCTTACTTATATCTTCAAAAATTAAACATTAAAATTCTCATAGACACTGGTGCCTCACATTCAATCATTTCACCTCGTTTTGCTAACTTACTTCCAGATTGCATATATGAACAGCCCTTTTCAGTAATTTCTTGCAACAGAGAAATTATAGAAAAAATAATTTTAGATACCCCCTCTTAAGTGAATTAGGTATTACAAATATTATAGACTTTCACGTCATTAACTGGCACGAACATTACGATGCTCTTATAGGCAGTGACATATTTCAACAAATGCAAGGTTCTATTGATTATTCTACAAATAAACTACGCCTGAAAAATAAGTTAATTCCATTTCATATTGCTATGACCAAACCACCACCTAAAATAACCCATTCATCTGATAAATTAAAAATTCCTGTCAATCAGATTTTTGGAACTGGACTTCTACCTTCATTTGAATTACATAATTACACATTTCCAGATTGTTTAGTCCACATAGAAAATGGATATTGCGAGATACCTAATCCCTTTGACGAACCGATTATCACAGAATTCAAAGCAAGGTATAATGTAATCCCTTCAGAATGTTTTAATATTCAAACAAATTTTACAAATATTAAGAATCCCCATGTAATTGAATCTCTTAGATTAAGCCACCTGAATTCTGAAGAAAAAGAAGCAGTCATCAAAATTTGTAAAGAATTTTCACCAATCATGTACACTGATAAATCTGACTTGTCTTTCACTAGCCATGTCAAGCATCATATCCGTACCAAAGATGACAAACCAATCTATGTAAAATCATTTCGACACCCTCCATCTATGTTACCAGAGATAAATAAACAAATTCAAAAACTTCTTGATAATAAAATTGTAAGACCTTCTATCTCTCCTTTTTCCGCACCAGTCTGGATAGTTCCGAAAAAACTAGATGCCTCCGGAGAAAAAAAATTTAGAATGGTAATCGATTACAGAAAATTAAATGAAAATACAATTGAGGATAAATTTCCATTACCTAAAATAGAAGAAATTCTGGATAACCTGGGAAAATGTCAATATTTCACTGTCTTAGATTTAGCCCAAGGTTTTCATCAAATTGAAATGGACCCCAAATCTATTGAGAAAACAGCTTTCACTGTTAACAACGGTCATTATGAATATCTAAGAATGCCGTTTGGTCTCAAAAATGCCCCCGCCACATTCCAAGGGATGATGGATGAAATTTTAAGAAAATATCTTTTTAAATTCTGCTTTGTTTACATGGACGATGTTATGATTTTTTCTAAATCACTTCACGATCATATCCTTCATATTAGAACCATCTTTCAAAAATTAAAGGAAGTCAATCTAAAAGTCCAATTAGATAAAACCGAATTTTTGTGTAAAGAAGTTCCATTTTTGGGCCATGTAATAACCCCAGAAGGTATAAAACCAAATCCATCTAAAATAGAGTGCATTAAAAAATATCCTATTCCAAAAACTCAAAAAGAAATAAAAGCATTCCTTGGTCTCGTTGGATATTATAGAAAATTCATTAAAAATTTTGCGAAAATTATTCAACCCTTAACCAAATGCCTACGTAAAAACACTAAATTAAATCCCACAGATCCAGATTATGTTAACGCTTTCGAGAAATGTAAAGAACTAATGACAAACTCGCCAGTTCTAGCTTACCCGGATTTTTCAAAGCCATTTAACCTTACCACAGATGCTTCTAATGTAGCCATAGGATCCGTCTTATCTCAAAATGATCACCCTATAGCTTTTTATTCTCGAAATCTTAATTCAGCCGAACGAAATTACTCTACCATTGAAAAAGAATTTCTTTCTATCGTAGAAGCAACTAAGCACTTTAGACCCTACCTATACGGACAAAAATTTCTAATCGAAACTGATCGCAATCCTCTTGTATGGTACACATCTCTTAAAGAACCCAATTCAAGATTAACCAGATGGAAACTCAAACTTGAAGAATTTAATTTCGATATTAGGTATAAGAAAGGCAAAGAAAATAAAGTTGCCGATGCACTATCACGAATTCAAATTAACGCATTAGAAACTGAATCAAATATTGCTAATAATGACACAAATGACACAGCAAACATCGAAGACTTTGAAAATGATACCGTACATAGTGACAGTGGTGCATTAAATGTCAATCTGTCTATTTCGGAATTGCCTATTAATTACAGTAACCAACGTATAGTCATTAAAATTGGTCAAAATTATCACGTTTTCTCTAGCCACCCTTTCGAAAAGAACCATAAAGTAATAACAGTTAACAAAGATTCTTTAAATGCACACTTTATGAGAATCCTAACGGAACATTTAACTGACAATAAAACCTTTTGTTTATTTATCCGTGATGAAACTCTAAAAACTGAGTTTATTAAATTTTTACAGGAAAATGGCAATAGCAAAATACGCATAAAATTTTCAACAATATTATTACCTGACATTGTTCTCAAAACGCAACAAAAAGAAATTATTTCACAGTATCATTCACAAAATCATAATGGTATTGTTACGGGTTCACAACGACAAATTAAAACTCGCAATTGTTGAAAACGATACGTCAATTTATTTCGACAAATTATGTATAAAAACACGCACTCAAACTTAGTAATAACTTGCTAATAATTCACTACTATAATCGGTCTATTAACTTCGTGTTAATCTCAGGACCCTACAGCACGTTATCTGTGACTGACTGCCTGGTGTGCGACCCCGGCCCTATATATAGGATCGTCTATCTCTCTCGAACTTTCCGGCAGCCTTCGACGTCCGGAAAGTTCCCGCACTACCGCGACCGCAAGCCACAGACAACGCAACTAAAACCTAGACTAAGAATACAACCTTAAGATAAATCGACCTAATACTACACTAAACCTAAATTAATTCCAATTATAAAATTTAAATAACTTAAATTTGTAACACTATCCTCCTCTTCAGGTTTGATCGTCTCGATCAACATTTCCCAGGTAAGGTTTTAGTCTGTCTAGATGAACAACTTTCATCTTGGACTTCGGGCTTCTCTGGATTCGGTAGACTACATCATTAATTCTCTTAACAACTTTATAAGGCCCTTCCCATGGTGGTGTCAACTTAGGTGATCTTCCTTTCTTGCGTTGAGGATTGTAAAGCCAGACTTGATCATTCTCTTTGAACCCTGAAGAGTTTGCTTTCAGGTCATATCTCGCTTTCATGCGGTCACTGGCTATTTCTATTCGCTCTCTAACCACTTCATGGATATCGTGCAGCTTTTGCCTTAAACGTTCGACATAGTCATTAACCTCTAAGTGTGCTTCTTCAGGTGAACCAAACATGATATCACATGGTAAACGCAGTTCTCTACCAAACAGGATACTAGATGGAGTAGCTCCTGTCGTATTGTGGATGGCAGTTCTATAGGCCATCAAAAACAATGGAATATATTGGTCCCAATCTGTTTGGTGCTCATCAACAACTTTGCAAAGATGTTCCTCTATTGTTTTATTAAATCTTTCAACCATGCCATCTGACTGCGGATGCAAAGCTGTAGTCCGTGTTTTATGTATTTCTAAAAGGTCACAGAGATTCTGGAAGAGCTTTGATTCAAAGTTTCTTCCTTGATCTGAATGTAGTTCCAAAGGAATGCCAAATCGGCTGAAAACATCATTTACCAGCCTCTTGGTTAGGCAAAGCAAAAACTTCTGGCCATTTGCTAAAATAATCCATGACAACAAGGATGTATTTGTTGCCCTTTTTAGTTTCTGGAAATGGTCCGGCCACATCAATAGCAATGCGTTCGAATGGCAGACCTACGTTATATTGTTTCATTTGACCTCTGGACCTTGTTTTGGGACCTTGGCTGGCTGCACAAGTCGAACATCGGCGGCACCAGTTTATCACATCTTGAAAGTAATTGACCCAATAAAATCGGTTTCGAATTTTGTCCATGGTTTTATTTATGCCTAGGTGCGCGCCTGATTTTCCACCATGGCATTCGGCCATTATATTGTCTACCATGCTCCTAGGAACCACTACTTGATTAATCACAGTAAGGCCATCGGAACTTTCCCAGGCACGTTTAAGGATGTTTTCTTCTACTATCAGTGAATCCCATTGTGCCCACAGTGATTTGAATATCACTCCTTGGTTTGCGATATCTTGCCATGATGGTCGTGGCTTGTTCTCTTCTTTCAATCGCAAGATAGGTCCTACATCTTTGTCGTTAAGTTGTGTGGTTCTAATCGAAGCCAACATCCATTCTTCATCTGGTTCTAACTTTATCTGGCTCACGTAGGTAATTCCTTCTGGTCAATTTTCCTGCAATGTTTACAATCCTCGGGGCAAGGTCTTCTGGACAATGCATCTGCATTATTATGCACCCTTCCTGCTCGGTGCTTGTGTGTTGTAGCTTTTCTATCCATCTCGCGACTTGCCCCTCAGGTTGTTTCATTTTCATGAGCCACTGTAACGCAGCATGATCCGTTCTAATCAGAAACTCTTGTCCGTAGAGATATTTGTGAAAGTGATCTACGGATTTAACTATGGCTAGGAGCTCCTTTCTAGTAACACAATAATTTCTCTCTGGTTTGGATAGCTTCTTGCTGAAAAATTCGATGACCCGTTCTTCTCCATTTTGTACTTGGGAGAGTACTGCTCCTATGCCATCGTTGCTCGCATCAGTATCTAATATGAATTTTCCTTTTGGAATGGGATATGCAAGAATCGGACTAGAACATAATGCTGCTTTTAGTCTTCTAAATGCTTGGTCACATTCGGTATTCCATTTGTAAGAAGCTTTATCTTCTGTAAGTCTATGTAATGGAGACGCTATTTTGGCGAATCCTTCTACAAATCGTCTGTAGTATGTACACAGACCCAAAAAGCTTCTCAATTCATGTTTGTCACGAGGTTGAGGCCATTCTTTTATTGCTTGTAGCTTCTTTTCGTCGGTATGGATGCCTTCTCGGGAAACGACGTGACCTAGGAACTCAACTTTTTCTTGGAACAGAAAACATTTATTTGAATTTTATTTAAGATTTGCGTTCCTGATTCTTGAGAATACTTCTCGTAAATTATCTAGATGTTCTTGAAATGATTTCCCCATTACTATGACATCATCCAAATAGACTAGGCAGGTTTTCCAAGCAAGGCCTCGTAGAACGACTTCCATTAGTCTTTCAAATGTAGCTGGGGCATTGCACAGGCCAAATGGGATCACATTAAACTGAGTCCACTTCCAGCAGAGAATGCAGTCTTCTCTTTATCTCTTTCAAAGGTTCCTACTTGCCAATACCCACTTTTCAGGTCAAGAGTAGAAAACCAATATGATCCTGCCAACGTTTTAATGTGTCGTCTATTCTTGGCAGTGGGTAACTATCTTTCTTGGTCACATCGTTAAGTTTCCTGTAATCGACACAAAACCTAGTACTTCCATCCTTTTTAGTGACCAGCACCACAGGAGATGACCAAGGACTTGATGACTCTTCAATAACACCGTCGCTGAGCATTTTATTAATGAGATTGTGAACTTCTTCTTGCTTGGCCATTGGTAGTCTTCTTGGGGATTGTCTTATCGGTTGGGCATCGCCAGTGTTGATAGCATGTTGAATAAGGTTTGTGCGTCCCGAACTACTCCTAGTTTCGAAGATATTACTTTGTTCTTCTATAAACTCTCTCGCTTTACTATATTCTTCTGGAGTGAGATGTTGCCAAGTTGACTCAAATTGCTGAAGTACCTCCATTGGTAACTTGCTTGTATCCTCGGAAGTTGGCTCTTCACATCTTGTTACTTTCTGTACTGGTTCAAATAATTCTACCACCTCCCTTTTATTAATTTTGACACTATTTGGGAAAATATTGGCGACTCAAAATCGGGATGTCTTTATCGGTTTTAACTAGTGATTTTGCAACGAGGTAGGTGTTGGGTGTGTTTTGTTGGCTTATGAGTCCGACGCAGCTTGATGTTTTACTTTCCAGCCTCCCAAAAATTATGGTCTCACTGTTACCGACTAGTCTTGTTGTGCATACTGCCACGACCTTTATTGGTTCTTTATTGATGTGGCTATTTGACAAAATGAACTCTTCATTCCCAAATCTTAGGGTATTAAGTTTATTATCAAACGCAAATCCATGTTTGCTTATCAAGTCCATTCCCAAAATAAATTCGTCTTCTATTTCGGCAACCAATACAGTGTGGCGAATCTTCAATCTTCCCAGCTGTAGGTCTATATCTGTCTGCCCCAACACGTCGGCGGATTCTCCAGTCACAGTCTTAAGTGTTATTTTCTTTCCTATTGGTCGAATTTTATATCTCGTTGCAATTTTGAAATTAAGCAATGATATGGCAGCACCAGTGTCTACTGTTATATTAACTTTTCTCCCATTAATTAGTCCGTCGATGTTAAGACTGTCAGCAGTATGTTTTAGGCTCTTAATAGAGTAGATTTTGGGGGCTCTATTCCCATTAGCCAACACCCGCCCCTCTTTGACGCGACAATCGCGTTGAATATGCCCTGTACGTTCGCATCCGAAACACTTTACATTTGGAGGGGATCGTCTGCTTTCTTTCAAAGAGTCAATCTTCTCTATCAGTGATTGAAACATTTGGTTTAGCGTTTTTGAGTTGACCTCATGTCCATTGCTCATTTCTTCTCCCTCCTGAATTGAAACAGCTCTTACTTTTGGCCTGGACATATTATTTGATGATTCAATTTCAAGGGCTCGAATCAACACTTCACTGCTGTTATGGAAGCGTTCTCGACGAAGTAACTTTGCTAAGTCCGTGTCTCGTAATCCGTTAATAAAGCGATCTACCGTGAAGGGATCTCTGTAATTTTCTGGCATTTCTGGGTAAGCTAAATACATCAGCCTCCTGATATCTGCTTCATACTCTTGCAATGATTCTCCTGTTCTTTGTTGAAGAACATTTAATTCTGACCAATGTAAATTTCGCAAGTGTTCGTCTCCATACCTTCTTTCTAGCGCTGCCACTAAAGCGTTATAATTCTGTTTTAGTTCGACTGGAATGGACCGTAAAAGTCCGAGTGCAGGTTCCCGTAGAGCTACTAACAACGCTCTAGCTTTTTCGTCCTCGTCCCAACCATTTGCAGCGGCGGCAGCTTCAAATTGTTGTTTGTAGGTGGACCAGGAGGACGTACCGTCAAAATTTGGAGGCTTAATGTTCTGGTTGGAATTCACGACACATCCCTGAGCTTTTATTTTGTTGTGTTCTTTCTGAAGCTGTATAAGCTGTTTCGACACGTCCTGGAATTTTTCTTCCATGGTTTGAAAAACTTCTTCCCTTACATTCTGTAGATTGTTCTCCACTTTTTCTTCAACATTCTGCATTCTATGAGTTATGTCTTCCTTAAGGTCTTCGGTTGCTATCTTGAACTCCTCTCTCAGCTGTTCAGAGTTGCTCTTTATTTGATCGAAGTTTTCTTGAATGCCATCTAATCTTTGCTGAAATGTCTGTTTCATGTCATTCTGGTTTTGTTCCATGGTCTGCTTCATGTCGTCCATGGTCCGTTTCATATCGCCCTGGTTTTGTTCAATGGTCTGTCTCATATTGTCCTGATTTTGCTCAATGGTCTGTCTTATATCGTTCTGGTTTTGAGCCATTTGAGCTGCTAGAGCCTGCATCATTTTAGTTAGATCTTCCATCTTTGCCGATCCTTGTCTAGTAAGCATCAACTTCCTGATAAATCACTTAAAACGTCTATTTTAGGGCTATAAAGCGAATGTCGAAGTCGGTTTTTCAATATCTCTTCAAATTCTTAGATAGAACCTAATGGAATGTTCTGGAATATACTGGTAAATGCTACTCTTTCTGCTACTAGGCAAATGTAGAAGTCACTTTTTGATTATCTCTTTTGGTTCTCGAATAGACCGTCGTAGAATGTTATGGAATATTCTAGAAATAATTTCTAGTTCTTACTTTTAAAATAACTAAGCTACTGTCGAAGTCGGTATTTGTATATCTCTTCTAGTTTTTGAATAGAACGTCGTAGAATGTTATGGAATCTTCTAGAAATTCTTTTTAGTTCTTACTTTTGAAATTACTAAGCTAATGTCAAAGTCTCTTTTTGGATATTTCTTCTGGGTTTCGAATAGAGCGTCGTAGAAAGTGATGGAATGTTCTAGAAATTCTTTCTGATTCTTACTTTTAAAATTACTAATCTAATGTCGAAGTCGGTATTTGTATATCTCTTCTAGTTTTTGAATAGAACGTCGTAGAATGTTATAGAATATTCTAGAAAATCTCTCTAATTATCAATTTTTGGACTGTAAAGTTAATGTCGAAGTCGGTTCTTAAATATCTCTTTTAGTTTTTGAATAAAACAATATCGAACTTCTTCGAATATTCTGGAAAAATCACTTACTGTTTTTCTGTCCAATTGTCCTATCCGGTGGTAATATGTAAGGGTAGTCTTTGCACTATTCAGTTCCGAATATTCTGGCAAAATCAGTTACTGTTCTTCTTTTTTAATTGTCCTAGCCGGTGGTACTGTGTAAGGATAGTCTTTGCACTATTTATTTCTTTTAATCTCACTTCTGACACCAATTGTTACGGGTTCACAACGACAAATTAAAACTCGCAATTGTTGAAAACGATACGTCAATTTATTTCGACAAATTATGTATAAAAACATGCACTCAAACTTAGTAATAACTTGCTAATAATTCACTACTATAATCGGTCTATTAACTTCGTGTTAATCTCACGACCCTACAGCACGTTATCTGTGACTGACTGCCTGGTGCGCGACCCCGGCCCTATATATAGGATCGTCTATCTCTCTCGAACTTTCCGGCAGCCTTCGACGTCCGGAAAGTTCCCGCACTACCGCGACCGCAAGCCACAGACAACGCAACTAAAACCTAGACTAAGAATACAACCTTAAGATAAATCGACCTAATACTACACTTAACCTAAATAAATTCCAATTATAAAATTTAAATAACTTAAATTTGTAACAGTATAATCGAAACCTATAATCATCTTAAAACAAAATATTATTGGCCCCAATTAAGAGAGTCCATCCAAGATTACATAAATAAATGCGAATTATGTTTAATAAATAAATACGACCGAAATCCTTACAAATTAAATTTTCAAGGACCTTTAATAGCCCCTAAACCATTTGAAACGCTGTATATCGATCTTTATAAATTTAGTAATCAACTATTTATCACTATCATAGACTCATTTTCTAAATTTGCACAAGCTTATGCCATATCAGATAAAAATGCCATAACAATCTTAAATAAACTTCGTCATTTCTTTTCTGAACATGGTTACCCAAGAAAAGTAGTCTTTGACAATGGAAAAGAATTTAACAATAATATAATGAAAGAATTCTGTTCTCTTTTTAACATAGACACTCATTTTACTACCCCTTGTAATTCTACTTCAAATAGTATCGTAGAAAGGCTACACTCCACACTAACAGAAAAATTAAGGATTCAAAATCAAAATACCCCTAATGAATCCTTAGCTCAACTTATGATTACTGTAATCTTAAATTATAATTATAGCATCCACTCCACAACTGGTTATCCACCATTTGCTCTCATAAACTCACCTTGTTTCTTTGAACCAGAAATTAGTGAAATGACAGTTTACGAAGAATATAATCAAAAACACAAAAATGAGATTTTACCTTTTTATGAACAAATTTATCAAAAAAAAACATTACAAAATCAACAAAAAAGGACACAAAACCAAAATCCTGTATCACCCGATTCAATGCCATCCACTTCAAATAACCAGATAGTTTTTATACGCGACAAACAAATTAATACTAACAACAAACCACTTTACAAAAAGCAAACCATAAAAGGACAAAAGGGACCAATATTAACAGTAGGAACCAAACAAAATAGAAATACTAATACACATATAAGACATATAAAGAGATTAAGAAAGAATCTTTCTTTTCAGATTCCTACTTCTTCAGACTGTTCAAACTCTGGAAATAACACCAATTAACGCAACTACATACTTAGAAACGCTATCTAACCAAACCTACATACAAGACCACCTTCATTCTACCTATGTAAATTTTAACTTATCCCAAACTTTTGAAACATTGCAAATTTTAAATCAATCATTTAGTATTATAAATAGATCAAAAAACTTTTATGTAAAACAACAGATTTTTGCAACAAACGAATTAATATCAAATTGTTTGCTACATATCATAAATTAATTCCTAATCGTGAAAAACGCGGCTTAGCAAATTTCTTGGGTACAGGAATAAAATTCGTAACAGGAAATCTTGACGAGCAAGATCTACAAGAAATAAATAAACACTTCGACATATTGACACGAAATCAAAATAAATTAACATCTCGATTAAATGATTATAGTTCATTAGCCGAACACATTTCAAACAAATACAATGATCTTATAAATAATATCAATTTTCATTCAGGCGAACTACAAAGAGTTCTTACCGAAAGATATAATGAAACTGATAAAACATGGAATATTTTGAGTATTAATTTACAATTACAAAGAATTAAAAACTACCTAGAAATGTTAGAAAGAACAATATCATTTTCCCAGACCGAAACACTAAATTTAGAAATTTTGGATCCGACTGAAATTAAATTACTTTGGGAATACTTACGAACAAACTATCCTAAATCCTTTTTATGGCCATTAGGACAGCCTTTAGAGTTAGTACAATTATGTAAAACCGCAATTCTTATCAAAGATAATGTATTAGTTTTAGTTATAAGAATTCCAATTTTTAGGGATTACCCTTGTAAAATGTCAATTGTTTATCCGATTCCTTATGATAATTTATTAATGACAATACCTTCAAGTTATGTCTGTAATTCAGATTGGTTTAAAACGTGTAAAAATAATAATCATAAATGGTATTGCTATAATCAAATTAATAACTTTAATATTACTCAACATGAAATTTCTAATTCCTATAATTATGTCATACTAACGGAGAATAAACAAATTATTTATTGCACTTCAAAAACTAACCCTATCTTAGAGTTGTGTCAAAAGATAGTACGTAAAGACGTGAAAAACTGTAACATTGTTAAATCAAATTGTACAGTAGTTCTTAATCAAAACAGATATGAAACAAAAATTAATACTATTGAACATTATCATCTTGAACTAAAACCTTTTAGAAGCACTTCAAAAATAAATTTGAATTTAAATCATGTATTGCAGCCAGAAAAAATTAATGAAATCTTTTTCAACCATTAGAATTAGAAACCTACAGTTTTCACAAAAATGGGCATAATTATTTATTGTTTTTTATTCTCCTTTTGATTATCGTTACTATAGTTTATATTTTTCAAAAATATTTTAGAAATAAGGTAATATCTAGAAATACTATTAAAAGATGGTTAGAAGAAGATAAACAATTAGATGAAGATATAGAATTACAAGAGAAATCGTGAGGATACGATTCTTTTTAAGGAAGGAGGAGTAATGTACTTCTATACATCCACCTTATTCCGTGTTAAAAAATAATAATAATTAGTATTTAAAAGAACATCAAGAAAATCAATAACAATTATGAAATTGTTATTGATAAGTAAATTGCTTTTAAACTTTGGAATGCAAACATCATTAGTTTAATATCTTAATAAGTTGTTTTTAACATTATATCATTATGTTATCATTAAAGTGAAAGGTCAGCATATAAAAGCACATTTCATAATCAGATAATTGATTCAAGTTTTAGCTATAGCAGTAGTAGCATAGTAGTAGTAGCATAGTAGTAGTAATAAGTTTTACTAAATTAAGAAAATTAGTTTTTAAAAAGCCGTCTGTGAATTATTGGAACTTAACTTAAATTATAATATTGCCAGGTAAATGTAGGGAGTCGGTAAAGCTGGAGGGACCATGATAAGGGGCCCAAAAACAATTGATGTCATTAATTGTTGCTAATTTGTTGCTAATTTGTTGCGACAAAATTAATTTTGTTGCTGTAGCCGTTTACGAGAAAATTGTGGTCCCCTTAGGTTTACCGTAAAGCTAGGGGGACCACGCATATCTTCAATTTGGGGCCAAGTACAAAACTCTGAAGGCCCAAGAATAATCAATAATAACATTTTCAAAAAACTTACAGTTTTTCTTCCAATTGACAAAAAACTGTTTTTTTTTTCAATAGAACTTCTCTGGCCACCGGCAGCAAATTTTTTTTACTGGCATATAATTCTATCTATTTGTTGCTAATTTGTTGCGGTAAAACGGATTTGGTTGCTGCAGTGGTTATTATAAAAACGGAGGTCCCTCTAGCTTTACGGTAAAGCTAGGGGGACCACGCGTATCTCCGATTTCATAAGGAGTAGAAAGGTCAATTTTGTGGCATTATTTGTTGCTCGGAAGGCCCATCAACAGTGAAAAGTAATATGGTCAAAAAAGTTGACCGTTATTTTTTTATAGTCAAAAAACCATTTTTTTAAGTAAAGCTACTGAAACCAGCCATATCTCGTCACTGGATTGAGCTATCGAGATGAAACAAAAACTGGATTTTGTTGCTCGCCTAGCTCGAATTTGTTGCGGTAAAATCCATTTTGTTGCCGCCTTATTTTTGAAAAAGTTGTTATTTCGTAACATTGTAGGTGTCATAACTCAAAAATGAACTAGGGGGCCCAAGAGTTTCATATGCCGTTAAATAGAGGGTAATGAGTACTAATTAGTTGCGGAAGAACCAATTTTGTTGCTGTAGCCGTTTTCGAGAAATATGCGAAAAACAAGTTTTGGTAAAGTTAGGGGGATCAGCCATATCTCGTCACTGGATTGAGCTATCGAGATGAAACAAAAACTGGATTTTGTTGCCCGCGTAGTTCGAATTTGTTGCGGCAAAATTCATTTTTTTGCGGCGTTATTTTTGAAAAAGTTGTTATTTCGTAACATTGTAGGGGTCACAACTCAAAAATTAACTAGGGGGCCCAAAAGTTTCATATGCCGTTAAATAGAGGGTCACCAGTACTAATTAGTTACGGAAGAACCAATTTTTTTGCTGTAGCCGTTTTCGAGAAATATGCGAAAAACTAGTTTTGGTAAAGTTAGGGGGACCAGCCATATCTCGTCACTGGATTTAGCTATCGGCATGAAACAAAAACTGGATTTTGTTGCTCGCCTAGTACGAATTAGTTGCGGCAAAATCCATTTTGTTGCGGCGTTATTTGTAAAAAAGTTGTTATTTCGTAACATTTTAGGGGTCATACTCAAAAATGAAGTAGGGGGCCCAAAAGTTTCATATACCGTTAAATAGAGGGTAACCAGTACTAATTAGTTGCGGAAGAACCAATTTTGAAGCTGTAGTTGTTTTCGAGAAATATGCGAAAAACAAGTTTTGGTAAAGTTAGGGGGACCAGCCATATCTCGTCACTGGATTGAGCTATCAGGTTGAAAAAAAAACTGGATTTTGTTGCTCGCCTAGTACGAATTAGTTGCGGCAAAATAGTAGGGTATAAATAGGGGAGATCGCTTATCTATCCCATGTATTTCTTATGGCACTTCCGGTCGTTAGTTTTGGGTGCTGCCTCCGATGATTTGAACCAATGAGAAGGTTTGTATGAAAGTAGGTGGAGCTTAGATGATGGTGAGTGAGAGAGAGATAGAGAGAGAGAGAGAGAGTGAGAAAGAGAGAGAGTGAGAGGGAGAGAGAGTGACAAAGAGAGAAAGAGAGAGCGCGCGAGCGAGAGAGCGGGAGAGAGAGAGAGAGAGAGAGAGAGAGACAAGTTGAGCTGTGGGACTGTTCCCAAACTAGCGTGTGGTGTAAAATTCTGACCCCAGCAGACTCGACGCCCCGGCTACCAGATGGCGGGTGCGGGCGTCCAGCACGCTGGTGGGGGATCCTGGATGTAGGAGCCTGCTTGAGGGATGTATTTTCTAGATTAAATTTGTAATTTTTAGGTAAATTAGTTAAGATAGAGCACTCAAGCGAGCAGTATCAACAATAAGAAGAAAGTAAGATGATTCTCGAGAACAAAGATTGTGTTAAGAAAATTTGGGATGAAATTTCGGAATCACCTGTAATTAGCGAGCAATTTATAGGATGGTTTTGTGAACAAATTAATTGGGAAATCGTGTGTCGAAAACATAGGTTATCGGAAATATTCATGGCAACGTTTCTCAATAGAATGCACTGGCCTAATGTCTCAAGATATCAGAAAAACTTATCCGAAGATTTTATGCATATGTTTAAAAGTGAACTCTATTGGCCTTTCTTATGTCGTTATCAAAAAATGTCTGAAAAATTTGTGCGAGAACATGAATGGCTTATTGATTGGGAATATCTTTTAAAGTATCAGACACATCTACGAAAAGAATTTCTTGAAGAAATGCGTGAGAAACATCTTCAACCTGAAGAAGGAAGAATTTATTAAATTAAGAAATCCTCCCATCTCTTATGATAGAATAATTTTAATTTTAAGATATCTTAATAATTTAAAAAAATAAATTAAATATTTTAAAGAATAATTTTGGTTTTTTTTTATGTTGTTTGCTCGCCGTTTCTATACCTTTTTTAGGTACCTTTCAAATCAACCCAACATTTTTAAGAAGAAAATTTTATAAAACATAATGAAAATTTTTTAAGAGTATTATTAATAGCAAATGTACAATAAAACTTCTTTTTAAAAATATTTGGTAGGAATAAAATACTGTTTCTTGAGAAAAACAACATGTTTCTTAAGAAAAATAGATTTTTTAAATTAGGTAAGTACCTACTTATATCTAAGATCAATAAAACAAAAAGTACGGGTTGTTACTTAGGTCTACAATATTAAGAATAAGGGAGCTAAAATATTAAATAATTTAATTTGTTTTATTGATGTGTAATAGGTAGGAAAAATTTATGCAATCTCAGTTGAATCACCGAGGAAAAAATGTCAAAGGCGCCGACTGCTTTGTCGGTGTCTTTGACATTCTTGCCGCGGTGATTCATCTGAGATTGCATAAACTATACCTTGAGAAATAAAAATACAAATGTAAGCAAAATATAAGTTGTTTATTTATTATTTTAAAATAAGTAAAAATATAAACATTTTACAACAAAAAAAAAACTCCTGAGGAACATCAAAATATTATTAAAACCTTTTAAACTTATATTATTAAACCCTTAGAATTTTGTCTTTAACAGGAAGAACACAGTTACATACTTATAAAATACGTAAAAAATAGCAAATGCAGGCAAACTAGGAAAAATTTAAGTTTCCATTATTGAATAATGTCCCCAAGGCAACGTATCAATCATATTTGGCAATATAAAACGTTTACCATCTGAAGAATTCAGAGCAATTTTGTTAATTGATAAAGAATAATTAACACACGATTTGCTTTGGATGGTATTAAATTTAACATGTTTGGCTCTGTTCTCAAACAGACACTTAGAAAAATCGTCAAAGGTCACATTTCGAGTTGAAGACTTTCCCACCCCTTTAATTTTTGATAATGATTCTTTACCATTCACCAAGTATGAATATACCTTTGCTCTTAAGGAAATAAATTCTGTTAAAATTTTTCCCTTCAGTTCATCCTTCATTTTTCCTGGAACTTTTTTATTAACATGATGTATTCCAAAATTGTTATTTATTGGGTAATCACTAGTATCAAAGTAACTATTTGCATCTCTTTTAATTATATCATAAATTGTAAGAGAATTATCCTTTTTTGATGTAAATTTTAGTACATATGCATCAGTGTCCATGTAATTTATTTTTACATCAAAATAAGGAGTAATGTTATTTTGAATATACCCATAGTAAAAATCATATAAAACAGTTTTACTTAGATCTAAAATTGAAAAACCTACATAGATTGGTTTATTAAAAATAATTTGAGTTTTATGTAATTCAACAGAAACTAGATTTTCATTGAATACAACAAGATTTTTAAATTCAGGTCTTGAAATAAGTTTACGAGCAGAATTCCAAGAGTTGGCCAAGACAATTTTTCTTTTTTTTCTATCTCGTTCAATTGTTTTCCCAAAATTTGCATTTATTATCATCTTAAAAAAATCTTTTTCAAAATCATTTTTTGCTTTCATTCGCATATCAGTGTTGAAATCAATAAAGGATTTTAACCAGGCTTTTTGACTAAACTGTAAAATTCTGTGAATTTTTTTAAGGACCAATCCTTCTTTGATACATTGATAAAGATTTTCAAAATGAATCACATATTTAACTTTATTATTTAAAGTGCAAAGCAGTTTTGGATATTTACCCGACGGTGGTGTCCCTTTTAAAGGACAGAATGGTAAAAATTTATGTTTATCATGGAGATAGTCAGGATATTCCAAATCAACCTCTAAAATTATCCCCGTGTTACTGTCTTCACCGTAGAGAGTCAAGAGCTTATTAGAGAGGGGTTTTTTCTGAAATAAATAAAAAATATTATCAATTTTCTGTTGATTTACCCAAACAAAATCTTTATAGGGTAGAGCCTTTGCTTGACAAAATCCATAAAGATTATTAAGGTCCCAATAGGCTAAATACACCTCAGGCTTAGAATTATCATAGGTACACGGAAAAAAACGGTTGTTACATTTGCTATATTGGGTGCATGATTGTGTTATTCCTCCTCTAATACCTTTTTCCAAAAACAAAATTTGATCTATGTCTGTTAAAAGTTCTAATCGGATTTTTGAAAAAAGTAATGCTGCAGACCAAGATAAACCTGGGAGAGTATAAAATGCAGCAGCATTTAATCCATAATACTTAAGCGTCATCTCGCGGAAAGATTGAAATGTCAACGCAAGAAAAATGACGTCACTTTTCAGGTAAATATCGCTGTATTCACCTAAAGTTTTAACATTCAAAACATCCCAGACTTTAATAGCATGAATATAGTCATCATCTGAAATTAATTCTTCTTTTAAGGTATTAAAAAAACATAATTTTGGTGGAAGCATGGTAATATTTAGTTTTTCCCAGCTATCCACAAATTCGTAAAGAAAAACACCTTTCCTTACAATCAACTTTAGTTCTTCTTCATTTGAAAAGTGTTCCTTTAAAAAGGACAAATTTTTTAAATCAAGATTTTTTATAAGAGTCTCTAGGGATGTGGCCAAAAATCGAAATGAATCCAAAAATACTAGTTTTAGATCTCCTAAGTATACAGAAAATGAAATATAGTCTTCATGATTAAGAGGTAAAATATTGACAGAACCTAGCTTTGAAAGCTCAGCGATAAATAATTTTGAGTCGTATTTAAGATTATGGAAAAACACAGGACTCTTGTTGTCTGTCTGAATTTGAATATTACACTCTTTACACAAAAAATTTATAAATTTACCTGTATAGTGGTCATGATGTAAAACTTTTGGATTTTTTTCAGAGAAACATTCATTACAAATCGGACATAATGTAATTTCAGAAAAGTTAAAGGCAGAATTTTCACATATTTTGTTATCCAATAATTTTTGTTTTAATATAATTGAAATCTTAGCGCTTTCCTTTTTTAGTTGTTCTATAAACCACTTTGCAGGTTTTTCTCCTCTATACAAGTAAAATTTATTTAATTTTTCATCAAAAGAACACACTATTTTATATGCCACACTGTAGGCCTCATGTTTTTCGTAAATATTTTGAAAAGAATTTGTGGGATCAGGTATACACGTACTTATTTTCTTAGTAAAGCATTCGAAGTCACAATAGATGACGAACGGCTTCATAATAAGAGCCTTAAACGAATTAAATTTAAGAACAGCGTTGGTAATTTCAGGTACAATTATTTTTTGTGGGGAAAAAAGAGAACAATTTTCAATATGGCTCTTAAATTTTTCCTCCGAAGAAAAGTGATTTAGACATGAATCACATACATGTATTTTGTTTTTGCTTTTAGTCACTTGTGTAACAACAATTTTGGCCAAATCAGTAATTAAGCAGTAATGACCACAAGTTCGATTCTTATTTAGGTACAACAAATTTATATGATGTTTTTTTTTAGATTTAGTGTGATAAAGAGGCCCACTAAGAGTTTTATTTTTTGTGTCTATACCAAAGACATTAATTGAAATAGTATTGTTCAGTTGTTCAAATTTCGAAATATTTGAAAGTTTTATTGGCATTTCAATACTTTTAAGTTAAATATTTGATAAGGATCTTGAGGATATGACTCCGGTTTAACTTTATTTTTTGAAACAGGATAAAAAAACGCAAGTGAGCAGTATAAAAAACATTTTTTATCATTATTAATTATATTAATTATACCTTTGCGCAATAACCATAAAGGAAGCGGGGTGTAAGTTCCAAAGCCAGCAGTCAATGGATGAAATTTATTGATTGAAACTATCAAATGTGATACTGATAAATATCTCCATCCAGATCCTTTGTGTGAAAACTCCTCCATCTACAACAACAACAAAAAATAAATTTAGTTTGCTAGATATTATAGTGTATTATGAACTTTAGGTCTCAAAGTACTTTTAATCCCAAATCAAAAGATTATAATTCACCTGGGATTAAAAAACACTTTAGACCCTTGGGATATATACTATTTTATTCCCTTTAGTTTTTTAAAATTTTGAAGAAGTAGAGTTAAAAATCATATTAAAATTAAAATTAGTTTTATTTCAAAAATAATTTTCACAAATTTCTAAATGTAATCTTAAATTGAAACTGGCTTACTTTAAATATAAAAAGGACTAAAGGTGGTTTTTTGTGTCTCAAAAAAGGGTCTCTGGCTAAAATTTATTTTAATCCTTATTTATCGAAAAAGGAGACAAAAAATACCTATAATTGTTTGTTTTTGTTTTCTAATACAATATAGTAAAAATGACATACCTTTTTTATGAGAATTTCCTGCATATCGTCTAGAATGGAGTTTATATCAGTAGTCAAAAGTATTTCATAATTCGATGTTCCAAAGCTTTTATAATCTTGCTCCTGTGAACTTGGTAATTCAAAAAGGCAATTTAAACGAAAATTTACTTTTATACATTGCCTTTTCTTCTTCGGAAAGTCGTACAGTTTTTGAATTGAAACGGTCTTACAATCTTCCAAAAAAATTTTTGGGTCCAAATGTCCATGATTGGTTATAAGAGCAGTCAATATGCGACAATCGAATGCTGAAGATATAATTTTCCATTGAATCATACGCTGGTGACTCGTGCTGGTTGATGGTAGCTCTCCACCAACAATTGGTAAATTAAATTGAGTTAAATTATTAAAAATTCTAAATTTGTAAGTCTCTAACACCGAAATAATGTGTTCAAACTGCAGTCTTTTTCCAACTGAAATATTTGATGCTTTAAGCTTTTGGATATAAATATTTATATGCTCCTCAAGAGATTTTAAAAATTGTAAATATTCTTCTGGAGTATGTATAGAATTATAAGTCTGAATAGTTTTAATGATAATATCTTCCATTTTTATTTTTTTAAAATTTTTATAAACTCAAAATTGTTTGCTGGTTGATGTGTCCCTCCTGGTACTACTTTTTTTCCTTTAAAAATAACACTGCATCCATTACCTGATAACAATTCTTCACAAGTAGAATCGGTTAGCACTGCACTTAATCGTTTTGGTAAAAACAATGCACGCTCTTCTAGCTCACACAAGATGCTCTTGCCAAACTGTGTTTTAATTTTTTTAAAAGCGCAAATTTTGTAGGGGATCCCTACTCCCATCTCATCTACGTCAATTTTTTCTTTAAAACTACATGAGGCCACTTCATTAACTTTTTCCATTTTTTTTTCTTGTTCGGTTGTATCTATTGAATGGTTTAACTTGAACTAATTTTACTTTATAGTCTTATTAAAAATTAAAAAAATCTCTCTTCCTCCCACTTATTTTTCTATTGGGTATCAGGGCGTATCTGCTTAATAAAAAGTTTTTTGATATAGAAAAAAGTTAATTATTTTGTGAAGGTTCACTAAAATATAGATTAATAATCTGTTCTATCATTTGAAGAAAATTTTCTTGGTTATTATTAAATATTGGTAAGACATCTGTTATATTTTCAACATTAACATCTATTTCAAATAAAATGTTTTCATCATCGGGTTCCGGCTGTGGAAATTCCGGTCCCTGAAAAACTGGGTAAACTTGGTTTTCTCTGTTGCGTGGGCAACACATTTTTAAAAATTCTTCTTGGGTTTTAACTTAACTTAACAAATTGCAACTATGCCCTTGCCTGTTTTGTGCTTAAAGAAAAATATCTGTGGGATGGGGAGGACGTGATTGTGCATCTCACTATACAGTGTGCGTTATGATTTTAAAAATTTAAATTAAATGTTGGATTTTTCATAGCGATATTGTATTACATAGAAGACTTGAGAACTCAAATTTACATCTTTTATCAGATTTTGTATCTAACAAACAGTAGATGCAATGATAATGGAATGGTCGATGCAAGTGAACCTTATTAAACGACAAGAAATTATATTTCATTTTTAAGGTGTCCATATCCTTCAAATCTACCAATTCGCAATAGCATTTGGGACATAATATCCAATCTTTGTTCTCCTTGCTTAAAATGTGATAATAAATATTACAATTTGATGTACCTGTATTATGTACCCATTCCTGCCTCTGTAGTGCGTCACAATTTTCTTCCCATGGTAATCCCCGAGGATCAAAATGGGTTACATATCTTTTATATTGAATATTAAAGGGGGACACAAGTGATTGAAACTCTCTACTTAAGCTTCTGTAATAAGGCAAATTTAAAAATTCGATACATTTTGTCGAAGAAGTTACCGAACTGGAAGTGGAGGGCTCGTCTCCCAAAAATATTTCCCGAATTCTACGTAAATTGGCACTGTTTTCGGGCGTAGCACTACCGCTTGGTTCTTGTCTTTCAGACATAACTTAAGTTTTTAAAGTTTAAAAGGTTTTAATCATATTTTAATGTTCAAATAAGTTTAAAAGGTTTCATTAATATTTTGGTGTTCAAATGATGGAGGTTCGGTTTAAATTGCGTTTCGGTTCATCTTGTTTCGACACCTACACACTGCAATTGTATCAACAATATTTTTATCAACAAAAAACACTCTTGTGTGGAAGGAGTGCATAAGCGCTAATATATAGGGTGATTCAGCCTTATTAAATATAGTATTCGAAATAATAAAACTACATAAATTCTAAAATAATTAATTTATTGCATCCAAACTTTCTACATCTTGTAATAATTTATCCTTAAAAAACAGGAAGCATTCTCTCATACACATCATATTATCATTATTAAAAGGAAATTCATGACAAAGAAAATTTTCGATTACTGTCTCTATGGGTAAAAAATTATGTTTTAATGTTGCTAAATTTCTTAATAACGAAAAATAAAAATTGTTCTTATTTAAGTTATTTAAATAATCTAGTCTAGGTTTTAACACTAGGTTCAGTTTTATTAGGTTATCCAATTCACTTTTGTTAAAAATCAACACCTGATCATCATAGCAGAGTTTTAATTGGTTGATGGATTTTCCATAACTTATGATGTAGTCATCGAATTTAAATTCACGTTCACATACACAATCACATGTAGTAGAATCTTGATACAGTCCTTGTAAAACAAACTTGATAAAACTTGTCCAGTCTTCAGCGATAAAGGATATACAAGTTTTGTCTTGTTTAAAAATTTTGATTGCTCCCATAAAATCTCGAACAGTACTTATTCCTATGGACACACCCATATCAGATTGAGGTAACAAATAGGTTATTTGAAGCAAGTAACATTTTTCACTTTTAACTTTTTCTTTGACTTTATTTAGACACAGTTCCAGTATAAATCGAGAACCTCACATTCGAAAGACATGTTGACTAATAACCTTCTTCTCTTTTTTTACTTATACCACCTCAGATTTGTCGATCCAACTATTGTATTTTTTATCTAATCCCCACCATTTAATATATAGTTTTTTCCCCTTACGTTTGACTACTTTTTCCACCAGATAAACATCATCGTACTTGGCTTTTTGTAGTTCTTCTTCATAGAAGCAACCTTTAATTGGATGACCTTGCATATCTTTTAAAAGGTATGTTCTGGGATAAGTGTTTCGTATTTCAGTCATTTGAAATAATTCCGCAGTCCACTGAGGTGTGTAACCTTTATCAAATAAATGCTTGTATTTTGAAATTCGAACTTTATCGTCTACTTGAAATTTTGGTTTTTTTGAATAAAAAGAACGCCTTGGCAACAACGTAGGTAAAATGCGAGAGAATGTAGTAGAAAGTAGAGTTTTTTCATGCTTTTTGGTTACTTCAGCAGGCTTAAGATTTATGGAGGAATGTTTGGTTTGATTGTAGTTTTCAGTTATCTTATCCAAGCAATAACAGGCGATGTTTCAGAGTGCGAATAACTCTCTCGCACATACTTGCTTTAATTCCACTATACGTATGGTAGTGATTTATTGAGTAAGCTTGCATTATTTTGGAAAAGTGCGTATTATAGTATTCGCTACCTTGATCCGTTAAGAGATTTGAAGGGCGTCGTCCTGATGTTTTAAGAATTGACTCCATTGCACGGCTAACTTTGATACCATTTTTTGTTTTAAGAGGCCTGGTCCACACATATTTTGAAAAACTGTGTATGACAACCAAAACATATTTAAAATTTCGATTAAATTTCGCTATATTACGAAACTCGCATAAATCGGCCTGCCACAGGTCATCGTAGCCCTTAACAATTGTTTTCAATCGCTGAAAATGTTTTCTTGCCCCACGATGCAACTCGTTGACTATGTGTTCCTTTATTTTGGACATGCTCAGATAATAATTTTGTTGAAATTCTTCGTTTTTCCATATAACGATAATGAAAAGTAAAATTTAAATTATTTATTCGACTGGTAAGAGCTTCCTGGTAGACCGTTTCGTTTGATAAAATATTTTGCCACTTTTTATCGATTTGATTTTTGATATAGAATGTGTGTTGTTCTGCATCTTACTAACAACTAAATAGATAATTTACTTAGCGATTCTCTTAACTCCTTCAGTTGTTTTCCCATAGAGGCAACATGTTCGTGAAATTCTTTATCAAAATGTAGTGTGGTATTTGTTATCGAAGCCAAAATATTATTCTTCATATCGGTAAGACATTGGTCAAGAAAAGCTTTGTTCACTGCGTCACTATCTTGATTGGGAGATGACAAGTTACAAATTTTATGATTTTGCATATCATAGTTTCCTTCCTTTGTTTTTGGTATTGGGTTTAGAGTTCGAAAAATATCCATTGACCCTATAGGGTCACGACGCGGTTTCTGGGATGATCCAAACTTGTTCATGTTTTTATTAAGACTAATTCAAATAATCTTAAAACAAATTATTTTTTTAGTTAGGTGCGCTACGTGTTCTACGGACATGGGATACAGGAGGCGGTGGAGGGGTACAATTGGGATCCTGCACGTAGAATCCCCCGTGTGGGATTCTGCATGCTACATCCTGCATGAAGAATCCTAGAATTAAGTTTTATTTTCAGTGACCGTCTTCGATTTCAATAATACCCACTCTTTGCAACTCCTCTAAAATGTACTTAATATCATTCAATGTGTTTGTATTGCCCGCCTCTCGAGATCCGTCTAAAGTGCGTAGGCGGTTGACAAGTTCATTCACGTCTCCGTATGGAATATACTCTTTTTTAGTGTCAGTGTATTGTAACAAAGAACCACCCTTTTTCTTATCCTTATCAATATCATCACGACTGCGTGTTCTCAAACTTTTCGGCCGTGTTGTTATGGGAGGTTTGGGTCGGGTTAGTGATGACAAGTAGACTTTACTGGGAGAGGAGGTGCTGGCAGCGGCGGTGATCGACGATGTTGAAGCAGGTCTAATAAAAACATTGTACTTTTCACTTTTGCTCCCTTTTAACTGACCTGTAGGTGTAAAATTTCTTCTGTGAACATTGGTGTAGTCCAAATTTTTTTTAAAAGTGTCTTTGTCAGCATAGGAAATTGCTTGTCTTGGGGGATTTTTTAAAAATAATAGATCGAGTACTCCCAGTGGAGCAGGGAGTATTTTTTCTCCAACAATTAAATTTCCCTTCTTATCAAAATCCACCGATTTGTTTCCTAGACTAAATTTATTGCTTTCCGGTAAAAACTTTAACAGGCTGTAATCGATTTCCGGGCTGCGTGAAAAGTATTTACCCAAGTAAAAGCGTGTAGTCTGAGGGAAATAATCTAAAAATTCTGACTGGGTGACTGCACTACGGTTAAATTCATCTTGAAACTAGACCAACGATCTTCAGCATCCTCTTCTGTTTGAGAATCGATTTCCGATTTTGCTTCGTCAGCCGTTTCGAATACGTCTTCATCTTCTGTTTGTAGTATTGGGGGCCTGTTAAAGTTGAGTCCAAAATACGGCTAGTGGATCTGTCAAATTTTTCATTTTTCAATCTTGGTTGAATAAAAGATTCATAAGATTTAGGATATTGATAAGATGTATGTGTTTTCGGCGATGACTTGCGTTTTTTCAAAATTTTGTATTGCGGCGAAGGTGGTATCTTGGAAGAAACAGGAGGCAGTGAAGACACAAAATTAGCTGTAGTTATTTTTGATATAGGTTCAATAACGATCTATCTATCTTCTACAGGTATTATCACGGAAAATGCTCTGAAGAGTTGGCACGTATGATCCCCCCGGGAGTAGCACCTACTAGGCGAACACGTCAAACAGACGGTAACCATCAATTTACTGTCAAAATAGAGGCACCAAGAACCTCATTATGTCAGAATTTATATCTCTGGAGAACAGCATCGCTGTGGAATAAACTCCCTGCGACAGTTTTCCCTGCAGGTTACAACCTGAACCGTTTCAAAACCAACACACACCAACATTTCCGGGCACTGGCCGCTTCTCGAGCGTGATAGGGACCTCCTTGCGAGTGTGCTTAACCGTAAAAAAAAAAACAGGCTTAAAAAATTTCTTAAGAGATTCATCTTCTGCTTCAATACCCAATTTAAGAGCTGCGTACTTTTTTTTAATGGCATTTGTGGCTTCTATTATGCGCTTTTTAATTCACTTTTCTCTATTACTTATTTTAGTCATATTTCCCTTAATTAGCTGATTTTAACAGATTTTTCTTCCTAATCCGTTAAAAAGGGTTTTTTTTTTAACCGGTGCTGTGTTGTTTTTAACAGCTATATGTGATTCTCTGAAGAAGGGTGGAACTAGACTGATTGTTAGACTTTTAAATAGACATCAAACTTAAACCTATACCTCCCGTTAGATACATCACATTCTTTTATTATTACTATAAAATCAAAAGGGTTCTTCCAACACTTTCTACATAATTCTTTAAATAGAATAAATGACATATCGGGAGAGACGTGTTCGTTAAAAACCATTTTAAGGTTATGTTCATCCATTTTGAATAAGATAAGCATATTTGCATTATCCCTTATATTTCTCTTCTCAATGGTAGTGTAGAATAGAATAGAATAGAAATTTTATTTGCCATATTAAAAATACAATACAATAATATTATATAAATATGGTACGTCAACAAAACTTTTTTTACCGTTTAAAACTTACTACAAGTTTATACACATTTATGAATAACATATAATAGTAACACATCTACAAAATAGAGATAATATTATTAATATTAAAATTAAATTAAAATTAAAATTAAAATTAAAATTAAAACGGTTAACAATCTTGTAATGGATTTTTGTCGTAAATATCAAAACTATTTATATATTTTATATTACAGCACAAAAAAGCGGCTTTAAATATAATGAGAACAATTAAAAATATTTAATTGAAGGAAACAAAAAAAAACTTTTTTCTTATCAAAGGATTCTATAAATAAACTATAACAACATAGAACAGAAACTGATAAAAACATGTATGATAAAAATCACTATAAAATGATAAGAATATATTTATTATAAAATAAAATAAGCTAAAACAAAATATAATAAAACTTGTATGATAAAAACTATTATAAGATTACAAGAATACAATTATCATACGTGTAACATTGACACTCACAGACAAATTTATTTATTGGAAGACAAAATTGTGCATTTTAAAATTAATTTAAAAAAAGGTCCTTCACCCTAAATACTCCTCTAGTGTATATGGCTCAATATCACAAATATAGTTAAAAACTGCCTTTTTAAAAGATTTTAGCGTACTTATATTTCTAATTGTAGCTGGCAGTCTATTAAAATATTTTACCGCAGCATATTTAGGCTCTTTTTGAGTTGATGATAACTTATGGTTAGGATAGTTGAAAAAGTCAGTTTGTGTATTATTTCTGTAAGTCTGTGCAATAAAAATTGAGTCTATATTGGAATGTCTACCCCTGCTAAAATAATCTCGAATAATGTCTTGCTCTTGCGATGAAATGTCGTCAAATATGATTATGGAATATGGTGGAGCGTTTGAAGGATCAGGGATTCCCTCATTTTCACTATACGGTACATACTGCACTTCCGGAATAGACTTAAAAATTTTTTCTAACAGCTGGTACTTTTCCTGGTACAGTGTTTTTGAATACACAAATACATTTTTAAACCGTAGTCCATTGGGATCTAGAAGCAAGCTAATGGCTACATTTGATTTCCCGCTCCCCGATGGTCTAACAACCAGACCCCGAACCGTGCTTGGTACCAGAGCTCCATGTTTTTGAAACTTATCTTTATTATGATCTTGAAATTCATCCAGGTTGATTATTTCAATACCCCCGTTCACTTGCTTCTCAGCTTGAATTTGACTCATAACAAGCTTTGTAAAAAAAGGTAGTCACACAAGTAAACGATCAATCGTAATGACACCAGGGTAAAGGTCTATTAAATACTGCAATCAATAAACTCCCGTTTGAGTTACATCTACCATCTCACAGGTAGATATTAATAATTACATTTATTTTAGTCTATATAATTATAGTTACCTCTTTTTAAAAATATGATTATTTATTTTTTTAAGGTTTTGTGGCCCAGGAACTCGTCTAAAAGAGCGGTTGGCTAGAGGTGACGTGGGAATTCATCCATTAGATAATTTTTGTAAAGATCACGATATTGCCTATTCTAAAAGTAAAGATATAAAAGACCGACACAAAGCAGATAAAATCCTCGAGGAGAAAGCGTGGCAACGTTTTAAATCCCGGGACGCTAGCTTTGGGGAAAAGGCCTCATCCTTTGTTGTTGCATCAGCAATGAAACTAAAACAAAAATTGGGCATGGGAGTGCGAAAAGAGAAAAAGAAGTCTTTTTCTTCCAAAATTTTAGCACCTCTGAAAAGGAAAATGAAAGTTTATAAGGGTCGAGGTCTGTCGGACCGCAAACAAATTAATGCTGCTCTTAAAATTGCACGAATGACAGTTAAACAAGCAGGAGGCAAAAAGAAGATTAAACTACCAAGAGTTCTTCCCGTATCTAAGACAGGTGGATTTCTTCCCCTGATCCCAATTTTCAGGTAAATACTATTCTAATTTTATAAAATATTCCTAACCTAACCTAATTGATTTTTTTGATTTTATATTTTTGTTTCGACAGTGTCCTTTCTGCATTAGGAGCTCTTTCTGGGGGCGGAGCCTCCATTCCAAAGACCATTATAGACGCCAAAAATGCAAGACAAAAACTCCAGGAGGATGAAAGACATAATAAACAAATGGAATCCATTGCAGTAGGAAAAAGGGGTAGCGGTCTATTTCTACATAAATACAAATCAGGATACGGATTATATATAAAAAAAGCCAAAAAACTTCCAATAAAACTACCCAATTTTGACCTGAAAAAATACGCAAAGCAGCTTAAAATACGTCACTTTAGAGGCGTTTTTATGAGAGACGAGCTTCTCTCAAAAAATAGGCGTCCCTGGTCTAATGAGGCTCTTATTATTAATCTCAACACCAAAGATCAAAGTGGAAGTCACTGGGTAGCTGTTTGGAAACAAAAAAACAATACTGCTGTATATTTTGATGGATTTGCTATTGTCCCACCACTAGAAGTAATAAGATATTATAAAAACTGTAAAATAATGTATAATATCGACCAATATCAAAAGTTTAATACTGTTAATTGTGGACATCTTTGTCTATCCTTTTTGTATAATCAAAGCAATAAAAATATTAAATAAGCAACCTCAGGTTTACTTAACCAGTCATGTCTAATACGTTCACATTAAAGGGTCGTACAAGCTGCCTTTTAGTAACTTTTTTTCCTCCTATTCAACTAGATGCTCGATTCGAATATTCGCTTGCACTGATTCCTCTTAATACCTGGAATTCCATTCCCAACATAGAGCCAGGACGAAACAAGTTTTACTATAATAGTGAGGGAGAACACCTAAGTTTAGAAATACCTACAGGTAGCTACGAAATTGATGGGATTGAATCATATATTCAGCAAGCCTTATGTCAGGATAGAGTTGATATCAGTCAGTGTACTCCATTTTTGTTGAAACCGAGTCTTAGTACCCTAAAAGTTGAGTTAAAAAGCATATACGAAGTGGACTTTGAACCTCCAGATAGCATTGGCCAGCTTCTAGGATTTTCATCAAAAAAATATAAACCCGATATCCTACACGAATCAGATTTACCCGTTAGAATTGTTCCAGTGCTTTCTATTCGAATAGAGTGCAACATTATATCAGGATCGTACAACGGAAACGAGCAAGCACACACACTTTTAGCATTTAGCCCCTCGGTTGATCCCGGCTATAGCATAGATATTGAACCTAACAATCCTATTTTTCTACCTGTCACAAAAAAGATCATTGACACGATTAGTTTGGATCTTATCGATCAAGATTCAAATCCTGTTAATTTCCGAGGTGAGGAAATTTTGATTAGATTAGAATTACGAAGAAATGGGCTTAACATTCAATAGTAAATGTCGTAATAACTTACCATATAGAACAGACAATTATTTTGCTCAAGTTTTATTTGATCGGCGACCGTCAAACAAGAACCAGCTCACTTTTCGAAATATTTTATTACTACAGACGCTAGCAAAAAAATATGGCTTCCGGCTTCGAAAAACTGCAAATTTTTAATCCTGTAAGATCTGACGAGAGCATTGCTCGTGAAGAGTGGCACACATATCACCCATATACAAAATCATTCAAAAATAGCGACGAGATAGAAATTGTATTAAACCAACTTGATCAATGGATGGATATTAGTGAAGCCGAGTTAATTCTTGAGGGTAAACTTGAAGAATCCACGGATGCTACTTTGACAGGAAGCATTACCACGACAAATAACTTTGGCGCATTCCTTTTTGAATCCATGTCTTACGAATTGAATGGTAAAGAAATAGAACGAATTCGTGAACCAGGTCTGCTAAGTACGTTTCGGGCACTTCTCAGTCTTTCCGAACAAGAAAGCAAAGCATTAGTACCTGCAGGATGGAATTGGCCTGACGGAATTTTAAAACCCATTGGAGCACTAAGTCGTCAGTTTAGCTTACGTATTCCACTTAGTTTTCTTTTTGGGATATTTAATGATTATAAACATGTAATTGCAGGAAGACATAGGATTCGTTTGGTTAGAGCTAGAACTGATAATAATTGCTACAAAAGCAGTGGAACCAAAACCGCTGTAGTGACACTGTCTACTGTTGAACTCAAAGTTAAACACATATTTCCAAATGATTCTTTGAAAATGGCTATTTTAGAAAAAGTTGAAAAGGATACACCTGTTCTTATTCCCTTTAGAAAATGGGAATATTTTGATTTGCCTGCACTGAAAAATTCAAAAAAAGATATATGGATGGTGAAGACAGCCAGTAATTTAGAGCGACCTAAATATGTCCTTGTGGGCTTTCAAAAAGACCGTATTCATAACCCCACAGCAGATTGTAGTCAGTTTGATAACATAAAAATAACCGACATAAGATTATATCTGAATTCAGAATCATATCCTTATGAGTCACTAAATCTTAGCTTTCCTGAGAAACAAATAAGCGAAGTATATAGAATGTATTTGGACTTTCAAAGATCCTACCATGGAAAACGTTTTGTGGAACCTCTGATGGATTTTGATACATTTCTGTCTTATCCTGTTTTTGTAATTGACTGTAGTAAACAGACAGAATCGCTTAAAAGCAGCACCGTTGACGTTAAACTGGAATTTCAAAGTCAAGAAAACTTTAACGAAAACGTTGTAGCTTATTGCATTATTATACACGACTGTGTTTTTGAATATTTGCCTTTATCAGGTATTGTAAGAAGTCTGCTTTAATCAGTTGTCTTTGCGCCATGCTACGGTTAAGATGAAAATAAAAATAATTGACGTTCAGGGATACCGGATTGCATTGGATTTTGTTGTAAAGGAACTGGCGATCTATGATGGTAAAGTCCTAAAAAATTATGTCTTTAACCCCAAGATCCCTTATACATCTTTAAACAACGCAGAGAGACGGAGTGTGAACTACTTATTGAACAAGCATCATGGACTTCCATATGATCAAGGAAATACGGAATATACAAATTTAAATCAGATTTTTTGTGAAAATTTAATAAATGTTGACTTTATTTATGTTAAAGGTGAAGTTAAAAAGAACTTTATAGTTAAGATTTTTAAATCCATGCAACTCAATGTTCCTACTATTATAAATTTAGAGAATGTTTTCGAGTCCACAGTACCAGTACTAAAAAAAAGTAATGAACACTGTGGTGTTCATATTCTAGGGGAATGTGCATGTAGTCAAACCTATGTTAAAATTTTATATAAATATATTTTTAATAGCTTACCACAATAAATATTTTATTTTAGAGTTTACGCTAGTTTTATTTTATTACCTATTTTGACTGTAGTAGTATTGCATCTAACCTTAAAACAGATAAGAAAATATGATAACAAATAGGTTGAGGGTACTCTTTCTTCACAATATTTAATTTCAAACATAAAGACAGCATAGTTAGTTTCAGACTATAATTCAGACAGACAAGATGTTTGGCCCATTAATTTTGTCTACTTTTTTAAATTGTACGTTAATTATTTTATTCTATCCAAACCATATTCAAGATGCATACATAACCTTTGATAACAATGCGGTTTGGCCTTCATACGAGTGGAACAGATTAAGTATTTTTAATAAAACCCGCAAAATAAAATTTTATCAATACACAGCCAACGCATCCGAATGTAGATTTATTACAATTTTTAAACTAAGACTAAAGTTCCTTAAAAAATCTTGATACGAAGAATTTGGATGGTTTGTTCCAGGACAAGAATATGACTTAGTACCTGAGTTGCTACCTCCCCCAACATCAGACACATTTCCAAATAATTCTGATGAAAACAGTTTAAAAAAACACAACAATAGCAGCAGTAACAGCAGCAGCCTCAATATGACTTTTTTTTCTCAAGAAAAGAAGCCTATACTTGAAAATTCTTCCTATAAAGACGCATGTTCACAATCCTACTACAACAATCCTACTTTTATACTCGAATTAATTTATGTAGTATTTTCAACAGTATTTTATTTTGTAACTATTTATCATTTAAGAAAACCTATTTGTCATAAATGTCTTGAAATAAATATAGATTCCTAAAATATAGAATACCATATCCTGGATTTTACTTCTACCCTATTTTGTGTACTATTTTAAATAAATTAAAAAAACAAAAAAAAACTAAATGAATTAAAAATCAGTTTCCTAAATGTTGCAATTAATTTTTGACAATTTGACAGGAGCCTAGAACACTCAATTGGTTAATTGAGCAAGAATTACATCCCACTAACAGGCGCAGGCTCCTACATCCAGGATCCCCCACCAACTCTCTCCCGCTCTCTCGCTCGCGCGCTCTCTCTTTCTCTCTTTCTCACTCTCTCTCTCTTTCTCACTCTCTCTCTTTCTCACTCCCTCTCTATCTCTCTCTCTCTCACTCACCATCATCTAAGCTCCACCTACTTTCATACAAACCTTCTCATTGGTTCAAATCATCGGAGGCAGCACCCAAAACTAAAGACCGGAAGTGCCATAAGAAATACATGGGATAGATAAGCGATCTCCCCTATTTATACCCTACTCAAAATCCATTTTGTTGCGGCGTTATTTGTGAAAAAGTTGTTATTTCGTAACATTTTAGGGGTCATAACTCAAAAATGAACTAGGGGGCCCAAAAGTTTCAAATGCCGTTAAATAGAGGGTAACCAGTACTAATTAGACGCGGAAGAACCAATTTTGTTGCTGTAGCCGTTTTCGAGAAATATGCAAAAAACAAGTTTTAGTAAAGTTAGGGGGACCAGCCATATCTCGTCACTGGATTGAGCTATCAGAATGAAACAAAAACTGGATTTTGTTGCTCGCCTAGTATGAATTAGTTGCGGCAAAATCCATTTTGTTGCGGCGTTATTTGTGGAAAAGTTGTTATTTCGTAACATTATAGGGGTCATAACTCAAAAATGAACTAGGGGGGCCAAAAGCTTTATATGCCGTTAAATAAAGGGTATTCAGTACTAATTAGCTGCGTAAAAACCAATTTTGTTGCTGTAGCCGTTTTTGAGAAATATGCGAAAAATAAGTTTTGGTAAAGTTAGGGGGACCAGCCATATCTCGTCACTGGATTGAGCTATCGGCATGAAACAAATACTGGATTTTGTTGCTCGCCTTTTTTTTTATAAACTTTTCTTTATTAAGTATCAAATTTTAACTTAATTAATATCACAGATTAAATTTATGCTAAATTATCGCTAATATATTTTGTTTGTTAAACTAAAATCTGTATATATTTTTCGACAGCATGTGCACTTTTTTGCTTTTTATCAGTTTTAGTCTTTGTTCTCTCAACATATCAATGAAACTATTTATGTCGCGTTTTTTTTCGTCCAAGTTGTAAAATATTAAAGCACCTATATAAAACTGCCACACATTTTGGTGATTTTTATTAGCTAAACTGACTTGTAACACACACTACACAACGATTTACTACGTTTTTTATCCAATTCCATATATGAGAATTATTTCCACAACTTTTTATACGGTGCATAAGGGTATCAATGGAGTGACATTGGCTACACATGTCATTTTGGGTCATTCCATGCCTTTTTGTTTTCTCCGCCACTGGAATAATTTCATTAATAGCCTTATACACCGTACTTCGCCACTTTGAAGGCAGCACGGGATTGGATATAGAAATCCAGATTTTTCCCCAATCCAAAGCGGGATATTTTTCCCCTATATAGGGTTTGACATATATTATATCCATAATGTCTTCGTAAATAAGTTTTGTGCTTACTTTATCATTTTTATTCAAAGTAATATTGAGCTTTTCCATTTGGACTTTTATCTTTTTAAAAACGGTATTTCTCTGAACGCTGTTTTCAAAAATGGAACTGACCTGTGATTTAAACCATATTTTCTCATTATTATCATTCCAAGATATTAACTGTGTTTAAAAAAAAAGAGCTAAAGCTTTGTATTCTATGTTAATTAAATTTAAATCCCCTTTTTTAATTTTTGTCTCTAGTTGTGGTCTTTTAACTCTATAAAGACAACCACCCCAAATATACTTTCCTGTTAAAAGAACAATTTTCTGACTGTATTTTTTAGGCATGGGTAAAATTTGTGACAAATACCAGACTTTTGACAGAATGTATATATTTACAAGCCAAACTCTTCTTATTAAGTCCAAGTTTCTAGGTATGTTGGATATCAGTATTCCTTGAATATTTTTAGTAACTACTTCCCAATTAATATCTACCATTTTTGCAAAGCTCTGTGTTACCATCATGCCAAGGATTTTTGTTTCTTGTTTTATTGGGAAATTACCTATGTGTGTGCTATTATGTAACCACGATCCTAAAAGTATAATATTTGATTTTTCGTAATTAATTTTAGCGTTTGAACCCTTTTCAAAAATATCAATTAAATTCTCAATTTTGTTAAGGTCCTCGTAAGAATTACAGAAACAAACTACGTCATCCGCTAATGCCGAAGTTTTTATTTCTTGATGATTAAGAGACAGACCTTGAATTGAAAATTCTATCAAATTTAAGAAGGGTTCTAAGCTAATACTAAACAATAGCATAGATAGTGGGCAACCTTGTCGAATAGAATTTTTTACTGAGAAAGTATTTGAAATATGTCCATTAACCAGAATTTTAGAGTTTGCTTTATCATATAACCTTTCAATAAGTTTCTGGAAATGGTTTGCGAAACCCATTTTTTCCATAACCCTCCACAAATAGGAGTGACTCACTCTATCAAAAGCCTGATTTAAGTCTATTGTTAACATCGCACCAGTTAAGTTTTTGTTGTTTTCATATTGCAGTATGGCTTCCCGGATTATCATTAAGTTATTAAAAATTGATCTTTCGGTACCAGCTGATTGATGTTTGTCAATGATTCTCTCTGTGAGAGTTTTCATTCTCCCAGAAAGAATCTTGGCAAGAATTTTGTAGTCGCAGTTAAGCAGTGTGATTGGTCGAAAATTATCTATGGTTTTAGGATTTTTTATTTTGGGAATCAATGTAACTATCTTCTCGCAAAGCTCTGGAGGGAAATCAGCGTTTTCGGTTAATAATAAGTTGTACAATCTCTTCAAATCTGGTCCAATGTAATCAAAAAAAGTAATGTAAAACTCATACGTTAAACCGTCTATACCTGGCATTTTTTTCTTTTGGACAGATTTTAACACATTAAAAATTTCACCTAGGGAGATTTCGCTGTTTAAAAAAATGTTGTCGTCGTTAGTCACTTTTTTTTTTGTATGGGCTAATAAGCATTTTGTTTGTTTTTCTGAGATCTGACTTTGCGAGAATTTTTTTTCAAAATATTCGTTTGTGTATTTCATAATCTCTGCTTGGGACTTTAAAACTTTATTTCCTCCAGAATCAAGCGAAGAAATAGTTGAGTTCTTATATTTGACTATTTTCATTAGATCGTACAGAGAACACTGTTCAACTGCTTTATTTTGATTTCGGTCATTAAATCTTTCATCTAGTTGCTTTTTTTTCAACAAATAAATCCTATTTTTTATATCTTTATACTGATTAAGATGATTTTCACCAAGGTCTAACTTTTTCTTTGCCTCCCATAAAGCAGAGTAATAAAATTCTAAAGTATCTTTACGATCTGTGGCCCGATTAATTTCGATATGTTTAAAAAACAATTTTGCCTTCTTTTTAAAAATAAAAAACCACCAATACATGAAATTGTTCCCGTATGAGGGATGACTTTGTAACTTAGTTATTTCATCCTGAAAATTTTCAATCCAGACTTCTTCCAGAAGTGAGGATTTCATAGTCCAATATCCAAACCCGTGCTTTACAGTATTGATTTTTTCTTGATCTTTAATCATAAAAACTAATGAGCTATGGTCAGAGAACGGGGTAGGTTTTACGAGGGATTTATGAATCAAGTTTGAAGCTGTTTTCGAGATATACGCTCGGTCTATTCTCCCTAAAAAATGTAAACTCAACATAGTCTTTGTAAATAATTTCCCAAACATCATGAAGTTCAAAACTTTGTACAATATTAAGCAAGGTTTTACAGATTTGCGTAGATCTGTTTCTAGAATCTTTTTTTTTGATAATACAATTAAAGTCTCCCAAAATAATTATTGGTAGGTCAAAGTTTAAGTGTAATGTTAATTCATTTTGAAAAAAGTTTTTTCTCTCAGCCTGTTTTTGGCTTCCTGATGGAGCGTATACGTTAATATATCTAATACCATCTATAACTAAAGAGAGGACTCTACCACTAGGAGAACACAGAATATTATTAACCTGGCATCCCTGTCTATAAATGACTCCGGTATCCCGTTCTTCTGGACCTATGTTTGGAAAAAATTTAAAATCTTTAAGACATTTAAACACATTTGTATTTAGCTCCTGAATAAAGCAAATGTCTATATCATTTTTACGGAGAAAGTCATTAATTAGGTTTTGCTTAATACTACTTTTCACCCCACTACAATTAATACTGCAAATTGTTTTTAACTTTAAAGCCATTTGGATTTTTTAATTATTTTTTTTTGCTTTAAATGAACCGGAAAATCACAGAAAAAAAAGATATTTATATTGTCTACATACCAATTATTTCATAGGAGAGTCGTCTTTTTCAGGGCAGGAAGGTGAATTTCTTCCTGACCCTCGCTTATTTATCGGGATTTTTTTTAGTGGTGGTACCTTTTTATCTTCTTCACTCGAAGCAGTTAGTTCCGAGTGAAGACGTTTCATGCCTGGGTTTTGTTCAAATTGCGTAGCCTCAATAATGTCATCACTGCTTAAATTTTTACTTGAAATACTAGGAGAGTCCTCCTCAACTATAAGTTGGGTTCCTGAAGGCGATTCAGCTTCGACAAGGGTCTGGGCAAGCGATTGGTTACCCACCTCAAGAGTTACGTCGGCATACGATAAACCTTGGCTTGGTTGAACTGGACGGGGCGCAGAGGGCCTCCTTATTTGATTGCTTTTATTAATTGGATTCCTAGGATAGTTTTTTCTTTCATGTGTATCTTCGGAGCATATCATACAGGTTCGTATCTGGTTCTTATAAACAACTAAGGACGTATATCCTTCGATTGTTATGTAAGATGGGATCGGCTTTTTCATATTTATTACCACTGTGCGGATACCATTTTCTACCGGATACAACCCCTCACCATTCCATTTTTCGTTTCTTATATTCTTGACAATGCCGTATTTCATTAATTCTATTCTGATTTTACCATTTTCCATTTTCAATGGAAAATCGTATAACTTTACAAAAACATCATTCGTATCCTCTGAAACAGGGATTTCAAACTCCTCCCCCTCTTCATCCTTATAGATAAGCGGGTCATTTTCACATTTTTCTATGGATTTTTTGCCAGTTCTTGAGATATAAGCTTAAGATAAACTTTTTTCTTTAAAGTATCGGATTGGAGACCAATCACTTGATCCACCGTAAACTGGAACTTTTCTTTAATTAAAGTGTGTATTACCAGCGATGACGGCTTTTTTTTAACCGCTTTAAAATTATATATTGTTAATTGTTAGTTGTATATTTACCGACAATTTCGTCATTTCAAAGGTATTCCGATTTGGATGAAACCTTCGATAAATGCATGCTGGCACATAATGATGTCATTATGTTGATAGACGACTCGGACGACGAGGAGTTTAAAAGGCAGGATGCGATCCTTGCAGAAGCTCGTAAATATTTTTATGCGTGTAAGGGGGTTTACGCTGAAATATTTCCGGTTGAGGCCCCATCCTTTTAGGGATCATATGTTCGTCAAAACGAATCTGAAACTCCAAAACTCAAAGAGTTACGTATTCCCATATTTCGAGGTGATAAAAAATTATGGCCAAGCTTTTTCGATCTTTTTAATAACATTATAGATCAAAATCAAAGTCTAAGTAACGTCCGAAAACTTCAATATTTATTTTCATATCTCGAGGATGAGCCTTTAAAATTGATATCAGGGATTAGCTTATCTGATCAAAATTATAAAATTGCTTACGACAAATTAGTCAATAGATATCAAAACAAGCGAGACCTCGCAAATGATGCTTTGAGCACAATTATGAACTCTATATTAAAAAACAAGTCAGCTAAAGAAATGCGTAATTTAATTGACACCTTTTCAGAATCACTAGAAATTTTAAAATCACTTAGCTTTGACGTTGACAGTTGGGACTTTATTATTTTTTTCATTTTGTTAGAAAAATTGGATATTCCGACGCGTTCAAATTTCGAAATGAGTCACGCCAATACTAATACCGAAATTCCCCACTTTTCAGTCACTTTTTCAATTTCTAGAAAAAAGATGTAAAGTTTTGGAATCACTTCCTCAATCAACAGCACCCAAAAAGGTGCCTACCTATCAAAAATCAAATTCTATGCAAAATCAGTTTGGGCAAAAGCCTACCTATCAAAAATCAAATTCTATGCCAAATCAGTTTGGGCAAAAGCCTACCTATAAATCATCCAATTCGCCTTTTATAGGACTGGCTGGCACCTCAACTAATTCAAGTACGGGAATAAAATGTTTCCGGTGTAATCAAGGTCACGTGCTTTCGAAATGTCAAACATTTCTTGACCTATCGCCTATCGATCGCCTATCTGTCGTCAAGCAGAAAAAATTATGTCTAGCGTGTTTTCATCCCTCGCATGGCGTAGATACGTGCAAATCAAAATATTCATGCAGGACTTGCAATAGTAAAAGGCACCACACTTTAACTCATATCTTAGAAACTAATAAAGAGTCTGGAAGCCAAGATACTAGTCCTGTCATTCACACACCACCTGTCAATAATCTTTATGTGTCATTAAATAGCTCAGGACCTTCAGGTACCTTTCTTTTATGCACCGCCATAATAGATGTTATGAACGGTTGCGGAAATTTTCAACCTGTAAGGGCACTGCTTGATTCTGGATCACAGACAGGATTCATCAGTGAAAAGTGTATTCAGCGTCTTAATCTTTCTAGGCGAAGTTACACCACTGAAATATTCGGATTAAATCAAATGTCTCCTTTTACTTCCAAAGGGCTCGTTCAATGTCACATTAAGCCACAAGGACAGGTCACTCCTTTACTTAATTTCGAAGCAATTGTCGTTCCACAATTATGTTCCAATATGCCTACATTCACTTTGAACGATAATCAGTGGAAATACTTGGAAAACCTTAAACTTGCCGACCCATCTTATTTCAAATCTAGACCTGTGGACCTAGTTATTGGTTGCGAGCTATTCGCACAGATATTCAAGGAGGGTTCTTGGACAAATAGGGCAACCTTCAGCCCTTGAAACCATCTTTGGCTGGGTCGTCATGGGCAAAGGGGACAAAGTAGGTAGGCTTACGGAACGAACCAGTTGTTTTTTAACGAGTCATTTACCTCCGTTAGAGGCCATTATCCCTAGGTTTTGGGAAATCGAACATTTGCCTAAAAAACAAATCTTATCAAAGGAAGAAAAACAAGCGGAATCAATTTTTACTGCGAGTGTCGTATGACGGTAGATTTATGGTAGATCTTCCGTTTAAAGATAAAATAAACCCTGACCTAGGAAATACTTATCCGCAAGCTTATCGTAGATTTTTACTTCTAGAAAATAGATTAATCAAAAATCCTGATCTGTACACTGCCTATTCAAGTTTCATGCAAGACTATATCAATTCTAATCATATGAGTTTAGTTTTATCTAGTCAACCAAAAGTCGACGTATCATGTGTTTTAGCACATCATTGCGTACTAAAGCCGGAAAGCTTAAGTACAAAATTAAAGGTAGTCTGGGATTGTTCGGCAGTCACCCCAAAGAATATTAGTCTCATTGACACGTTGTTATCTGGACCGAAACTTCAAAAGGATATTGCTTCTTTAATCCTTACGTTTCGTCTTAATCCTATTGCCTACATTGCTGATATCAAACAGATGTTCAGTCAAGTCCTTATCAATCCTTATCACCGTCCTTATCAAAGGATATTGTGGAGGTTTTCTCCACAGGACCCACTTTCAGTGTGGGAACTTTCTACTGTCACTTTTGGCATGACATGCTCACATTTTCTAGCCATGCGTACATAAAATGAGCTGGCAGAGAGAGAAAAGGAACGTTTTCCTATGGCTAGTACTGTTCTAAAAACGTCAATCTACATCGACGATATCTTGGGAACTAGCCCTTCGCTTTCTGAAGCTCTTTCCCTTCAAACGGAACTCAATGATTTGTTGAAGTCGGGAGGATTTGAACTTAAAAAATGGGCAAGCAATTGTCCTGAGTTATTGGCAACATTGCCAGAGTCCGATCGTCAAATGCCTCTCTCTTTCGACAAGGAGGAACCCCACTTTATCAAAGTTTTAGGACTTCAATGGCATCCAAAAAACGACATTTTTTCTTATCAATGCTGAATGAAGGACAAACCCCCAACCAAACGTTCTATTTTATCTATCATAGGAACAATCTTCGATCCCTTAGGTTTTCTTTGTCCCTTGTTGCTACAAGCAAAATTTATTTTGCAACAGTTGTGGTTATCGAAAATAGGCTGGGACGAAGAACCAGATTCTTCTATCATCGACTCTTGGAACAAACTTCGTTCTGAATTCCCGCATCTTTCCAATTTTCAATTACCCCGACAAATCAAACTGTCTAAAACCAATACCTGTCAAATCATCGGCTTCTGTGACGCTTCAATTCGAGGCTACGCAGGCGTCGTATATTTTCGTGTAGAAGAGGAAAACAATATATCTGTTTCTCTCATATCTGCAAAATCTAGGGTCGCGCCTATAAAGTCACAAACTTTGGCTAGGCTAGAACTCCTAGGCGCATTTCTTTTAAGCGAATTAATTGATTTCGTCTTATCTAGCTATGAAGGAAAAATAACTTTTACAAATATCGTTACTTTCTGCGATTCGCAAGTCGTATTGCATTGGCTTTCATCCCCTCCTAATCGCTGGCAAACCTTTGTTGGAAATCGAGTCAGTAGAATCCCAGAAATCATTCCCTCAAACTCATGGCGCTACATTCCTTCTGCTTTAAATGCAGCCGATATTGCGTCACGAGGGGCCACCCCCTCACATCTCATGTCACATGACATGTGGTGGAACGCACCGTCATTTTTGTGGTCTCCCGAAAACGAATGGCCCGATTTTCATAAATCAAAAATGCCGATTGATTTCGGAGATATTTTTCTGGAGGAACAGCCAAAGGTCTGTTGCAAAGCGATAATTGACGTTAACTTCTTAGATCAGCTTCTTATCAAATATTCATCTATATCAAAAATTTAACGTATCATTTGTTATGTTCTTCGAATAGTTAACCTTTTTCAAAACCATTCCTATCAAAAACCCACTAAGCCACCGGACCAAAAAATTATTTTTGAAAATATTGTTTTTCGTACCACCGGTGAGATGCAAAGTGCGTTATACCTTCTTATCAAACGCGTTCAAGGTTTTTGTTTTTCTGAGCTTTTTTCCGCGTTATCTAAGGATAAACCAATACCGAAACCTTTTCGAAAACTTTCACCTTTTCTTGATGAAAATAATATCATTAGAGTCGGTGGCAGATTACAAAAATCTGACTTTTTGTCTTATTCTGCAAAACACCCCGTCTTACTTTCGAGTAACCATCGTTTAACTACTCTTCTTATCGAGTCCACTCATCGACAATACCTTCATCCTGGGTTTAAAACATTACATAATCTGCTTTTACAGCAATTTTGGATATTATCTGCCAGACGGGCAATTCAAAGAACCATATCCAAGTGTTTGCAATGTTTTAGAATCAACCCTAAACCCTATAGACCGCCCATAATGAGTTCACTTCCCGCTCATCGAATCAATCAACTTAAACCTTTTTCGAGTGTAGCTATCGACTTTTGTGGACCTTTCTTTGTGATTCCTCATCGTTACCGTGTATGTAAAGTTTTCAAATCGTATGTCTGTGTGTTTGTCTGTACGGCCACACATTACGTGCATTTGGAATTAACCATGGAACTGTCCACCGAAGGGTTCGTAGGTGCATTCCATCGATTCATTTCCAGTCGTGGAAGCGTGACGCAATGCTGGTCAGATCAAGGCAGTAATTTTATAGGGTTTCGTGACCAATTACTTGATTACGCAAGAAGTGCGGCCACCAGACTTTCTATTCGTTGGCATCTGGGACCTCCTCTCAGTACACATTTCAATGGCCTGGCAGAAGCTGGCGTCAAAAGTTTTAAAACTCACTTTGTTCGAGTAGTCGGCGACCAGAAGTTGTCTATCATGGAAATGTCCACCCTTACATGTCGCATAGAAGCCGTACTTAATAGTCGCCCTTTATCTCCTGCCTCTTCAGACCCCCACGATCTTCAACCTCATACCCCTGGGCATTTTTTGACCCTTGAACCCCTTAATTCAGAAATTCCGGAGTCAGATTTGTCCGAGGTTCCCCTAAATCGGCTCTCGAGATGGCAACTAATCCAAAAACTACATAATGATTTTTGGAAACGGTATTCTATAGAGTATTTGCATACGCTACAACAGCGACACAAGTGGGCTGATTCGTCCCCAAATATCAAATTAAATGATTTGGTTATCATAACAAGTGATCACAGCCAATCACCTTTGAAACGGCCGGTCGGTCGGGTCATCGAACTGCATCTCGGCGGAGACGGTCAGGTGCGTGTTGCGACGGTACAAACGGTTACCGGTGTTTACAAGCGGCCAGTTGTAAAACTGTGCCTATTGCCGAATTAAAAGTAATTTTAATTTTTTCTACCTATTGAAGTCAATTATTACAATAGGTAATTATTTATTATTATTATTTTTTTAATTTTGTTTGTTTGTTTTGACTTTTTCGGGTTTTCGTTATCTCTAAATAAACTTACGCTACTTATCTGTTTTTCATTCATTTATATTTATCGGTCGATCATTTTTTTTTATCTATATCTGTCCGGCTGATATTCTAAAATTGTTTGTTTTGGAGGGCAGTTATGTTAGCTCCCGCTAAATTTCGCGGTGTTTGTAAATTTTAAAACCACACAATTGAATGACGGACAGAGTGCATTTTCGCGCATTTTTGGACATGCGCACCAAGAATCAGTGAGATCCTTTTTTGACCGCCTCGAGAAATGGCGTGTTAATTTACTTTCTCCAACTATTTCAAATTTCTACACTTGAAAGTGCTCGATTATGGTGTACTGAAGCATAGAAATTAGAAATTTCAGCCCTTCAGCTACGTGGTGACATCATTAGATCCAGATAGGGGCCCCTTGGAAGTGGAGAAATTGGCTGCAAACTGGTGAGTGCTTTGTCTCTGATTTCCGTTGTGTGGTACCCACAATTAACCTATGGACCTCTTAATTATTTCGTAATTTCATATCAATATATTTATGTTTGTTCGCGCTTTCATTAATTAAAATATATACAGTCCATTGCATTTATCGTTTTTCTTACTGCGGACATAACAAAGGGTACATTTTAATATTGTCCGCCATCTTGGATTTTGAGATCGCTGACAAATAATTATAATTAGTCCAAACTCTGATTAATTCTCTGCCAAGCGCAGTTTGTCCCATTAAAATCGATGGTATAGTTCAAAAGTTATAATGAAAAAAAAATGTGCGGTTTTTTTTGGCCCACCTGGTATATATGTATTGATTGATTTATAAGAATTCTAATTTAATTCAGCAGATTTGTTTTTGTAAAAAAATTACTGAATTGAGTTAAAAATATACTATTATAAATCAGTACGTTTTGACGTAGCTAGATTAAAATTTAGCCCTCCTTTTACTCATCTGACTTTAACTACGTGGTAAAAAGGAGGACGGAGTTAGCAATTCACAAATAGCATCAAGTCCCTATCCAAGTCCGTTAGTTAATTCACTTTTGCTCTGAGGTACATGAAGAAATATTTATTTATATTTTATATTTATGTTCCCAATAAGCTAGCTAACATTATTTATTATGCTAACATTTTTAAATATTTTTACAAAGATGCAAGTCAAGTGAATCGCTGGACCACATAGCAACAGCCGCCCCAAAATAAAAAATAAACCAAATTTAATTAATAAAATAGGCATAATGCAAGGTTGTCGCTTTGACGGATGTTACAAGTGCGTGCAATTAAGATGAAAATATACATTGGATGTCACAGAGTGATGAATATCAATTGGATCGATTCTTGAATATACTCGCGCCAATATACACGGAAATTTTGGCGTCAAAATTTTTTAAAAATTTTGCTGTATTCTTCATCAGACTCATGGTATGCTATGACATCCATTTAATTTAGGTACACCCGGGCCCTCCTCATCAGGACTGTACCAAAAACATGGAAAAACGTTGTGACATCCGAATTTGGATGTCACGGCGTCGAAGGATGTCACAAGAGAGTTTGATTCTCCATCAAACAACGATTTAATTAATATGTGTGAATGTAGATAGATAGATATATTTATTCACCAAAGTATTATACAAATACAGGCTTTGCCACAAAATGATAGTATTTGCAATTGTAAAGAATTATAGGTGATTAAGGTGACTGAAAAACACTAGGTATATGACAAACCTTTTTTTTTCTCACTGATGAACAAACAAACAGACAAAAAATATGTTTAAAAATATTTTAAAACCAGTTTCTAGCTTTTTAAAGATTTTTTATATTCACTTAAAGTGTACGGTGCTAAATTAAGTAGCATTTTTTTTAAAATGATTTTTGTTTTGTAATGATGTTGAATTATCTGGAAGCAAGTTATAGTAAGTTAAGCCGGCAAAGTAAGCCAATTTTCTAATAAAATTATGATTAAATTTGAGCTGCACTAGCTTTGTGTGTTTCTTGTGCTATAGGTATGCACATCTGTAAGTTTTTATTATTATTATTATTATTTTAATTCGTTTGCATTTTCATGGACACAATTTGAAAGTTTAAATAGATATATATCACAAGCGGTTAAAATTTGTTTTTCTTTAAATATGTTTCTGCGCTTTCTTATTTTACCTATCTGTTTTGCTTTGCTTGTTTTTTTTTTATAATTGCATGTCCTATCCATTTCCTACTTATTTTTTGCTAGAAATTACCTAGTGTTTTAAAAATTTGAACTTATTTTTATTAGTTTTACTTAATTATAATTTTAAAATATGTTTTAGTTAAAAGATTGATGCTTTGTCAATAAGATTTTTTTTTCTTTGACAATAAAGCTTTTTCTGACTCTGACTGACTCTGACTCTGAAGATATCTAAAATTTTTACGCCTGGATATATACAGCGAAGCAATCACATCAATCAAAATCCGCGAAGGAACCAAGCCAATCCGCATAAGAAGAGGTGTCAGCCAGGTGACACAATATCCCCACAACTATTTAACCAGGCCCTAGAAGATGTTTTTAAATACTTGGATTGGGAAGAAATAGGCATTAAAGTAAACCAACAATACTTGAACCACCTAGGATATGCAGATGATATCGGCTTGATAACAAATAAGAAAGAAGAACTGATAAAAATGCTGGAAAAACTGGATACAGCAGCTAAAAATATAGGCTTGAGTATGAACTGCACAAAATCTAAAATCATAACAGAGATGAAAAAATCACGATCAGAATAAACCAAGAGAAAATAGAACAAGTAAAGGAGTATATACAGGGTTCCAAAATAAAAGAAACTACATGAGGATTTCGGCAACGGTAAGAGATACGAGTTTGGTTAAAAGAGAAAAAAGTTGCGCTATTCTAAGCCCAATCAGATTCCGTATCAAAATGAAAAATATCTACAGGGGTTTTTAAAATATCGAGCAAAAACTAAAAATTTAGTTTTTTGAATAATTGAAATATCGCCGCCATTTTGCAAACAAATTTAATGAAATTTGGTAGTTTTGTATAAGCAACTACGGCCAATTGAATGACTAACAAATTTTTTCTAGGCTTTCTAGCTGTTTTGAAATCACAGCCAATTTTGTTATTTCTTATGTAACTACCAAATTTCATTAAATTTGTTTGGAAGATGGCGGCAATATTTCAATTTTTCAAAAAACACAATTTTTAGTTTTTGCTCGATATTTTAGTCTTCATTTTAGATTATATTTTATATTTTTTTTAGACTCCTGTAGATATCTTTAACATTGATACTGCACCTGATTGGGCTTAGAATAGCGCAACTTTTTTCTTATTTAAAGAAACTCGTATCTCAGTGGTAAAGTTAGCTCTCCAATTTTGGAGGGGCTTGAGCCCCAGAACCCAACTGCGTCAGCGGGGCAACAGTGCCGCAGGCGAAAATGTTTTTGGGCGCATTCACCACTTTGTCAACATAATAATAAAGCTAATATTTATAGGTATAAATAAATAAAATACCTCGCGAAAATACAGTGGGAAAAACATTCAAACATTATACCTAGTTATAATGGCTACAGATTATAATCACCTAGATAAAAGTATTGTTAGAACGTATTACGTTTCAAAGAATGTTCAGCAACTCAATTTTTCGGTCCTTTAGGGAGGCAAACTTGTACATGACATCGTTATTATAAAAAAAATATTTGGGCAATAAGTTCTAATTATGTTTTAACCTTTTCAAACATAAAAAAACTTCTCTAAAGCGACACACTCAAAGATGGAATTGTAAGAATCAGACAAGACAATAAGGTATAAAATTGGGTGCAATTTAAAATTTAGGCTTAAAATGCAATATTCAAAATTTCCACTTACAACAGAATCACCCAATGAACACCGATGTAGCGGTCGCGTACACAGTAGCTGCGTTCGGTATTTACATCGGATTAATCTTTTTAATCGAAATCGTTCGTTAATTCCATCTAGATCTAGGGGAGGTCTGAATCGTTCGGTAATTCTGGTCAGACTAGTCAAACGTAAATCTGGTTGCTCTGTGCATTTTGATCGACCAAACAGATTAATCCGAGATTGTGACGTTACGTTGTGTATTTGTTTTGTTTACAAAAATATTTTTGTGTAAAAAGATTGAAATCGAATTATTTGATGTTGAAGATAACAAATTATATAAATTTCGGAAATCACAGGAAAATTTTGCCAAATTATAGCTGGGCGTGAGTTGGAATATGTACATAATATTTTTGGTTATATTTGATCGATTTGATCCGGATCGTTCTTTAATTCCAATTTGCTCAGACTAATCTGTAATCACGTCACCAAAAATCCGTCGCATCTGAGATGCAAATACCGAACGGAGCTAGCGAAGTGGATAGTACGAATCGTGTCCTTCCACGTCCAAATGACTGAGTAAACAGAGCAGACGAGCAAAAGCCAGAGACAAACCAAAACACGCGAAAGCTACCATGCAATTGCAATAATTCGACTATCGAATATCGATCGTTCGTTCCGATCGTTGTCCTTCTTCGTTCCCATCTTCGCCTAGATTAGCAATGTTAGCACTTTTCATAAAATTTACGATAGGTTTGAAATTTGCAGTTTTATAATGATCGAAAACGATTATAATCATTCGAATTTTGTTAGCATTGAAAAATATTGGGACGCCTTCAATCAATTTTGGGGGGGCTAATTAATAAATTAAGGGGGCTTAGCCCCCCCAAGCCCCCCTTAACTTCGCCACTGTCGTATCTCTTACCGTTTCCGAAATCTCCATGTAGTTGCTTTTATCTGGGACACCCTGTATACCTGGGACAAATTATTAAACCAAAAGAAGGAAACCAAACGGCTGAAATCAAGAGACGAGTAAGATTAATGGCTGCATTCGGTAAACTAAGCTACATATTAAAAAATTAAAAATATCGTCAGTTCCTTAACACAAATGTGTATAGCCAAGGTATCCTTCCTGTACTTACCCATGGATCCCGGACCTGGACACTTACAAAATCAAACATGGATACGGTAACAAAAGCCCAAAAATCAATGTAAAGCTAACAGATAGAATAGGAAATGAATGAATAAGAAAGTAAGGGATGTCAGAGGAGAAGTAGCAAAGTTAAAATGGAGATATGCCGGTTATAATATTAGACAGAAAGACGATCAATGGAACAAAGGTATACTAAGGAGACCTTGGGAAAGTAAAGAAGTAGGGGAAGAACCCAATTGTGATAGCGGACAATTTGGAGAAACATGCGGGAGCTAGATGAAGCAACACCGCGACAAACAAAGAAGAGTGGAAGATATTGGGGAGGCCTATGTCTAAAGATGCATCGAAGAAGGCTTAATAAATAGATAGATCTAAAAAACAAAGAGGTTTGTTGCAAAATGTAATAAGGATATTTTGTACTTTTGAACCTTCCTACGCGGTACAAAATTTTGTCTACAATGAAAATACGTTATTTTCTTGAATAAATTGTTTTACCTTAAAACAATTTGTATATATTTCTTTTTAGTTTAGCGCAGCGTTTAGTCTTGAAATGAGACTTTATTTTTCTTCTTTAATTGTTTTGTTTCAGTATACTCCATATAAGTCATTCCGAATTCTTGCTTAATTTTATTTAAAATAAAACAGAAATTAGTTTTTATCGAAGCTACGACACTGTCTACCAAAACAAAGTAAGAAAATAAAACTCTTCTTTTCTTGAATCGATATATCTTCCTAATATTTGTCTTGGACAAGTTTTGATACGCGTTTACGCGCTTAGTTGTTAACGTGATGTGAAGCAAATAAGTCTGTCCGAAACGGAAATAGTGTTTTGATTTGAACGTCTATATTAATATATATATTTTTTTCTATTTTTAGCTTATATTTGTTTTTATAGTTTTTATATGTGCAGCAAAAATTGGAGGTTAAAAACCTTTTTTTATGTTGCCGTTCGGTAAATTCAGGAATAGTATAAAATATAAAATATAAAAATTAATATCTTTAGTAAAATATATTTTTTGCCAGTATGACACTGAGTTACAAAAGTCAGCAAGTAAAGTTGGATTAAAATTGACCAAGCCGTTTTCCAGAAAGGGAATAAAAATTATTACTACTACTACTATGTCGGTTTAGAGCGTTTTTCTACGTTGTCCGACGCCTATTCTCCACCTCCTTCGATCCTGACAATCATCCTCTGTCAGATTTTTTTGACTCATTGATCTTTGGATTGACTGTTGCCATTCTAGTTTAGGACGCCCTCTTTTTCTGCGCCCTATTGGTTGCCATTCTAGGACCTGCTTTGGTAATCTTTCGTCGTTCATCCGTTGTACATGGCCGTACCATATCAGTTGCCTTCTGGTGATGTCATCTGTTATGCTTCCATCGATTCCCATTCTTTCTTTTATGATCTCATTTCTTATGTGATCTATTCTAGATATTCTCATTGATCTTCTTATTGCATCCATTTCGACATTTTCCATTTTTGTTTTGTATTTTTCTGTTACGCGACAAGTCTCTATTCCATACAACAGCGTGCTTTTGACCATTGTTTCATATATGTTAAATTTTACATTCTTTTTTATCTCTCTGCTCCATAAAATACTGTTAAGACATCCAATAACTTTTTTGCTTTTACGATTCTGTTTTCCAATTCTTTACAGTCTGTACCTGTCTTATCAAATGTGACACCCAAGTATAGATACTCATTGTATGGAGATATTGTTTGTCCATTTTCTAGTACTAACTCACTGGATTCGTTTCCAATACATAAGTACTGTGTCTTGTCCACGTTCACTGTTAATCCCCACTTTTGGTATTCTTCTGTTAACTTTCTCATCATATACTCCATGTCTTCTTTATCATTAACCACAATTACTTGGTCGTCAGCAAACTGTAGTGTGTATATGGTAAATCGGTCGTTAAGTTGTATTCCCATGCCGTGCACTTTACGTTTCCAGTTTTTTAGAGCTACTGCGATATATATTTTAAAAAGTGTTGGAGAGATACAACATCCCTGTCTTAAGACTTTTGTTACCAGGAATTCTTTTGAAAGTCGATTTCCAATTTTAATTTTAGGTTTTGACCCTTTGTATAGTTCTTTTATCGCTTTTGTGTATGTATGAATGCTATTAGTTTGCTCTAACACTGTCCATAATTTTTCTACTGGAACGGTATCATATGCTTTTTATAGGTCCACAAAGTTAACATGAGTCTCTATATTTCAGGCGCTCCTTTTCTCAATTACTTGTTTAAGACCAAAAACATTATCACTACAAGATCTGCCTGCGCGAAACCCACTTTGCTCTTCTTCTTGTTCATGAAAATCATTCTCTATTAGATCTCTAAGAATCCTACCGTACAATCTACTTAGAGTACTGGTTACTGAAATTCCTCTGTAATTGTTGCAATCCAGCTTGTTTCCTTTTCTATGTATTGAGGATATGTAGTTTCTCTGATCCATATTTGAGCATTTCAGCATATATTCCCCCAGGTCCGCTAGCTTTTCCGGATTTAAGCTTTTTAATATTATTCTTTATCATAAAAATTATTTAGGAGCAAAAAGAAATAATTTTATTTTAATAGACCCTTTAACTACACCAAAGTCTATAGCATTTCTTTTATGTATTTAAAATATTCGTTGTGCTTTATACAAAATATTTAGTAAATTCATATTTGTCGTATGAAAAATGGTTTAAAACATCTGTCGCAGTCAATTTTATTTAGTAGGAAAATAAATCTACAATTAAAAAATTAATATCTAAAAAACAAAATTAACTTTTTTCTTGCAATATGGAATAAAACTATTGATTCATGTCAAAATATAATGTGCTAGTTTTAAAATTCGGTAGTAGTGCTGATATAAAAAAGTTGATGTTTTGACTACCTCCCGTATATTACCTAATGAGTTGAAAAGAATAAAATTATAAACGACTTTGTCTTTGCGCCTTAACTAAGTATTATTTCGGTGAAGATGTAAGAGTTATTATCATAGAACAACTTTGACCGTTTAAATCTCAAAACTGTACATAGAAATACTTTACTTTACTTACATTTTTTTTAGTTACATACCCTACTATAACATACTAAAATTATAGCCAATTCCACCGAGAAAATTTTTTTCCATAAGGCCTGTGTAAACGGGTGCAGTGTTCTGTAAGAAAAGAAATGTCTTGGAAAAAAATAAAACAAATCTCCGTTTGTTTTGATTTGAGATAGTAATTTTTCTCTTAGTCTCAGAAAAGACCATGCCAGTGTGCTTCAACTTTCGAGTGCTCGAGCCAGATCGCTAGATGGCGCCACACCTTAGAGTTTTCTCGTATTTCACGGATGCGTGTAATTCATATGTAGGAGTTGGTTTTGGATCAAATTGGATTACCTAGGTATGTTGTTCTCCACTGATGACGTGAAACACACAGAAGCGTACGTCTGGAGATGCTACTTTATGTAAGTTGGAAAACAACCAAAACCAACTCTTCCTTCTCTTTCTGACACTCGCGAGTTAAGCACACACGCTTTTGTGTGAAGTATAAAATTCGTTTTGACTAATTTTTGATTTCAAGTAAAGATTTGTCTTGAAAAAATATAATGCAGATCTAGGTTTGTCTTAATTTGAAAAAGCTTCCTTTTACCCTAAGAAGGGCTATTGTCTGGAAAAAAAACTGTAGAAAGTTTCATTATTCGATTTTAAGTCAAGGAAATTATTCCTTTTGGAATTAGAATCAAAAGTGTTTTGTTTTGAATGAGCAAATATTTTGCTTCCAGAGAAAACGGTGACTTAAATTAATTCAGTTTCAATTTATAATAAAACAATTTGTGTTTTACATTAAAATGAAGGGGTAAGACATTTTTTGTGCTAATTCAAGAAAATATTCTCTTGGTGAATAGGAAAGCACAAATTATTTTAGTTCAAAGCAATTTGCTTTGATCTAAGACAATTTTTTTTACCGTTTACCACCCCTTATCTGCGTTGTTTGTAGTATACCGGCAACTATCTCTTTTGTGGCCTCCAAAACGAACAAAATTCAGTATTACTCTTTTTTAGACAATAATCGACTTTTTTTATAGCACTAATGAAAATAAACAATTAATATTTACCCTGGAGAATTATTATCAACCATAGCACTTTATTTCTTTGCAAAACGGCATTTTAACTTCACCTAACCTTACAATACACATTTAGAATAGTATCAAAACTCATGCATTTCTGGAACTAAACACCACTTAAGTGTTTTTCTTGCAGAAATTTAAACCTACTATGCAAAATGGGGCTAATGATATATATAGTAACATAAATTAGGTGATTTCACACTAAAATTGTGAATTCACAAATCATTTGTGAACTTACATGAATACTCATGGTTACGAAATCCAATTATATGTTATGCTAGTTCACAAATTTCTTTTTTCAGTGTATCTAAAGGAGCCGGGCTATTTTTGTTACCGCTAATCTCAGAAACTGCTTAACCGATTTTAGTGAAATTTGGCATACATGTTCCAAAAGCCGAACCGATTTCATTACTACACACCACCAACCAAAAACAACATACTAAGCGGGCTATGATCGATATTTTAAAGGGTCCATCCTTTTGTTTCCTATTTGACATGGCGGCGTCTATGTTTAATATATAATTTTAGCAATGTCTTTTTGTAAATATTAATATAAATGATCCATAGTAAACAACTCGCGCAATGGCTATGAAGACCTCGTGGTAGATATTCTGTATCTTGAACGATGTGATATAAAGTACGGTCCTGAAGATATCACAATACACACTTTTAAACAGATTGAGTGCAATTCGTCCCCATAAATAGTACACACTCGTTGACTGCGACTCCTTATAGTGAGCGCCACTTGTTTAGCCTGTTTTTGGCCCCATTGGCATGGTATGCAGTATGATTGAATACACAGGGTAACTGCTGCTATTTGTTTGAAACTCGTAGACATTTTATTATTTCAACTGGTGTTATATTTTTGGGGATATTTCTTGAAAGTATGATTTCGAGTCTACACAACTACATAAAAAGGTGCTAAATAAATGTGGGGCTGTGTGTATGTCCCCACAAAAATCACATCGATGTACCTTCTAACATTGCTTAACAGGCACACATACACACAGACAGACCTCACGACGATATTGCTAAGATAGTAGCTCCAAATAGGGTATTTACACATTTTCAGGAAAAAAAAATTGTCAAAAATAATACCTTCACTAGCCATTGCTGCGGCGGCTAGGAAGGTAAGAAAAAATACCTTACACATATAACATATGGGGGAAAGGGGGGCAATATGGGATACTTAATTTCTCGTTTAATTTTATAGGCTTACTAGATATGTTGTCTTTTTAGTTTAAGAAACTTTTTTTGTATAATGTAGACTTTGCCCCGCATACGGGGTAAAATGGGATACGTCTATATGGCAAAACAAGCGGGTCATTTAGAATCAATATTTTTCTAAGACAAGTTATTAAAATACTAACCAAAATTAAAATACTTATTTAGAAAATAAAAAGTTGTAATAAAAAATACATTTATATTAATGAAGTTTACTATTTACAAAATTTACAAAGAATTACGGCGACCTAGTCTCTCTCTCTCTCCTCTCTTTTACACGAATTTTACGCCCATTTTTTACAATAAACAGCGGACAACATCACATGTTGACCAAAACCGACTTAATATCTTATATCAAGAGGTTTTATTTTTACGCAGTTTACCTAAAACTGCGGTATACCGTTTTACCCCGAAACCCATTTAGCCCACTTTCCCCTACCTATAACTATGCGTTTTTAAAACGCGTTTTAAAAAAAAGTTGAATATTTTCTGAAGATGGTAGTTAAAGTACACAGTAAAAAAGATAAATATCAAGACCTAAATGTGTACCATTATAAAACAGAAGAGGGATTAAAACTCAAAACACAAGGTAGGTGCTAAAAGTTTAAAACGTGAATAAAGAGTGGAAGATCTTAGATAAACCGAGAACATTGTGCTGGAAATGTGTAATAGGGGTCCTGTATGGAAATCGAAAATTAAAATCCCCTTCGACACTTGCGCAGCTTTAGATAGTGGAGCCAAATCGTTGTGTTAACCGGTGCGGTGTTTACAAGGAGGGGGCCAAGGGGCCATAAACCCATATCCCCTCTCCTTACTAACCGTCCAACCAAACTAATATAATCCATAAAAATTTAAATTCGAGAAGCTCTACATATTATGTTGTTTTACGGTCACTGGTCAACTGTATACCAGTATTAACGGAACCGAACCATTAGATTTTGGAACCCCGTGAGTTTAAGCTTTTAAGCTACCCACAGAAAAATTTGAGAGAAACAAAAACTCCTTTTTACCCGATTAGCCACGAAACTTGTTTGATTCTTATAAATACATTTTAAATAACTGTTAATATTTGGGTAATGCTAACGTCCAAGAACATAATAAACATTTCTCAGCGAGTTTTATCTCACAACGATTAAAATTTACTGTAGAAATAAAGGGAATTCAAAGTAATTTTTTAAAGAATATTTATAATATATTCAAATTTTAAAAATTTTGTTTGTTCAGTGGTAGGAGACAAAATATAAATAAAAAGCTTGAGAACGATTGTAGATTGGCAATCGAAACGTAGCGTATTCAAATTCAATTAAAAGATAAGTGGTTTAGGTTTTACTAGGCAACTATTTATTTTTATAGAAAGCCACTGACAAATTAGTGATTTTTATTTTTCTAGGAGAAACGCAGTGGTTTTTTATAATTTTTTAAAGTAATTTTTCCTTACTAGTGGCGTAATACCCAGAAAAAGTTGTGTTTGTAAAATGAATCCGCCACAAACATATAGATTTTATTTACAGTGGTAGGATTTCATATAAAAGAGGTCATCTCAAAGTTTAGTACTTAGCTAAAGGTGGTTTTTAAGTTTATTAAGTTTTAAGCCAAGTAATAGGTATGTAAATAAATTATAGCTTTGTATAGCTTTGTATAAACATTACAAAAATCACAACTTATATTGGACTTCTAGTTCGGTGATATTCTCTTGAACAATAATTGAAAAAAGTTCAGTTAACGCCAGCTTGTCCAGTAAATTATATGCAATACAGTGGGCAGATGTCAAACGGTGTTATTTGAGTTACCCCAATTTTTTTTTACATCAATTAGCGATGACTGGTGGTTACGCTTTTTAAACTTAATATATTTATATTTTCTAAGTTATACCTGCAATTAAACCTTTCGGAACAAAACTCATAAAACTTAGCACCCGTTAGTAAATACATCTGTAAAAATGTTTTTAAATAGATCCTTTATCTTTTTATAGAATATTTGTTTTAACATCATGCCTTACTAGTTTCTCTAATTTTTAAATCAGGATGTTCTTGTTTTTCTGGCATGCCATCTTTTGTTTTTAGTCTTTTCTTCCATTATATTTTGTTGTTAATTAAATTTTGTGAGTATTTAGGTCCGTTTATCACGATACTAAATTATTCCAATTTTTCCTGCCTCAAGGTCAGTAACTACCTATATCGTTGCACTTAACGAAAGCACCATCTATGAACCGCTTTAAGTATTACTTTATTTTATTTGTATAAAAGCATTTTTTAATATTTCAATTCTTAATCTATTTTAAACGATTATAGAGAAAGCTATTGATCCATGTATTCAATTAAATAAAATTAAAACAAATATAAGCATATAACTTTTTAAAACGTAAATCCTTATGTTAAAAATAATATAGAAACAACTTCTAAGAACAAGGGATTCTAAATAAAAACTAGATGGAAGTAAAGAATTTGCAATTAGGTAGTACCACATTCAATAAATCTGTTTTCGAACGCACGCAACAATTTACCTATCATAAATCTAGGTAAATAGGTAAACGTAATAGTAAAAGTTTATTTCAGAAATTAGTTTTTTTATTAATTTTCAGGGCATCTAGTATTCTAGGGTGTCACGAAGCTCAGCAACGTTTACTTGATGACAGATTGTACACCTGCACAGCCCGTGAAAATTGGAATGCAGCAATGAGGGACAGATGCTATCAAGATGCCTGCTATGTTCCAAGGATAAAAAGACCTGTAAAATTTAAAGTTTTACTTTAGCTTCAAGTGGGACACTTAGGATTGAGTTACCTTGTAGATGGTATTCAAATTTAAAAAATTTGCCAGACATTATATTAAAACACGCAAATATATTGATGATACTAATTTTCACAAGAGGATAAAAATCAGATAGAATATAGCATATATTAATAAGAGACCGCAATATGCCTGATTCCAGTCGAAAGCGTTTTAGCGTTACTTTAGGTAACTTTGATAAATAACTACAGGCGTAAGTCTTCGCAGTCTTCAAGAGGCGGACAAAGTAAAACATTTGTTTAGGTGGAGAATTATTACATGACGTGATTTTTAGTCCATCATACGTACGCATGCTGATTTTAACCTTAAAATAAAAAAAATGTTTTTAGAAAATGTATGGGGTTAGCTGGGCCGGTGGCCCAACGTGCCCCGAACTTTTTGACTCAACTAGCCCCACACTTACATACAAAATTGAGAGAGTCGGCAATTATGTTTGCGTAACTATTAGCATCGCTATAATTTCATTAAATTCAAAAAAAAAATAGTTCAAAATCTCTTTCTTGGAGATACACATATCACAGATTCCACTGCGGACTAATGCATGAGCTAAGGCGACTTTGTCACGTGGGTCGCACTGGCATCTGACGTCTAATTGTCGAGTTAATAGGGGTGGCTCGACGTGCCACTATGCCCAACTAGCCCCGCTGTCCCCTACGCGGAGAGAGAACCCGTTGACACGTAGCATGTATTACTGACCGTCGCAGAAAGCTTGGTGTTGTGTGGCAGAAAGTGTGCCCAAAAATCAAGGGGACGCCATGTTTTTGGCAAAACATTGACCAAACAAGGTTTAGTTTTTGTGAGTTTGTACTAATACGGACCTAAATACGCGGGTATTTTCATGGCATTATAATGATGTTTTGGTTGCAAGAGTCGAAGTGAATAAAAAGTCTTCAGGAATAACGTTTTAAAGGTAAATATTTAGAGGTAGAAATATAGCTTCAAGAAAAAAAAAACGTATTCATTGTATACTGCCTTAAACTTTTTGTTCTGTCGAAACTTATTGCTTTATAAACAAACAGTAATAGGATAATTTTTAATTATCTGATTTATGTGCTAATTGACGACAAGTATCCACAGGCGTAGGCTTTATTTGTTTTTAATATAAAATTCATACTCTTTTTTTTTGTTTCAGATTTCCGCTTAAAGATGGAAACAATCTGGCTTTGGTCTTCCACTATTAGAAATCACAAAAACTATCCTATTTAAAGAGCAGTAAGAATAGTAAGTGTTATTTATTTTTTTTTTTAGAATGCTTTATATTTGTATTTTGTGATTTTAATAATTTTAAATTTGATGTCATTTGAATCATGGCTTCAATTCTTTGAATTAATTATTAAAGATTTTTAAGCAAAGAGCCTTTAGTATGAAAATGTGAAGTTTAAACCTTTTAACTTAAAGCAAACATTTATTGTTCTGTACAGTGGCGTATATATAAAAAAAATTAGGGGGGGTGAGCCCAAGACGGTTTCGGGGGGGGGGGGGAGACCTCATGAAGCCGTATTTGAGGCTATTTTATGTTTATATTCATAAAATATGTCGAAAATATCTAAAAAAACTTAACTTTGAGGGGGGGCCAGGTGCATCTCACCTGGAACAAACGTGTTTATATCTCATTAACCAACCTTTGCAAAAAAAACAAAGATTATCAGCCACCGTAAAAAAAATTGACTCCACAGGTTTAAAAAGATCCATGATCTTTTTATTTTTATGATTAAAGACAAATAAATATTTTTCATCAAAACAACTTGCTTTTTATTATTATTAAAATTCTCTTATTATTCTATACCTTATTCATTTCTATAGGGTTAATGGAAAAAAGACACCAATTTTGATCACACAACTTTAATTCTTTTCGTCTTCCTAAGGCTAAGGTGTGTAGCCTGAGGAAGACGAAAATGAATCGTCCAAATATCGCAAAGAAATACAGGTGTGTGATCAAAATTGATGTCCTTATTTCTATTAACCCTGTAGAAATATACAGGGTCTTCATTTTAAAACTTCCCAACCCAGATTTCTCGAAAATGATTTTTTTTTGAGAAAAAGTAAAAACATGTCAATTAATTTATTAAGGAGGACACATTTTGGCTATCTTATAGTTTTTGTAGTACACACCCCCTTTGAAAAAATAAGTGAATGTGTCAAAAACAAATTGATAGATTTTCAAAATTTGTACACCTTTGTAAAGATATTTAAGAAACCTTTAAAAAAATGTGTCACTTGACCCACTTTCCATATTCAAAATATAGGGGTAAACTGTACCCCTCAAAGAGGGTGTGTACTACAAAAATTTTAAGAGAGCCAAAATGTGTCATCCTTAATAAATTAATTGACGTGTTTTTGCTTTTTTTTAAAAAATCATTTTCGAGAAATCTTTGGTGGGAAGTTTTAAAATGAACACCCTGTATATTAAACAGAACGTGAAACCTACAAATACCTTATTAATGCAAAATAACTAAATATAATTACAGCTACTAATTATATAATAACCCATAATTAATTAATTTAATATTAAATAAGAATGATCCTTATAATAAATATACAGTATATTAATAATTAAACTCACATATATTTTTAAATACCAACAATATATTAGTGCTTAATGTAGCTTTTTTTAACTATTACCAGACGATTTTGTGTTTATTAACAAATATTTGTTGCAATTGTTGAAATGTATGAATTGTTACCTGCAAACAAATATCTAATAACCCAAATATGGGCAACGCATTTGGTAGCAGTTACAAAATGTTTGTTATTGTTACAAAATTCTTCTCTCAGTGCATCTTTAGCTTTTTTAATTTTACTTTTAATGTCGCAAAAAAATCAATGTCAAAAAAAGTTAGGATTTCGAACGATTGTCTTGGGAAATTGCACGCCACTGAATGAATAAATGATTAAACAAATACTGTGAGCAACAAAAATCATTCCAATAACCTCATAATTATATTTGTTTAAATATTATCGTTAAAAAAAGAAAAAGTATTTTGCATTTCTACAGAATACCATTAAAATCCTAAAAAGCTAAGAGTTTTACAGTGTTTTTGAAAAACTTTACAAACAGATTTTTACCATTTATACATATTTTGGTTTCTTTGGGAGATTCCTAAAACACAGGAGAAAATAAAAAAAATCCACCGTTTGGTTTTTTTATAGTTGATTTTGTAAAGCTTCGTTTTTTAAATAAATATTTTTTAATAATTTTTATGTTCGGAAATAGTTTTTTGTGAAAAATGCACAAAAGCTAAAAATTGAAATTTTGAACCCCTGTATCTTGAAAACCATAGGGTCGGACGACGATGGGGCAACGATAACTTTTCATCAGGGCATCAAGATCTACAACATACTGAAATTTAAAAGAAATCCAACCGAAAGCCACCGCTCATAAGCTCCGGGCGGGATCCTTTAGTCCGTGCAGTCATAGGATTCCCCTTAAAAATAGTCTCAAATTGTAGTACCACCCCTGAGGGGTGGTTTAAAATTCGAAAAAGAATAGAAATAATCCAATATAAACAAAAAAACTTATATACAAAAATATTTACACTAAACAATACATAAATGACGTAAAACTATATCTCTAAATGCATTACCGTATTAAATACGTATCAATATTTAAAAACTGTAAAAAGCAGAAGATATATTAGAATCCCTTTTCAATTACACATTCACCAAAACAATCGACTATCGGTTGAATCGTCGCTAACTTTTCTAAAAAATTATCATGTAAAATATAGCATAGCGGACAGCTGACACTGACTTATACCGTTTTTATTCGACATTTCCTAGTGATGTTTGGAGGTTTAAATATGGCTACCTTTTTTAAACCAAAATTTTATTCTTTTTATTAATTTATAATCTTTGTGTGGAAATAATGTCTTTGTTACAATGAAAAAATATGACCCATATCGCAAGGTATTTATTAAACAAGTTAAACCTTTACCCAAAATGTAGACTTTTAAACCTAGGATTGTAGCACTTAGCACTGTAGACTCTTTAGTAAATACTGGTGTGCGAGCCTAGTATAAGTCAACGCCCCTAGAAGTCGCCATGGAAAAACAGCAGTGCAGTGACTCTCTATTAAATATCTTTAATTGAGATCATATGATTTTTTACCTCAAGTTTATGGTGTATTCCATTGGTAAAATGAGTGCAGCAATGGGGCACAACTGGCTCGGTGTTTGTATTCCATTGACATGCACTTTTTCAGTATTTGTATTCCATTGAGGAACTTATGAATTCAGTTTTACACTGAGTGCGGCTTTTTTGTAGATTAGACCTCCGATCGTTTTTAGCCAGCTAAAATTTTTAGCGATATAAAATTGGGCTGCATTGAGTTCAACTAGAACTGACAAAATATCGTGGAAGGTTTCTGCTCAATATTTTGAACCAAAAAGGCAAAACAACCTTAGATATTAGTAAACACAACATTCTAGAGCTAATTTTCTTACGAATTTCATTCTATGAAGGAAACAAAAACCGTTTTCCGACACGAATTGTACGTCGAATTTATTTCTCAGTGTTCATACAAGTCAGTGATCGCGAGCCGCAGTGTTGTCAGTGCAGCTTGGTAGAATTCTTTCACTTATTTCAGAAAATCGAGATCGCCGTGATTTTTATGACGCTTACTTTGACAGAAGTATGAAGCAATTTCAGAATAAACAAACAGAATTTTTTTTAAATAATATTACCAGTTATAAAAAAATGATAAGTTGATTTCTCACACGTGCGGATATGGTGTTCTGTGGGGCGGATTATTATCCCAGAGAGGGGCTCCATTTCTTTTAAATACGCCTCTCACAAAAGACAAGAAGATTTGGATAGCTCTACTTGGATAACCTCTGTGGTTCTACACGAAGCTTCACCTGTAAAATATTCTGATGATATAAGAAGAGAAACATAGTATACAAAGTTTTCCATCCCAGAGGGGCTCCATTTCTTTTAAATATGCCCCTCACAAAAGACGAGAAGATATGAATAGTTTTACATAGTCTTGAAGCTTCACTTATAAAATCTCCTGATGAAATATGAAAAGAAACGTACCGACGTATAGTTAGTATACAAAGTTAAAATCATGGATATGTATAGGGGAACATCCTTAAATTATGCAACGCAAAAATTCAGGATTTTTAACTCCCCCTCGTAATGCATTTTGAAGAAAAAACACATTAAAAAAACATTGCGTGTAATCATGACGCACAGCCAATCTCCCCCTCTTGAGTGTTTATATTCCTTATAACGAATATAACTGGGTCAATTTCTTTGAGGGGCTTAAATCAAATTTGGTAATAAAACATTAAATAATATTGGTGTTCTTTGGATGGTTATACATCATGGGCGTAGTTATGATGGGGCACTTGCCCCACCCTGCCTTGTCACCTGCACCACCCTGGCTTTAGCTCATTTCGTAATACAAGAATTAAAGGAGAGCTATAAAATTTTTTGCTTTTTTGCCCCACCCTGAGTGAGACCCTGACTATGCCCATGTTATACATGGTTAGTTTACCAATTTTTAATAGGTGCTTATTTTGTTAATTTAATTTGGCAGGGTTATAGTTACACTATCTGCTTATAGGTACTTACTATAGCTTTTTTAACTATAGACTATAGCAACCCCCACAACTAAAATCATTATTTATTGCTACAAGCCTGTGACATAGGTACCTATATATATCCATTTTTTGTATTTTTTTTAAATTTAACTTTGCATACCTATACTATCCATGAAAATGAGATGAAATGAGAAGAATTATTGTTTCGACAGTGGTAGAATAAATTATTATTTACTTGTATAATATAATTCAATTTTTTTTTGTTAATAAATTATTTAGAAACCTTATGCAGTAGGTACTTTTTTTTACTTTTATTGGGTCACTGAATAATGACTTTTCAGTCCTTTATTTTAAATCAAAAACTTTGAGTTTTTGGTTATTATAGAAAAAAAAGTTATGTAAAAATTTTACATTTTTTGTAACATGTGAACGAAAATTCGTTCAAAAATATTTTCTTTAAATGGAAATTTGTTCGAACAAACTTCTAATCGAAGAAAATGTTTTTCAACAATTTTCTGTATATAGAAAATTTTATTGAATGATTATCCTTTTGAAGAAAATGTTTTTTTTTAATGTGTTTTTGGTGATTATAAAAACACTCTGCCAATATATGGGTACCCAAGCTCACACTAGGTACTATAGTTATAGTGTATGTGTGAGCTAATATAACTAAAAACTGAAATATATTTTATTCAACTCCAGACTCAATTACCTTTCGTTTGATACCACACAAGCCATAAAGTACCTTATTAAGATTCTTAAACTTAATTTTTGAAATCTAACCCCACACTTTTTTTTAAACTAAAATGTATTTTGTTTAACTCCAGACTCAATTACCTTTCGTTTGAGATCACACACGACATATTTTCACTTAAACTCTCAGGGCAACTTTTTTTTTCTCAAAAAAATCAACATAGCTCACACTACTATGGTATAGTAGTAGTGTGAGCTAAAATAAATTTTAAAATTAAGATTTTACAGTTTTTGTAACATTTGAGTAAAAATATGTTCAAATGGAAAATTCTTCTAAATCATTTTCTCCTAAAACATTTTCCTTGGATGGAAATTTCTCCAAAAACATTTTCTTTAAATGGAAATTTGTGCAAACAAATTTCTATTTGAAGAAAATGTTTTTGAACAATTTTCTCTTTGAAGGAAATTTTATTGAATAATTATCCTTTTGAACAAAATATTAAAAAAAAAAGTGAATTAATTATTGAAGAAACTTCATAAGGTACTTAATTTTTTTAAATTAAAATAACGACTATACAGTGCTTACTTAAAATCAACCACTGTTTTTGGTGATTATAGAAAAATAGTTTTTAAAATTAAGATTTTACATTTTTTTAGAACATGGGGCATGTTCGAAGCATTTTTTCACATTTGAGTAAAAATATGTATGTAGTAGTTTTTTTTGTTAACCCTCATAGAAAAGAGTGGGTTGCAGAAACATCTTTAAAATTAATTTTATTGTTTAAATGGAAAATTGTATGAAATTTATTTAGTGCTAAACATTTTCTGTGAACAGAAATTTGTTCAAAAATATTTTCAAGAAAATTTTACTGAATAATTATCCTTCTGAAGAACTGAACAATAAATGTTCTGTAAAACATGTACTCAAAGTATGTAGCAGGCATGTAGATAGCTTTTCTTTCTGGGGGATACTCCCATATAGAAAGTCCTGTGTTGTTTCTCAGTGACAGTGCATGATGTTTTGGACAGGGTAGGCAGAAATGCTTGCCGGAGGCAAGTCCACTGAATACAGAACATTTTAGTAGTGAAGTGCCCAACACTAAAATTTCATAATAAAAATTTGTTCGAGGATGGGGGAAATGTCCCCCCAGTGCCCCCCCTCCTTATATATGTGCCTGGTATCTATTTCTTACAAACTATTATGAAACTGAAGTTCACTTCATATTGCTCAACTGTTTTTGTTTGTGGAAATGTAATCACTTTACGCACTTTTCTTATGAATAATATTATTTTTAATAATAATTAACAAATAATATTTGATAATACATTGTATTCTATTTCACATTCACATAGTTACATTACTATAATCGAATTAATCACACAAGAGATTTGGGTGGCATCTACTGGTCTCGAAGGATGTTTATTTCTCTGAAACAAGTTTTTTATTTGGACCAACGATGATAGGTATTGCTTGCAAGCTTGAGAAGTTTGTTGTTGTTGTAGACACATAAGTAACCTGTAACAAAAACTTTCTATATTAAAAACTAATATTTTTCAAAAAGATGCAAATTTTCCAGCACTAATTATTTTTTAAAAGTACTAGGTATGCAAACAAAAGTTTTTTAAATTTTAAGCCTGAGTTTCAAGACCAACTTAAGCTGAAATTTTCTTGATTCCTACAGTTTTTACTGGTATTTTACGCACAGGAAATAATTTAGCTATGCCTTTAAAAATATTTCCAAGTGAAAAAAATATATTTTTTTGGCAAAGGGGCTCCTTGTTAGCGAAATTACTAGACAAAACTAGACTAATACTTACGTTTGAACATATCGCACAACAGCTACAAAACCAAAACTAGCGAACGTTGAACATAAATATAAATTAGTTGAATATAACTTATAAATTAAAATAAAAATTTCCAGAAAAATGCAATCCTAACCCACTTTTGTCTTTATCAAGCTTATTTCTTGTGAAATGCAGAACTGACTGACGGTAGCGTTGCACAGTCGGCCAAATCAGATATCCAAATGCAATTTTTCTTGGTAAAACTAAATATTAACAAAACCAAAATTTTTTGACAGAATGGAATAAATGTATATTTATACGCCAAGGAAGTTGCTTGAAGAAGGGGGTAAGCCCTCTAAGATCAAAATTAGCCCCTTGCAAATGAAATGAACATAATCTATCAGGGGCGCCGACCAAGTCCACAAATAACATGCGGACTAGGCCTTCCTTCTCTGTTTTTTCTAGAATTTTAGTGACATAATTTAGTGACTCATTATAAAAAATAAGCTCTCCTAGAAAAAGAAAACATCATTTTACTTTAATTGCTGTTTTTGTAGTTTAATAATAATATACAAATAAATTCCTACATAAAAAGTATAACTGCCTGTATTTCTATGGGAAGGGGTAAAGTGAGATATTCCCCTCCTTCATAACCAGTTCCCTCACAATAAACCTACCACAATCTGCCCCCCGTCCGATATCATAAGGACTGAAGATTTTTGAAGTGTAAACTTCTTTAGGCGCGTTTAGCAATTTTTGTGGGGACTAAATTGAACTAAGCCGCCAGTCTCGGCAATGTATCGCTCATTCGGGTGAAGTCGGCTCGAGTCGACTGTGAGAGGAACATTCAGCGAGCGACATGATGATGCAGATGAAGGCCAGTATTATTAATTTCGCCTTGTTGAAGTTTACACTTCTGCCGTGTGGTCTTCAGCACACACAATAATTTTTTATTTAATGATATGACATAACTTTGTAAAAGTCACTTTTGCAATTGGGTAGGGGAATGTGTCCACGATCAAACATAACAGGTATTTTCCTAAATAAACCAGATCACGTTTTTATTTTCCATAAGTAAAGGCTCAACGAAATCTTTATGGTGAAATATAAAAGATATCTTCTAATACAAAAAATGTTTTTAAAAAGAAGAAAAATTCTGTGCCGTTGTGGAACTTGTGTTCCAAAATAAGACAAGAGTTGCAACAATGTTTTAAGAAACTTGTAAGACTTAAATATGTGTTTCAAACTTATGTATGTACTATGTTTTACTTAGTACACAGTTTTTTTTTGTACTGAATTTCTAATTCAAATCGGATCATATACAATTTTATATTTATAAAAGGTGTTTAAGTAATTGTAAGTCAAAAAGTTTATATAAACATAGACACGCAAACGCTTAGTTTTCGAGATACAGGGTGTTAAAATTTCATATATTTTTTAGTTTTTTGTTTATAGCTCGTGCAGTTTTTGAGAAATGCAGCTCAAATTTAACAAATATATTTAGCTGTTGTCATTACACTATAAGACATACCAAACGATAGTAAAAATCTAGAAGGTTATACTTTTTCAGAGGTCATGTCAGCTTTTTCCTGGGATATTTTTTTGTTGTAAGCCACTGGTAGATTCTAAAACAAGAAATAAAATTTTTGTTTCGTTTGCAAACTTTTTTGTCTCTTGCAATTTTTTCGCATCTCTAACCGTTTAAAAAAAAGCTTTTGCGCCAAAGACTGCTATCATCAAAATAAAAAATGCTTTGGTATGGCATGGCGGCTATATCAAAATAAACAAAAAATATTATCTCGAAAACTAAGCGTTTGTAGACCTATGTTTATATGAACTTTTTGTCTTAAAATCACTCAAGAAATTTAATAATAAAATTATGTTATTAAACACCCTGTATATATGGGTCTGAGTGGAAGAGTGTCCTAGACAAACGATTTTTAGCTCACACTACTACTATAAGTAGTGTGAGCTATGGTGATCCTAATTTTTTCGAGAAAAAAAAAGTTGCTCCGATTTCAAAAATTTTTATATATCTTTGCGTTTCAGATGATTTTGAAACTTTTTTGTTTTGCTGTCTGTCTGCTTGTCTGTCTGTCTGTCTGTATGTCTGTCTGTAACGACCAACCCGCATAACTCAAAAACCGCTTGTCCGATTTTAATGAAATTTGGTACCTAAGTTGGGTCTTGGGCCGTGATGGTCCCATTTAAAAATGAACAAAATCCACTGAACGCAAGCCAAATAAAAGGGTGGGGGTAGATTCCAAAAATTAGAGTTTATGTGAAAATATGGCGTGTGTGATATCAAACGAAAGGTAATTAAGTCTGGAGTTAAAAAAAATTAATTTTAGTTTATTTTTAAAAAAAGGGTGGGGGTAGATGTCAAAAATTAGAGTTTAAATGAAAATATGGCGTGTGTGATATCAAACGAAAGGTAATTGAGTCTGGAGTTAAACAAAATACATTTTAGTTTTTTTCAAAAGGGTGGGGGGTAGATTAAAAAAATTTGAGTTTAAGTCAAAACATGGCTTGTGTGGTATCAAACGAAAGTTAATTGAGTCTGGAGTTGAATAAAATATATTTCAGTTTTTGATTATATTAGCTCATACTATAACTATAGTACCTAGTGTGAGCTTAGGTGCCCGTAGATTGGCAGAGTATTTTTTCTAATAGTGCCTAATTTTTCTTAAATTTTTGTATGCGGCGACTTTTTTTTCATTGAATATTTTCTGTCATGTGCACAATAAGGTTAATGGGTGGGTGGGAGGGTAGAAGAGAGAAAATTCTTATTATTTGTATTTTTTTGCAATACTTATTTTAGGTCCTAGCAGATGGAGCCCATCTTCAGTAAACTAATCTAGCCTACCTAAACTATATCACACTCGTCCCCCTTGTACGAGTTTCCTTATATCTTCCATTACTTAAATCTTTTTCCGATCTAAAAATTAAACCTATTAAATCACGGACAAGTCGCTCCCCTCGGTGGCGCAATAGTCTAGGTACTACTTGTAGGCTAGGCTACAAATGTCCGTACTTTTTTTGCATTGGTTCGGTAAGGTTTATGACTTTTGACCTAATTAGTCCATTAAACAAGTGTTTACTACTTTAGACATTATTTCATACATATGAAAAATGACCGATAGTTTTAAAAAGTAGACAAGTATTTGTAAACATAAATATTATTTTTCAAATTAAATCAAATCTTTGTTATTTTTCCGTACAAATTGTACATAAAGAATGGGGGTTAAGGAATAACTGTACTAAAACATTAATTAAAAGTGGTTTGGTTAGATATTATAAAAAAAATCTTTAAATAAGTACATGTTTGCATTTTCACGAATATAACAATATAACCATCAAAATGGAGTTATTTTTATTTTATATTTGGATTGCCTTAAGGGTTTGACTTTGGAGCAGTGATTAAATTTAAAATTAAACCTATCAGGTAAAAACTATAAATAATCTAAAAATGCGGAATTATTTTTAAAAAGAGTATCGTTATATAAATCCAAGTATGTGACATTCTCTTTAAGTTTTTTTTCTATGACTGCCTATTTAAATTAGTAGTTTTGTAACCGTGTAACCAAATTAAATATAAATGTTCCGTCAATTAAAACAAATAAGTTATAGTTTTAGAGTATAGTAGCCATCTTGAATTTAAAAAAAAGCCGTATTAATCATTATTTGCATTTAAAGCCTTAAGGAAGGTATCGGTTTCTTATTCCAATTGATTAATAACTAACCTAAAAAAATAACAATAGCTGGCTTCGCTGGTTCGGCCTGACTTGCATATGTCATAGCGTCAAAAAATCGCCTTAACAAGGGAGAATGGCTTATAAAACATGTATGCCAAATTTAATTAAAATTGGTTAAGTAGTATCTGAAATAAGCGATAAAAAATTTTCTACTTTTTGTATTGATATACTGATGTAAACGCAGTATTTTTTTAATTGAAAGAAAATATATAAATGCATCTCAGCTTTTAATTTTCTGCTATCTTTATTTTATATTTGCGATTATTTTTGTTTAGTTGGATTGAAAAACTTATTTACTTTACATATATTTAAAAAATTTTTAAATCAGTACCTAGTCAAAAATTTAGCTGCATTTTAAATATGAAATGTTTTTATAGGACACCCGGTACATCGGTAGCTAAAATTTTGAGGATTTACTACTCCTTAATCTTGTAATACAAAACTGCTAAATTATAACAATTGGTCCCACTGTGCGACGACCCTCCACGCTATTCATCGCCACTGCCAAGGGGTGCTGTGGAGTCTATACCGGCGGCGTTGCCGGGCTTCAGGCTAAATCTTGTGGCTAAAATTTTTTAGTCGGCCAAAACGATCGGAAGGTTAATTTACCAAAATCGGCCCCCTGCTCTGAGGGCTCGTGCCGCACCGAAAACTTTTTCCTGACATTAATTTTAAACGCTTATTATTGTCGTGGGACGTAAAAATGAGTACATATAAAGTAGTGAGCGATTTTTTATTATTTTCTTCGCTGCTAAGTAGTAGCAGCGATGAAGATGACGAGGAACAGTTTTGTGCAATGCAAACAATAAGAACGGAAACCCCAAAAATCAAAAACTTTATTGAAAATTTGGTTTTTAGATTTAACAACAAATCTACTTATTTGTAAGGATTCGGTTGACTGGGACGCTGGGGCTAATTTTCCGACAGTTTGGGTTTTCTGGCAGCCATGATTATAAGTAAAAATAACTATATTTTTTAATTTAAGAAACACTTTCGGCTCGATTTGATCACTGAGGAATTCGTCATAAACAAGTTTAAAAAGTCTCAATTCTGTCCAAAAAAAGAACACGGGGGACGACACCCCTTAGTGCTGAGGCACATGTGTTGTCATTTTTATGGTATGTTAAAACACCCTTACCTAGCTGTTAGGTTAAATGTTTTCAAACAATTTTTTGTTTAAATTTTGGGAGCATAAAGTCCACTTCTGTTAAGGTTTTTTGATAAACAAGCGCGAAGTACAGATAACTACTCTATCTGTTGCTATACGAGCACAAGCCTGCATTCAACAAGGAGGTGGGCATTTTTTAAATATTCTTATTGACTTTTTAAATAAAATCATTATTTATTTACTTTACGAATGTTTATTGTTATCTTAAAATAATATTTATGGGCGTGTAACTTTGAAACAAATAAAAATGGATATCGTCGTTGGTGTGATAAAACCTGTGATGTGACATTTTTTCAAACATTGATAATGGGTATCCTATAAAAAATTAATTGCAAAGAAATGTTATATTAACATGGTTTAAAGCAAGAGAAAAAAAGGATTTGTACAGCTCATAATGGGAGTCGTAGGAAGTTTTTTGTGTCTCCTGTAAAATTTCAGTTTGAACAACAAAAAATGTGAGTGCACAGATTAGGTTAAATATTGGCTTGCATACCACATGAGTGCAATTTTTCATTTTCCGCGTGTTCCATTGAAACTGCACTCGGTGCAAATTTTTGACAGCACCGTTTCAGTGTCAGTGCACCACCAGTGCTGCACTCATTTTCCCAATGGAATACGCCATTAGTAAAATGCAGCCACCTTTCAAATCATGCCTGTCAAAGATGGCCTTTCTGAATCTGTGAAAAAATGGCGGACCTTAATTTCTTCCCATTTCCTCTAGTCTGCGCGGGTTTGTAAGCGTTCTATTTATTTTTCAATTTCTATGATTTTCACAGATTTGGTGTAAAAGCCGTTACCTCTAGAGATTGCTATGGTGAACAAATAGTGCAAGCTACCATCCCTAGAGGCCGTGTTATTGTTGTTGTTATTAGGGTCACTGAATCACGAAAACTGTGTGGCTTCGATGATACATAATATTGGGAGATTCGGGCGCGAACTGATTAGGTCCATGAAAAAAACAGAATTTGCCGCGCTTATAGGTACTTTTGTCATTTTTTCACAAAATATTTGGTCCGCGGAACCTTTATTTCTTTAAATTGCAGCACCATTTTTTATTAGTTTTACCAAACTACCTAATTTTTCTAAAAGTGGCTAATTTTTTTCAATTATTTGCCTACGGTAACACTTTGTTTTTGTTTTTTTTTATAAAAAAAATTGAGGCAAACACAATTTTTTTCAAAAAACCTTTAAATTCCAAGGCGTGATTCTTCCATTTTATTTTTTTAAATTCTTAAGTAGTGTCTTTGTATTAAACAAGTTTTTTATGCGCCCCGTTTTTTCCCAGAAGTACCTAAAGTTTTTAATGATCGCCTGCGGCGTTATATTAATGCAAAAAAATTGCGCCGCGATTTTTACCCAAAAATTTTTTCATTTTTTAAAATTACCCGAGATCTTACCCCCTCATACAATAGTATTTGTCACATTAACAAACTTAACCGAACCACCCCTCCCCCCAGAATATTCCAGCTAATTGCGGCTCTAATAATACGACGTACAAAAAAAATATTTAAAATTAGAAAAAAGAACGCTAAAAAAAATCCTCTGTTTACTTCAAATTAACATTTACAAACTAAAGCGCACCTTATCTATCATTACTTTTTTACCATTTCTACAAACTGGCCTTAACAAAATACTCTGCCAATATATGGGCCCCTAAGCTCACACTAGGTACTATAGTTATAGTGTATGTGTGAGCTAATATAACTAAAAACTGAAATATATTTTATTCAACTCCAGACTAAATTACCTTTTGTTTGATACCACACAAGCCATGTCTTGACTTAAACTCAAATTTTTGAAATCCACCCCCACCCTTAAAAAGAACCAAAACTAAAATGTATTTTGTTGAACTCCGGACTTAATTACCTTTCGTTTGATATCACACATGCCATATTTTCACTTAAACTCTAATTTTTGAAATATACCCCCACCCTTTCTTTTAAATAAATTAAAATGTATTTTGTTTAACTCCAGACTCAATTATCTTTCGTTTGATATCACACACGCCATATTTTCACATAAACTCTAATTTTTGAAATCTATCCCCACCCTTTTATTTGGTTTGTGTTCGGTGGATTTTGTTCATTTTTAAATGGGACCATCTCGACCCAAGACCCAGCCTAGGTACCAAATTTCATTGAAATCGGCCAAGCGGTTTTTGAGTTATGAGCGTTGGTCGTTACAGACAGACAGACAGACAGACAGACAGACAGACATACAGACAGACAGACAGACAGACAGACAGACAGACGGCGCAACAAAAAAGTTTCAAAATCATCTGAAACGCAAAGATATATAAAAATTTTTGAAATCGGAGCAACTTTTTTTTTCTCGAAAAAATTAGGATCACCATAGCTCACACTACTATAGTATAGTATATGTGTGAGCTAAAAAACCTATTAAAATGGACATCAATTTCTTCCTTTTCCTATTTTAATGTAAAAGACTGAAAATTTTAATTAAAAAAACCTATATGTGTGTACGTCTATAAGGTCATTTCAGATACTCGGCTAGGCTGATTTTTAATCCAGACAAGGCCATCATTTTCACCTGCATAGCCCGGCTTGCTTCTGCTATGCGGTCGTGCTTTCCTCTTACGGTATGAAATATATACATATTTAATACCACCATTGCTAGATAATAACTGTATGTAGACAGTCAAACATAGTTATATCATATTGTATTATATTATATTATATATAAAGTATCAAGCGCGAAAATTATTTATTGTGGTATTACTACTGTGAGACACTATTGTGTAGAATGGTAGTCAGTACCAAGAGAGATCAATAAGGACTTATTGGAATAAAACCTGACCTAATTTTAAAATCGACCCTATAGTGACATATTTACATATAAAAAGCAGCTGCTCTGCTTCAAAATTCGGCCTTTGTGTATTTAAAAACCGGATTTATTAGTGTCGGTATTTATTAAATGGAAGTTAGCGACTGTATTATTAAATTTGGCTTTGATATGTCAATTTTGAGAGGTCAGCTGTTAGTTTTCTGTGGAAATGTGTCAGAATAAAGTCGAGCCTAGAATAAAGTCAGATTTTATTCCAATAAGTCTCTATTGTCAACCCAGACAAGACTTAATTGTTTATCTTTACATTAAAAAGTGACAATCATCAAACGAAGATGGCAAAGAACGAACAATAAATTGAGTCCACAGTAGGCTAACCTCTACATAGGAGAACAAAACTACTGGATGCAACTGCTTCTCCCCGTATTTATGCAAAAAAAAATTTGCTGCCGCATTCTGGAGTAAAGTGTACAAAACTTAAATGGCGAAGCTACAATGATTTGACAAAAGAATTGTAAGGATATCTCAGAAGTGTTCCAGTAGCAGAAGGATCGTTTCATAAGATGGGAAGAAAAGCATAAAAAACTCATAGTACAGAATATCTTCCCGTAATTAGCTACCCGGAGACAGGAAAGGAAACTACGAAACTCTCCTGCATATCCAACTAAGTTGGGATAAGAAGCTCACATGAATCCAGATAAAAGAGTGTAGATAAATGTCCTACAAAGTTTTGGTTTATAACACAAATTTTTAAAAAAATATATGCTCTTTTATATTTTTAAACCCGCATATTGATGCGACGCCGACGCTTTGTTAAAAATTTATCATTTTTTAAAAATGTTAACTGTTAAAAACTGTCATTAGCAGTTATGAATTTTGACCAAATCGACTCGTAACATTTTCGAACACTATTTTACCTAAAAATTTCATGAAAATCGGTTAAACGGTTTAGAAGCTATCGTGTTACGGACAGACATACACAAACACACACACACACACACACACACACACACACACACACACAGACAGACATCACGACGATATTGCTAGGGTAAGTCAAAATATACTCAAATAACACATTTTCGACGTTATCTCAAAAAAAATTGACTGACGGTCACTTTTTCATAAATTTATAGTACAAGTCATTATCCCTAGAAGTCGCTGTGGTCAACAAGCATAGTACAAGGCGCCATTTCTAAAGGTCACAATAAACAAGCAGCCAAATTTTCCCGGCGCATTTAACAAGAGTTTAAAACTCAGTTCTTCTCTTTTCTTGAGATTAATTAATTCATAATATAATTAATGATATTGACGTTTAACCATGAGTATAGTTCAGTCACTCCAAAAATGGCGGATTTCAATTTGTTCGTATTTTCTCCAGTCCGCGCAGGCCTGAAAACTGTTTTATTGTTTTTCTATATCTTTGAAGAGGGACTTATTGGAATAAAACCTGACTTTATTTTAGAATCGACTTTATTCTGAAACATTCACACAGAAAACTAACAGCTGACCTCTTAAAATTGACATACGAAAGCCAAATTTAATAATACTGTCGCTAACTTCCATTTAATAAATACCGACACTAATAAATCCGGTTTTTAAATACACAAAGGCCGAATTTTGAAGCAAAGCAGCTGGTTTTTATATGTAAATCTGTCACGGTAGGGTCGATTTTAAAATAAGGTCAGGTTTTATTCCAATAAGTGTCTATTATTTAAAAGGACTGCCGTGAAGTCAAGCTCTATTCGTGAAGTGTTTTGTGTTTGACACTTTAAGGGTTAAGTTGTTTTCGTATTCCGCAATTGCAGTTGGACTTTCATTTTGTTAATTTGCAGTTACGGAGAAGGCAAAAAATGTACACGCAACTGTACCGTGAGAAAGAACGTAGTCTCCATAAGGTTTTAAGTTCATATCGGATCGCTGCCGCTGGTGTGGCCTATAAAAATAACCTCGCAGCTGAATCCTAAGCTTACACGGTAAAAAAAATTGTCTTGGGTCGAAGCAAATTGCTTTGAAGGAAAATAATTTGTGCTTTCCTATTCAGCAAGAGAAAATTTTCTTGATCTAGTACAAAAAATGTTTTGCCTTTTTACTTCAATATGAAACTGAAATTGTTTTATTATAACTTAGAACTGAATTAATAAAGGCACCGTTTTCTCTGGAAGCTAAATATTACTTATATGAAGATAATTTGCTTTGTTACAAAATGAAGTATACTGAAACAAAACAATTAAAGAAGTCTCATTTCAAGACTACACGCTGCGCTGAACTAAAAAAAATATTTTAATTAAAAACAAATTGGTTTAAGGTAAAACAATTTATTCAAGAAAAGAACGTGTTTTTTACCGTGCATTTCTCCATTTAAGAATTGTGTAATGTGTTTTATCCCTTATCTATTACAGTGAATATCGCTTATAACGATATCGGATATTACGACACATCGGTTATAGCGACGACATATTAAGGTCTGGACCGAGTTCTATATATATGTTATATGAAAATATCCTGCCTACACTTAGAAGAAACCAGAACCTTCTATGAAACCCGAGAACCTTCCAGATAAGAAGCTTATTCTGCTGACTTGCGTTTCCCGTGAAATAAACAACACGTGCATTCTAGCCGAATCAGCACTTTATTTCTCAGAACCTTTTCATTCCGCTGACTTGCGTCTCTCATGGAAGAAACACCACGTGCATTCCTGCCGAATTGCACTTTTGTTCTAAGAAGTTTAAATCTAGAATATTAAGGAATTATTCCATTGCTTAATCAGCACCTTTTCTTTATATAAACTAAAATCATTGTAATGTTAAGTCATTCTCTTGAGAATCGTTCTTAAATACACGTTCAATTATAACGTTTAAGTCCTATATTGTATTTAATCAAAATAAAGTTTTTTAAAAAGTTAAAAGTAAACTTTAAAGTATAACATTTGGCGCAGTCGTACGGATAGTTTAACACACGCGAAAACACGAGTATTCTAATTCGCGAGTGGTGAAGCTCCAGCTCTTTAAGCTATCAAGAATCTACAGCAACCAAGAAGTTACACAAGCAACAAAGAAGTTACATAGCAACCAAGTAGTTACATAAGCAACCAAGAAGCTAGACAGCAACGAACCAAGCGTCCTCGCAACCAACGGATACGGAAGAAACACCCAGTGAAGCCCCTGGTAGCCGAACACGTGGAGACAAATGGTCCTGCTAAAGCTTTTGTGAGTAAGACAATTGAATCATCACGTTTTATTTTTTTTTTCAAATAAGTTGATATTTTGAAAAATCTGTTCGATTTTCTAAGCCTGACTTTTACAATTTTGAGTTTTTAAGAAATTTTTTCAGTTTAAAAAAAGTCAAAAATAAAATTTAGTTTTAAGAAACAAAATCTAAAAAAGTTTAATTTAAGTTTTAAAATACGAAAAATCAAAAACCATCAAAAATGACTGAACCTCGTAATAACCAACCAGCAAACGTACCAGCAAACCAACCTATAGTTGAGGTTGAACCTTATTGTTTATCGGAAATTTTCACAATAATCCCTGAATACGATGGAGATCAAATATTTTTAGGAACTTTTATCAATGCTTGCGATTGTGCTTATAACATGGCCGTCGGAGATCAACGCGATTTATTGGTCATACACATTAAAAATAAATTAAAAGGAAAAGCCGCACAATTGGTAAACTCTCGAAATCCTCTTTCTTGGATTCAAATTAAGCAATTATTAACAACATATTATGGAGATACGCGAGACCTTTCTTCATTAATTCAAGATCTACAAAGACTTAAACAACAAACAAATGAATCACCTTTAATGTTTTTCAATAGATTACAAGTCATGAATTCAAAAATCAAATTTAAATATGCTTCAAAAAGATGCACAAATCCAAATTATAGATTCTATGGCATTAAATACGCTTTTAACAGGTTTAGAATCGCGCATAGGTCATATTGTCCGTGCTAGCAATCCTAAAAATTTACTTGAAGCACAAGTAAGAATAAGACGCGAACTACAACTTTCATATTTTGAAACACAAAAAACTCCAAACCGACCCAATGTTTCAAATAATCCCATACAAAATAGACAAAATAATTTTCAATCGCGAAGAATACCCTCTCAACCACAAAAATGTTTTAAATGTAATCGTTTAGGTCATCACGGAAGTGAATGTCGTACTTTTGTACAGAGACCCCCGGTCTACACAAATCAAAATCAATAATTTAACCAAAATTTTCAAAGACCCAATTTTGTCCAAAATCAACAAAATAATTTTAGACCATCAGTAATTCAAAGAAATCCAAATTACAATTCCCCACAACATAGAGCACATGTAGTAAACTATTCTGATGAATATATTAATAATTTTGACAACTACGATCTTTATGATCCAAATTTTGAAAATTTTAACAATTTTGACAATTACGATCCTTATGATCCAAATTTTGAAAATTTTCAGTATGAAAATCAGTTTCATTACGAAAATAAAATCTCAAAAGAATTTTCGAATAATTTTGATGAACAATATTTAAATGACATAAGTCAATATAATTTTAATCAAATTTTGCCGCCAGAGACCCAAAATTTTCAAATTGCTTCCAATCAAAATCATCCACCCCAATCGATTCAAGAAACGGAATCCCAATTAGAACAAACTTCTACGAAAATCCAACACATGTCCATCGATCAAACACCAGAACAAACATTCGTGTAAATACCAATCTACATAACTTAAACTCAAAAAATCTTTTTTATATTAATGACGCAACAAATAAGTTTAAACTTTTAATTGACACCGGCGCAGGAATTTCAGTATTTAAAGAAAAAACAGTCGAAAATTATAATAATCGATTTGCAGAAAATGTAATAGTACAAGGAATAACCGATGAAAAAATTCCAATCACCCAATCAGTTTTAATCCCTTTTACTAAAAACGATCCACTAAAAGTCTATATTTGTAATTTAGACATAGAATTTGACGGAATATTAGGACTCGATTTTCTTGAACATTACAAGTGCGTAATTGATTTAAATTCGAAACAGCTATGCACCAATTTTAAAACAATACCTTTAATTCAAGTAACAAAAAAAAAATTTGAACGAAATCTCGAAAATAATCAAAATCAAATAAATCAAACTATACCACCAATACCTAAACCAAGATTAATACAAAATCAAAAAACGCCACCAATACCTCTAGAACCGCGAACCGAACAAGTTTTCAAATTAAAATGTAATTTAAAAAACATAGATGCAATTTTAATTGTTCAAGAAATAGAAAAAGTAAGATTACCAAACGCCCTAGTCCACATTAACGAAAATGGTGAATTTTATACATCAGTAATAAATCCCAATGCTATTCCTAAAACAATACATTTTAATAACTTGTCTTTTGAACCCATACCAAGTGTTCACGATATTTTAAATTTTAATACCAATAAAGACGAACTCATTGATAGAATCGACCTTATTAAAAATCAATTAAGACTAGAACATCTAAATTACGAAGAAAAAGAACTAATTTCAAATCTTTGTTTTCAATTTTCTGTTATTTTCTATATCGAAGGAGATCAATTAACTTTCACTAATGAAATCAAACATACAATTGAAACCAACAATGCTCATCCAATTTTTACTAAATCATATTGGTACCCTCAAATACACAAAGAGGAAGTAAAACGACCATCAATTTCCCCGTGGTCATCACCTGTTTGGGTAGTCCCAAAAAAACTTGACGCCTCTAACAAACAAAAATGGAGAGTAGTAATCGATTATAGAAAACTGAATGAAGTAACAGTTGACGATAAATATCCACTTCCAAATATTTCAGATTTATTAGATCAGTTAGGTAAATGTCAATATTTTACAACACTTGATTTAGCATCCGGTTTTCACCAAATTGAAATTGATCAAAAAGATATTCAAAAAACAGCCTTTTCTGTCGAAAATGGACTCTACAAATTTGTTCGTATGCCATTTGGTTTAAAAAATGCACCCTCCACATTTCAACGTGTGATGGATAACATTTTATTAGGCATTCTAAATGAACGTTGTTTAGTTTATATGGACGACATTATTGTTTATTCACCCACTATTCATGAACACATTTCACGTCTTTCCGAAGTTTTCCAAAGATTACGAAAATCAAATTTAAAAATTCAACCTGACAAATGCGAGTTTTTACGAAATACCTCGGACATTTAATTACCGAAAATGGAGTAAAACCAAACCCTGATAAAGTAAAATGTATTCAAAACTTTCGAGAATTAAAAAATCCTCGTGACGTAAAATCATTTCTCGGACTTGCCGGATATTATCGAAGATTCATACCGAACTTCGCGAAAATCTCAAAACCCTTAACAAAACTTCTTCAAAAAGATACTAAATTTATTTTTTCTAAAGAATGTAAAGAAGCTTTCGAAACACTCAAAAATGCATCAATTTCTGATCCAATATTAATATATCTAAATTTCGAAGAACCCTTCATTTTAACTACAGACGCGAGCGCATTTGCGATAGGAGCCGTACTTTCACAAGGTCCAATTGGTAAAGACCTTCCGATAGCTTTTGCATCGAGAACCCTTTGTAGTGCAGAAACTAAATACTCCACTATTGAACGAGAACTATTAGCAATAGTATGGTCCGTAAAACACTTTCGACCTTACCTTTTTGGTAGAAAATTCACTATAGTCACCGATCACAGACCTTTAACCTAACTACTTTCAATTAAAGACCCCGGTAGCAGATTAGCACGTTGGCGATTAAAATTAGAAGAATATAGTTTTAAAATCATTCATAAACCCGGTAAAATCAATAAAAATGCAGACGCTTTATCGCGGATAAAAATCAATCATTTCAAAGACTGTATAGTCTTTAAATCAAACATCAAAATTTTTGCAAATAACGAAAATGACGATCCAGAACCAGTTTTTAACGAAGACGATAATCAAAAAATCACAGATGAATTTTACAGATTTGTTGAACTTTACAAGACGCGATCCCTAATTGATTATTCTAAAATCGAAACCTCGAATGATCAATTATTAGATAAATCAAATAAATTAATAGTAACCTTTTTCCGACAAAATAAAATGAAAGATTTACATTTCAAAATCATTGACGATATTTTTGAAGAAGAATTCCACCTTGAAGAATTAAAAATTAATATTGTTTCTAGCAAAACAGTTAAAGATCGTAAATATTTTATTATAGCCCTACCATTCGATAATGATGATTATTCACAACACTTATTTTATTGCCTTTTCAAAGACCAAAATGCTGCATCGAAAACAATCTAGATTTACCAACTTTAGAGATGCTATCTTACATCTTTTCTGATAAAGACATAAAATTAAAAATTTGCCAAAATATAATAACAACCCCCGAGGAAGATGAAATCCCAATAATTTTAGAAAATTATCACTTAGGAAAAAACAACCTACACCGTGGAATAAATGAAACAGTTAGACGCATTAGAGAAAAATATAATTGGCGTGGTTTAACAAAAAACGTAGAAGATTTCATAAAAAAATGTGAAACTTGTCAAAAAGTTAAAATTATTCGTAAAAATCTAAGCAGACCCTTCGTTGTAACAGAAACACCACGTACCCCTTTTGAACGAATCAATATCGATATTTTCGAATACCCCACTAGAAATTACGCGTTAACAGTACGGGATGAATTAAAATTTACACAAGCTTACGCAATGAGTGATAAAAAAGCAAGTACAGTAGTTAGTACTATTTTACTATTTTTCCAACATTTCGGTGTACCCTTACGAATACATTGCGATTATGGCAAAGAATTTGATAAAACCCTTTTAAAAGATTTATGTACCCTATACGATGTTAAGTTAACATTTTCTAGCGTAGCACATCCACAGTCAAACGGTTCACTAGAACGATTTCACGCAACCCTTTGCGAAATGATTAGAATCAATAAACAAGAAAACCCTGAAGATCATTGTTTTAGCGTTCTTCCATACGCAGTAATTTGCTATAATAATACAAAAAATAAAACACACGGATTTACCCCTTACGAACTCGTTTTCGGACATACATCAAGTAGACCTCCCGAAAAACTTTATAATCAAGAACAATTGATATCTAAATATGTACGCGATTTAAATAATAGAATGGACTATTTTTACAAATTAGCTAGAAATAGAACTGATCAATCGAAACAAAAATCGAAAGAACGATTTCACGAACACGTACGAAAGAATCTCCCTGAATTTAATGTAGGAGACAAAGTTTGGCTTAAAGAATCACAAATCAAATCAAAACCAAAAAATTTATTTAATGGTCCTTTTGAAATTTTAGAAATACATCGTAATTCTGCAACACTTAAAAACCCACAAACAAATCAATTAACCAAAGTTAATTTTGATAGGTTAAAACCGTGCTTTGAATAAAATAAAAATCTTTTATTTTAGATTAATGGGAATAACCTCAATCGTTTCCAGTCAATATTCAATATTACCAATAAATAATACACTAGGACTATTTTATTATGAAGAATCGCTTATCAGAATTTCTAATAATGAATGGACACTTGTTGTTTACAAAGATCTTTTACCCTTTAAGGAAGCAATTGAGCATAATGACAAAATTTTAGATACCTTTATGGATCACTTTTCAATCAATAATAATCAAATTGCAAATTTCAAATCGCAAATTAAAACACATGTTAGCCTTTTAAAACAAATGTCTAATTACGTTAATATTAAATACGAAGAACTTATCTCGGATACAAAAGAAAAATCATATAGGCAAAAACTTGTAATATTTAATGGCATCGGAACTATTTGGAAATCTATTACAGGAAATTTAGATGCATCAGACGGAGACTATTTTATTGATTGTATTAATAAAGTATCGACTGATGAGAAAAATATTGAAAGATTATTGCAAAAACAAATTTAAGTAACAACTTCTGTTATTAAAAGTTTTAATACGACTTTATAAAAATTACAAATTGAAGAAAAAACGTTTAATCATGATATTAAATTAGTTCAATATTTAGTTACTTCGATTTCTGATAACGCTGCCTATGCAGAAGCACAAATAAAAGCATTAGATTTATGCAAATCGCTTATGGAAAGTTACACCTTTATTAAAGATTCATTAAATGACGCGTTAAACGCAGTAACTTTTGCACGTTTAAAAATATTGCATGGTTCAATAATAAAACCATCGGATTTGGTAGATTCATTGAAAAAGATTTCTCATTCATTACAAAAAAATAATTTGCCTTTACCAATATCAATCTCAACGGTAGCCCAATACATTGATTTAATTGAACTTAGTGCTTTTCAAACTGAATCAAAAATAGTATTTGTTCTTAAAATACCTCTTATAGACCCTTCGACTTATACTTTATACAGACTTTACCCAATACCAATATTAGATAATCGAACAGGGCTTCACCATACAATATCAACAATCAATAAATTTATTGCGCGTGACGATGATTTAATGTTTTTCGTCACCTTCCACAACGTGGACCACTGCAAGATCATCGAAAGAAGAACGAAGCTCTGTTCCAAAGTACTTCCGTATCCCATCGACAGTGATGCTATTTGTGAAGCTCAACTATTGAAGCAACAAACTCAGCTGTCGAAAACATGTCAAACAACCATCTTCTATGCACAAGGCTACAATGTTCAACCACTAGAAGAAAATCAATGGCTAGTTACTACATCAGAACCAGTACCTACCAATATTAAATGCAAGCATCAAGAAATCATTACGACATTAATTGAAACCAATAGTATAGTTCGTTTCAAATCAACATGCAATGCTTTTATTGGAAGTACGAGAATTCATTCTGAAACCATACTTCAAGAAAGTACCTTCGAAGAAATAAATTCACCAAAAATCAATATTCCATATACTTGTTGTAAAGATATGCCTGAAATCCCCAAAATTCAAGGCCTAAAACCGCTAAAGTTAAGCAAAATAAACGTCGAAGATCTGAATATTGCACAATATAATCTTAATTAATATTCAGAAGAATTAGATAAAATGATCAATCAACCATTCATTCAAAAACACATTGATTGGTTTACTATCATTACAATAACGTTGATAGTACTACTAGTAATTCTTTACATTATTAACTAATGTCGAAGACGCCGAAGAACAAGAAATGGTAATAATACCAATAACGATAATGATAATGGTAATGACTTTCCACCATTTCCAAAACCTAATCTACAAAGAATTAGGAATTTATCGAATATCTTACCAAGAAGAAGACCAAGCATACACATCGAAGATCAAATCGAAGAAGAAATCGAACCCAATGCAAAATTCATAATCAATCAATCATCTTAATAAAAGTTGCCGTATAACGCCAACTTTTTCAAAAAGAGGGGAGCTGTTATATGAAAATATCCTGCCTACACTTAGAAGAAACCAGAACCTTCTATGAAACCCGAGAACCTTCCAGATAAGAAGCTTATTCTGCTGACTTGCGTTTCCCATGAAATAAACAACACGTGCATTCTAGCCGAATCAGCACTTTATTTCTCAGAACCTTTCAAGATAAGAAGACCATTCCGCTGACTTGCGTCTCTCATAGAAGAAACACCACGTGCATTCCTGCCGAATTGCACTTTAGTTCTAAGAAGTTTAAATCTAGAATATTAAGGAATTATTCCATTGCTTAATCAGCACCTTTTCTTTATATAAACTAAAATCATTGTAATGTTAAGTCATTCTCTTTAAGTACACGTTCAATTATAACGTTTAAGTCCTATATTGTATTTAATCAAAATAAAGTTTTTTAAAAAGTTAAAAGTAAACTTTAAAGTATAACATATATAACCCATTTTGTTACGATTTTTCTCGATACCGGCGCTCGGTTATCACGCCGAAATTAAGCGGCCCGTTCAATGTCGTTATAACCGATATTCACTGTACAAGAGAAACAATAAAACCAATAAAATACATGGTGTGTATCTCTTTGGTTTTTTCAGATCCCCAGACAGGTTTTAAAAATACCTATCTACACAAATCGTAATTCCTGAAACTAAGTTAGTATATGAGTGTGGATCTTTCCTGCGGTGGCTGTGGCACGGTGTGTCAGACGGCTCCCTGCTGACGTTCCGCTTAACACCATACGGCCTATTAAAGTGACAGGAGCGTAAGGGCCTCTCGCTGGGATTTCGGCTATGTAGAGCCAAGATGTGACGTTAATAATTTTCTGATGCAGAGGTCACATGTTTTACTGCGAAAAATGTACCGGGAGCACTAGGAATGATAAGACCATCATTATCAAAGTTGAAAATGAAAAGTGAAAAGTAAAGGTAAGTGCTTCTTTTAACAACAAATTTAATAAATTTAACAAAAATACTTATCCTGAATAATTCTCACTAAAATTTTGTAATAAGGCGCTGCTGCAGTAAGTGCCTCGAGGACAGTAAATGTCATGCGTAGGTGTAGGGGCATTCAGTTTGGTGTCGTCCGCGGTGTGATATAGTGATTTCGGCCTTTGCTCTAAAACTGCCCTGGAGTGCTCGAAAATTGCTCTGAAACCGATGCACGCGTTCTAAAAATAGCGGTGCTCTAAAAAAGATTTGCATGCTCGACTATTGCCCGCAAATCTCCGAGCAGGTGCTCTGAATTGCTCCATCTCTTTTGACGGAGCAACGTTTCAGATCAAAACAAAAACCTAACCCCATTTCTTAGATATGATTAATTTGTTTCTAACTTTGCTGTATTTGTGTTTTTATAAGAATTTTCGGTGTTTTGCATCTAGAAAATGTACATTCATATACTCCAATACACCAAAGAAATTTATATAAAAAATTATAAGACTGAAGTGTTTAGTGTTCTCAAACATTAATATTTATAGCAAGGTGCTAAGCCATTTGTGTTGGGGGTTCGGTTCGGTTCGGTCATTGTCAATTTTACCGTTTTATATGTATTTTCTAATTATTTTTATAAAATTTTATGTGCCAGCAGCTTAACGGTAATGGTAATAAATGTTATAGCAAAGTATAAAGCAACATGTTAGTATATAAAAGTATATATATATATATATATATATATATATATATATATATATATATATATATATATATATATATATATATATATATATATATATATATATATATATATATATATATTTATATTGATGCACGCGCCGTTGTCACCTCAGCGTTAAGGATATAACGACCTGACCTCACCTATTTCTAGTGGTGTTACCACATATATAGGTACATATATGAGATGAGGGGAACTTCCTTTACCAGAATTTCAAAAGAGGGGTAAAGATTTTTTTTTAAATATTTGATAAATACGTGGAATACGTTCGGACCTCAGGCCAATATACAACCTTTGGATATGTGCTATGTCCTGCCACCTCAGGCACTGTTGCCGGTTTTATTGAGGTGATAACGTATGACGTATATCTACCCTAACCTATAAGCAACGTATTAGCTTTATCTGACTAAATTTATATATTTCATACAAGGTAACAACGTTTTACTTTTATTTAGGGACACTTTAGGAAATATTACAACTTTAAAACGTTGCAAAAGTTTGTAAGACAAGATTAATGGTGGCAACGTACTGTCTTTATATAAAAAACCGTACCTTTATACTTTCGTTATAGAAAAACTGCCTGTTATTTTTTTTTGAAATACTCATTTTGAGGCTTGTGATCTCAGAAATGTTGCATAGCTTGAAAGTCCTAAATACAATTTTTGTTGCGAAATGGTTTACTTACTGTCAAAAATTCTACATATAGATCCGATAAACAAATAAAAGGGAAGTGTCAAAAATACAGTTTTTCGAATGCTAATAAATTTATTAGTTTATATTAATTTGTATATTTTTTGGTTTGCAATGATTATGACATGATGGATATGACAGAATTTTGAATATTTTTTAATTTATCCGTGAAAGTAAATTGAATAAAAAAGGAGTTGTAATAGTTAGTTAAGCCGTTTTAAACAGAAAAAAACATATGCAGGATATTGTGTTTGCCCACGCCACAGCCCAACGCGCATATTATAAATCTAGTAATAACCACCAGCAACCAAAAGGCTCAAATTTCACGTGATGTCAGAATTTGTAAATTAAATTTTTTATCATTTAATTTCCTAGAAAGTCATAATAAAATTATAATTTTTATTCGCTATATTGAAAATGCATCACCCTGTATATACAGCTTATTATTAATATTTTCCTGCACCTTGTGAGAGGTTAATGTAATGAAAAATTTGCATAGTTTCCTATTATCCTGCTTTGCAAAATTGCCAAATCTTGACAGCAACTTTCTTCAGTTTATAGTATTTGTAGTTACATATTTTTTCAAAACGAATTTCTATGAGTTCATTTTACGTTATTTAAATTTGTACTAAAGTATTAAATTCCTATTTAAGTATACTAATAATTTCCGATTTGGCCCAGGATTACTTATACGTGTTCCTGGTTCAACTCGTATTATTAGTGCACTCCAACAGGAATTTAAAACCAATATAACTCAAAAACGACCTATAGTTCAAAAGATAATATGAAAAATATTATGCAACTTTACATTATCTCCTGAAAAATGCCACGGAAATATAAAAATTGACTGTATTTAAATGCAATTTTCTGAAATAAAATAAACGGATCCATGACGGATCTGATACCTTTCTAGCTAGCCTATTAGAACACTTCCCGTTTTCAGTTTTTTTGTACATATCTCAGAAACGAAGGCTTTTATGAAGTTTCAAGGTATTACACAAATTATTAGGATAAAAGTGCTCCATTATATTTCCAAAGCCGCATATTGTTAAAATGCTCCGTTAAAAAGTTCGCATTAAAAAAAAATTAATTGTCAAAAAACTATCAAGCATTAGTGGATTTGGACCAAAATCTATTCAGCTCGTTACAATGTCAAACACTATTTCACCTAAACATTTCATGAAAATGGGTTCAGCGGTTTAGGAGCTATCGTGTTACGGATAGAGATACACGCAGACAGACGTCACAACGATATTGCTCAGATAGCTTCAAACACACCCAAATAACGCAGTTTCGGGGTTATCTCAAATTTTTTTTCTAAAAAAAATCTATTTTCAAAACAACTTGCTTTGCTGCGATTTTCACTATTGTTTTGTCGCTTAAAAAGCAAAGCTTATTAGGAGTAAGTTTTTTTCTTCTCTTGAAAAGCTGAATTCCTCCAAAGACATTGAATATAAGTTACGGCTAGGGACGTAGCTGCTATAGTGGTTCTTCTTATTGAAGGAAAAAGCTAAAAAGCGCATGACAAAACATCGCAAATTAAATCAAAGTGATTTTTTTGTTTATGCTAGCCTGACCAGGTTAAAAACACTAAAAACGAGCATTTTTGTCCGATTAATTTAACGTTAATTCTTTAAGTGTTTTAAGAATTGGCTATGTTGGCGCAAATTAAGTAAAAAAGTCGCATCCTTATTCTTTCAAATTCGAATAAAACCCTAGTAATATGACATTTGTTTTTTTTGCTAAATCCGTTTTGGTTCAAACTTATGGAGGTATTTTTAAGTAAAAAACTGGAAATAGTAAAGTATCTTTTTAACATGTTTGTTGACTCATTTTTTTCATTTAAAATTGGCTAAGTAAGTTAGTCAAAGATTTATCATTATTAAAAACCGGATTTTCATAATAAAAAATTTTTTAAATCCGAGGCGTTTTTAAAAGTTGTTAAATTGACGCACATATCTATAAAACGTTCTTTGCCACCACAAAAAGAATTACTTATAAATTGCTGCCCTTCATACCTACACAACGGTAAATGTTGGCTTCAATTTTCTTTTATTTATAACACTTTTTTTGGACATCGTATTTTATAGTCGAAGCAAATTAGGCGTAAAAATGACGACTAGTTGAACAAATTTATAAGGATTTGACATTTTGGTTGTGAACTCCTAGTAGGAAACCTAAGGTGCAAAACCGAGGAAAAAATGTCAAAAATAATAACCAAAAAATAGAAAATCAATGTCAGGCTTTGCTTCCTATAAAGCTTGCATTTACGATAGGTGTCCTTAAGGAAACCCCTTCTACCACAGAATTAACCTCCTCACCAAACTGAACCTCACGACGAATTACTGCGTTTATCTCACAAACCGTAACTTTTTATATTATTCATCAAATTTCTTATATATGATTCAAGTTTCAAGATTTATTCCACACATTTTAAACGTAAATACAGAAATTCTAACATTTTTATAATAAATTTTTTAATTCTTTTATTAGTGCTGAAAGCGAAAAATTTAATCCTGTAGTGCTTTTACCTACAAACAAAAGATAGAATACAAGAAAAAATTAAGTAACTAAAAATAGCTTATTAAAATTTTAAAAACTTAAAGAACATTGACTAAGTAACTACTTGTGTGAAACCACCAGAAACAACTACTCCGAGGGAAAATACCCCTACCGGCATTGAATTATACTGATGGTTTGAGGCTTTCGTTGGGAACTTGTTAAAACTGTTTGGTTTCCACTTTCTCCAACGTCGATCATAAGGATACGAGTGATCCCTGTCTGGAACACGTCCTGATAGTCAGGAACAAATGTTCCATGTCAATCCACATTCACCTGAGGATGACCCAACAGGTCGAAACCGGTCCGGTCGTGGATTGGCATGGAACATTTGTTCCTGACTTTCAGGACGTGTTCCAGACGGGGATCACTCGTATCCTCATGATCGACGTTAGGAAAAGTGGAAACCAAACAGTTTTAACAAGTTCCCAACGAAAGCCTCAAACCATCAGTATAATTCAATGCCGGTAGGGGTATTTTCCCTCGGAGTAGTTGTTTCTGGTGGTTTCACACAACTTATGCTCTACACGGAGCTATCGCCTACATTCACCTGAGGATGACCCAAAAGGTCGAAACCGGTTCGGTCGTGGATTGGCATGGAACATTTGTTCCTGACTATCAGGACGTGTTCCAGACGGGGATCACTCGTATCCTCATGATCGACGTTGGAGAAAGTGGAAACCAAACAGTTTTAACAAGTTCCCAACGAAAGCCTCAAACCATCAGTATAATTCAATGCCGGTAGGGGTATTTTCCCTCGGAGTAGTTGTTTCTGGTGGTTTCACACAACTTATGCTCTACACGGAGCTATCGCCTACATTCACCTGAGGATGACCCAAAAGGTCGAAACCGGTTCGGTCGTGGATTGGCATGGAACATTTGTTCCTGACTATCAGGACGTGTTCCAGACGGGGATCACTCGTATCCTCATGATCGACGTTGGAGAAAGTGGAAACCAAACAGTTTTAACAAGTTCCCAACGAAAGCCTCAAACCATCAGTATAATTCAATGCCGGTAGGGGTATTTTCCCTCGGAGTAGTTGTTTGTGGTGGTTTCACACAACTTATGCTCTACACGGAGCTATCGCCTACATTCACCTGAGAATGACCCAAAAGGTCGAAACCGGTCCGGTCGTGGATTGGCATGGAACACTTGTTCCTGACTATCAGGACGTGTTCCAGACAGGGATCACTCGTATCCTCATGATCGACGTTGGAGAAAGTGGAAACCAAACAGTTTTAAGTAACTACTGTATATTACTTAATTTTTAAACTAATAATTTTAATTATAATACTAAACTTTTCCTGTCAAAAACAAACTCTTTACATATACTATAAATAAAGAAATAAATCTTTATTATTTTTTACAGACACACACACACACACATGCATTCACATAAACCCATATGCTATAGGTATAGGTACAGGTCAAATTACTTTGATAACTAGTGGACAGTGGTTTAATTATATAATAGATTCTTATGTACAGTAGGTCCGTAAAGTCTGGAATCACCCATTATTGCTGATTTAGAGACCGTTGATTGGATGACATGTTTGTTATTAAATAAATGACGTACTTCATGATTACTTTTAACTCTATTTGACCAATCAGGGTGCTAAAAAAAACTTATTTCATACAAATGTCTTTTATTAAGTGTTTAGGTATGGAGATACCTTAACAAAAATGTACCACATTTGTAATGACCTATCAAAGCCAAATGTGAAAAAATATACCGGGTGCCCTATTTAAAGAAACATAAGTTTATGTCATAGCTTTTTCTGGAACATCCTGTATAATTAACCATAGCCTTTTCTAACTCGTATTTTAAATCTTTATTTGATATCCAAGCTTTTTTCTAAAAAGCTTGCAACTTTTTAAAAAAATTCGTGATTCTACACTTTACGGACACACTGTATAAGTAGGCATAATAAAGGGTTTTGAAAAAATAGAAAGATTAAAATCGGAAAACTCTCTTGATTTTTTGACAAATGATTTAAAACATAGCATCTTTATTGAAATTCATTATAAATCTTTGCCCCAAGCAAAATAAATATCCTTTGTGTATGGGATAGGTTTTAATAAAACATAAAATAATACGGATTTTTTTTGTGATCTTTAAAAATAGCCCCATAATTGGGACGTCAATGAAGTTTTCTACAATAAACTTTATTATGCATTTTCTCTAAAGTACTTAGTATTTAGAAAATTGGATAAAACCTAATTATTTCAGTTTATTTTGCTTATAATATGAAAGAAATATATGGAGGGGATATCTTTAACACTTTGTGGTTTGTATCCTAGCAAGAATATTACACATGCAACTAATTGATACTTTTTGTAGAATATCTATCAATCTTTGTTTAATGTCATTACAATCATTCTCAAAAATGAGTAGTTTTTAAGTTAAAGGTCACCAGAAAAAGGAAATTGTGCAAATTCAAAAATGACGACAAAATGGTTGATATCATACCTCGAAAACTATTGCTCTAACAAAAACACTTTTTAGCATTTTCGTATAAAATTTAAACTCTTTTACAAACACCAAGGGATTTTAGAAAAACAGAATTTTATGCGCCATTTTTAAAAAAAAAACTTCCTTGAATATTATGGACAGTCAACCCTATAATTGTGCCAAGTTTCGGACCTTTTGCACCAAAACCGCATTTTATGTCTCTAATGATTAAACTACTTAACTAATTTTAAGTCTAAAGCCCATAGCACAGGGTTGAATAGCTGTCGCAAATATTTAATGTATTACAAAGGCAATCAATTAACCGTCGAAAACTACCAGAATAATCAAAGAAATGTAAGAAGACTAACAAAATTAGTTCAATTATTTCAATAAGATAAAAAATACAATAATAATCGTCTACCTTCTAAAATATCAGACCCGAGACGTTTCCGAGAATTCGATTAAACATTTCAAGGGTAAAAAGCAGGTAATATCTGGAATTACATACAACAAAGAAACCCGTCTCTAAAATCTAAACCACAAGGTTGCCAAATTTCTGAGGTCGCTGCGACGCGGTCTTAACACGCAAAATACCTTTTATACCACCGAGGTGACTTAGTAGACCGTTTAGTTTCAGTAAAAGCGCCGCTAGCGCCACCGGTAGATACGTGAACTACACGGCCAAAAAGTAGCTATAAATACCATTTTGTGACCTCAGAACAAAATTTTGCACACAGCTTGCTGAGTGTGTCAGGAGTCATCCCTGAAATTTTTATTGAAAAACGGTGACACCTCAAAAAAGTGAGGTGACAGCGTTATATATGAGGTGACAGCGTAGTTTATATACTTTATTTTGAGGTGGCTACGTACCCTTTATCAATATATATATATATATATATATATATATATATATATATATACAGACACCACTGGCGTATACCTCCACATTTATTTATTAACATATTCAAAAGTAGGAAAATAAATAGTTTTAACATAATCTATTTTTAGATTCTTCGCCCCAAAGCCCCCCTCCCCGCTTGTATACGCTCATGCAGAAACTATAATAAAAAATTAAAATACTACTACTATGTTGGTTTAGAACGTTTTTCTACGTTGTCCGACGCCTATTCTCCACCTCCTTCAATCCTGACAGTCATCTTCCGTCAGGTTTTTTTTGACTCATTGATCTTTGGATTGACTGTTGCCATTCCAGTTTAGGACACCCTCTTTTTCTGCGCCCTATTGGTTGCCATTCTGGGACCTGCTTTGGTAATCTTTCGTCGCTCATCCGTTGTACATGGCCGTACCACGTCAGTTGCCTTTTAGTGATGTCATCCGTTATGCTTCCCTCGATTCCCATTCTTTCTTTTATGATCCCATTTCTTATATGATCTGTTCTGGATATTCTCATTTATCTTCTTATTGCATCCATTTCGACACTTTCCATTTTTGCTTTGTATTTTTCTGTTACGCGACAAGTCTCTATTCCATACAACAGCGTGCTTTTCACCATTGTTTCATATATGTTAAATTTTACATTCTTCTTTATCTCTCTGCTCCATAAAATACTGTTAAGATAACCAATAACCTTTTTTGCTTTTACTATTCTTTTTTCCAGTTCTTTACAGTCTGTTCCTGTCTTATCAAATGTGACAGACAAGTATACAACTTAAAAGACAGGCTTTGCCGAAACCGTTTTTAAAAACAACTTTTATTATTTTTAAAACTTATTACAACCAATCGATCTTAAATCTAGATTCTAACTGATTATTATAACACATGTAAAAACTATTATTAATAAATCCGTAAGTAGGGAATAATGTCTCTGTCAGCATAAAGTTCGTACACCTTTGTAATATGATGGCAATATGTAACCGATAGGGTCATATAACTCCTCCACCCTTAGAAGGAAGCCTCCCCTGGGAGGGTGGTTTTCAGCTTTTCTAATTCAGTAGGTTGCATAGAGTGTGTGGATCGCAACTGCTTGCTCTTTCTCCTTTGAAAGTACTTATGTCCAAAATACAATAGTGTTGCGAGAAGGATGATGTAAAGGCAGATGGTCAACCACTTGGTACTAATAGGTTAGGGGCTGTATTTTCTTCAAATATCGGAACCATGGGGTTGATAATAGATTTTTCAAATTCTAGTTTCTTAAGATCTATGCGAAATTTTGGAAATTTTTGGTTTTGCACTTCTAATTTTGGTAAGTTTATTATCGATGGACTTGCCATTGTTTTCTCTTCAAAATATATTTCTTTTCCTCTATAAAGTAATTTACATGGTGTCTTGTTCACTAGGAATATGCCAGTGAGTTCTTGAGTTATAGTTTGTTCGTTGCAATTAAATTGAAGGCTTTCTGTTGAAAGAAAAACTGCTAAGTACTGATTTAATTGCGAAATGATTTCTAGGTGGTTTTCCAAAATGTTTAATTTAGTTATTTGGCACGTGCTGGTGTTTTCGTGCGAGAGGATATTTTTTTCCCATAACGCCCTTTGATTGCTTTGCAGATGTCTAGGGCAATGGAATGATTTGCCTTGGGCAATACACATGTCATTTAAAGGAATAATTTGGTCGTTTAATTTTGATTTTAGCAAGTATTGATTACTAGGAAGGATTGTAAAAAAATCTGATTCAATTTTTGAAGGAATCGATATTAATCGAAACAAATTAAATTGATCATCAGTATCAATTGGAATTGATAGGAAGTACAAAATTTTCTTATCATCTACAAGACAATTAATTTTTATGAAAGATTCTATAAGATTTATGTTATCAACTTGTAAATCAAATGGGAATTGATCCCTATAGATTTCCGATATTCTTTTTAGCTCTGTGAGTAAATCATTTACCTTAATAATACTCGGATGCATTACGTTTAGTTTGCAAAATGTTAGAGAGTTTTCAATATCTTGAAAGATGCTTAATATCGCATTGTATAAAAGGATAAGTTCGTTATAAACGCTTTTGGTTAAAATAACGTTATCCAAGCCAGCACTATGTCGTATCAAATAATGCAATTGTAAAATTTTTGTTTTTAACAGAATTTGGTTATGTTGAATACTTTCAACAGTTTTATTAAATCGGTCAATTAATTTTTGATTTACCGAGTATTGTAAGAATAGTTGATTTTGGGTACTTTTCTCATTACGTCGCAACTGGTCTAAAATATTGTAGATTTTTGAACCATCGTTGGCGTCTAGGTTTCCTGTTAGTCCCTTAACTATTGATCCTAAGCCATTTATGAGCCCTCGTTTAGATCTTTTTGACTGAAATATGATTATATTTTCAATTTTTTCTATTATTGATTGATTATAAAAATTTGAAATTTTTTCAAAGTTATTTATATCGCGTTCTAAAGGTGTGTTATTAGTGTACGTCTGTTTCAGCGTTTGATGTTGTGAAATTATGTTTTTGTATTGTTGTAGTAGGGGTCCTAAATCATAATAGTGAACGAAGGTATGTTCTGACCTTTGGAGTTTCGCAGGTCCAAGGTTTACGGGTAGGACGCCTAAGTTTTGGGTAATGTTGGTTACTCCTGTTCCTCTTAAGCTGATGGGTGCGAACAACCTAAAAGATGTTTATTTTTATTTACTTTTTTTCTTTTTCGAGGTCTTTTAATGTTTAGGAGATGTATTTTTTTGGACGTGTTAGAGTTGGTCGTCTCTATTTTTTCCGTTTTTCGTTCAGAATTCACTGAAACTATTGTTTTCCTTTTATATTTGTTTTTGATATTTGGTTGTTTTTGTTTGTTTATTGCATAAACTGTTTTAGGATTTTCATGCAATTCTTCACGGGATGCGTTAACTTGGTATACAAGTTTTTGTCTTTCTTCTGGGATGTAATGATAAACTATTGGATGCATTTTTATTTTTTCACGGTGATTTCCGACAAAATTATTTAGTGATTGTTTTTTGATTTTAACATAAAAGGGATATTCTGTTGGGATAGGTCGATGTTTAACTTTATAGCGGTCAAGGTGAATGACGCTTAAAGGTTCAAACATTTTTATTTTTAAACTTTTTTCGGTAGGGTTTTTTTCTGTGTAGGTGGTCTCAAAACTATTGACTGTTGTCAGGCATTCAGAAATTTCTACTTCTGCAAATTTTGTTTGGGGAATTACAACATCACTGTTTTCTGTATTGTTGACCTTGATGTTAATAGGTTGCTCGGTCATTGGAGCCAGTACTAAAATATTCGTATTTTTAAGAGTGCTATGAAATTTCAGTTTTATTGTCGAGTTAGGAGTGATTAAAAAATTATTTTGAAGATCGATGTCAGCTTTAAGTAAAGACAAATTATCGATTCCTAATAAACAGTCAAAATAGTTATGAAAATCGAAAACGTAAAATTTTAAATGTTCTAGATCTGAATTAAAAACTTTTGGACAGGGTATTTTCGTACTATATTTTTCTATTGAATTGCCATGCACGGTTAAAATTTCGAATGGGTCGTCGGTTAGAGATTTTTGGAAATATTTCTGCGCTATAGCAGGTTTTACAAAGGACCTTGTACTTCCGGTGTCTATTAATATTTTTAGATTATGCTCAGGGAAAATTATGAAAGGTAATTTATTTTCGCTATTGGTCAAGTTCATCAAGTGAAATTGTGGGGGCTCGAGGCTGGTTTCTGAAAAAACTCGCTCGATTCCATTTGATCTGTTGTATAGTCCTTGTCGTCATCATACTGCTGATGCAAATTGTCTTCGAAGGCGTATTCGATTGTAGGTTGAGTCTGTGATTGATTTTCAATATTATTTCTTTCTTCGATTATATAGTTTGATTGATAGTTAGGTTGCCGATTGTATTGGGGGTTATTTTGTAATGGTCTGTGAGGGATATTTCGGTTCTGGTAGGATTTTATTGTGGAAACTCCGCTCATTGGTGTTGGCTTTGGTAAATTAGGTTTAAAAACGTTTGATTGATTAAAGGCGTTTGATTGATTGAATGCGTTTGATTGATTAAAGGCGTTTGATTGGTTCGGTTTTCTGTTAAAAATCGGTTTATTTTGCTCTGGTCTATAAGTCAGCTGTGGTGGTCTGTAATTCAAAGTAGATGGGAAATTGTCGGAAAAATTAGATTGAGGGAAACTCGTTAATGCCAAAGGGCTGTTCACTTTTGGTTTCATAAGAGGCGCATTTAGTTTTTGTGGGGAGTTAAAGTGTTGGTGTTTTTGGTTACTGTCGATTTGAAAATCGTTTGTAAGCATTTGAAGGGCTTCATTCATGTCTTTCGGATTTTTAGTTCGCATTAGAGAGCCAATCGGTTCTTTTAATCCGCGTAATAGAATTCTTAAAGCTAACGCTCTGCAAAATTTACCCAAAATCATTTTTTCTTCTTGTGCCCCGTGAGTCAAGAGATAAGAAGTTTGATAATTTAGTTGATGTTGAATTTTATTATAAAAATCAAAAGCTGATTCATTGCCTTGTTTCATTTCTGTACCCTCGATTACAAGGGTGCAAAGATCGCGTTTATCCCCATAAGTGCTGACAAGGGCGTCTTTTAAATCGCTAAACTTCGTAATGTTACAGGAAGCAATATTAATTGCCGCTTCACCTTTAATTTTACCTAAGATGCTTGACATCAAATATTCATTTTGAAAATCATTAACATCTTCTGTGTTGTAAAATTTGGTGATTAGTTTTTGAGATATTTCTATGAATCTGGGTAATAATTCTGGTTCTCCATGAAACTCAGGAATCATGCCTAAGTATTCCGATTTTAATTGCGGAAGAGCCATTTTTTGATTTATTTCCAAATTTATAGAATTATCGAGTACACTATTATCTAAATCTAAAGCTACGTTTCCTATCAAGTCCGCTAAAAATTGATCAAGCTTTGAATTTTGATTTTGTTCAAAAGTATTTTCCAATTTTGTGCTTGGTGCGCGGTGTTCTTCGCTTTGTGAGTCAGAATCAGAATTTGAGAGATCAGAATAATCAGTTTTTACGGAATCTCTAAATGACATGAGATATTACTTACAGCAAAACCATTAAGACTTCCAGCGATGACATTAGTAATCCAAATTCCTCGATATCCTCTCGAAAAACACGAATTAATCAACTATGTCCTTTAGTAGATCTTTTTCGTTAGGCTACTTCAGTTCACCTAACTGGACAGTCTTAGATCTAGCACGCACTGCACGCAAAATTAATCAAAAATCCAAAATTTCCGATATGCTTTCGAAAATCACGAGCCGATTACTATATTCTTTAGTAGATCTTTTCGTTAGATTCAGATCTGTTACGCACTGCATGCACAAATTGATCAGTCTTTTTAGTTATTAATTTGTTCGATTGCCAATAAATCGTTAAAACGAACCGTCGATTATATTCTTTAATCTCACGTTTGGGCAATCCTACCGACTGCGCCACTTAAAAGACAGGCTTTGCCGAAACCGTTTTTAAAAACAACTTTTATTATTTTTAAAACTTATTACAACCAATCGATCTTAAATCTAGATTCTAACTGATTATTATAACACATGTAAAAACTATTATTAATAAATCCGTAAGTAGGGAATAATGTCTCTGTCAGCATAAAGTTCGTACACCTTTGTAATATGATGGCAATATGTAACCGATAGGGTCATATAACTTACTCATTACATGGAGATATTGTTTGTCCATTTTCTAGTTCTAATTTACTTGATTCGTTTCCAATACATAAGTAATGTGTCTTGTCCACGTTCACTGTTAACCCCCACTTTTGCTATTCTTCCGTTAACTTTCTCATCATATACTCCATGTCTTCTTTATCATTAGCTACAATTACTTGGTCGTCAGCAAAATGTAGTGTGTATATGGTAAATCGGTCGTTAAGTTGTATTCCCATGCCGTGTACTTTGTGTTTCCAGTTTTTTAGAGCTACTGCGATATATATTTTAAAAAGAGTTGGAGAGATACAACATCCCTGTCTTAAGCCTTTCGTTACCAGGAATTCTTTTGAAAGTCGATTTCCAATTTTAATTTTAGATTTTGACCCTTTGTATAGTTCTTTTATCGCTTTTATGTATGTATGATTGATATTAGTCTGCTCTAGCGCTGTCCATAACTTTTCTACTGAAACGGTATCATATGCTTTTTGTAGGTCCACAAAGATAACATGAGTCTCTATATTTCTGGCGCTCCTTTTCTCAATTACTTGTTTAAGACAAAAAACATTATCACTACAAGATCTGCTTGCACGAAACCCACTTTGCTCCTCTTCTTCTTGTTCATGAAAATCATTCTCTATTAGATCTCTAAGAATCCTACCGCACAATCTACCTAGATTACTGGTTACTGAAATTCCTCTGTAATTGTTGCAATTCAGCTTGTTTCCTTTTTTATGTATTGAGGATATGAATGCAATTTTCCAATCATCAGGTACTGGATGTCCGTTTATGCATTGATTGATAATATATGTGAGATTTTCGAGTAGTTTTTTTGAACCATATTTGAGCATTTCAGCATATATTCCCCCAGGTCCGCTAGCTTTTCCGGATTTAAGCTTTTTAATACTATTCTTTATCATTTCTTTTTCGATGATTACTTCCTCTCCATGAACTTCTATGTCTCTCCTCGAAGAGTCTGCCAGATATTCGGGTCTCGTCTCCTGCAGCAGTCCCTTATAGTGTTTTGTCCATTATTCTGGTTTGATGATCTGGATGTTTACTTTTTCTTTTGTTGGGTTTTTTACTGTAGAAACGAATTTCCATACTTCAGAACTCTGCCTACCTCCTACGTGTGTATTTATATCATGGCATTTGCGCTCGAACATTTCATTCTTTTCTGTGCGTATCAAATTTCTTAGCTGTCTTCTGGTATCCCTGTAGATTTCTAGGGCTCTTTGCTCTTTAGTACTGAGCCATTTCAAGTATGTGCGTTTTTCTCCTTGACCGTTTCCTGTATTTATATCTCTTCAAATGAATGCTGTGTGTTTAATAATTTTTCATCCAATCGTTTCTGATACAATCTTTGCGTACTTTCGATTGCTAGACTTCTAAAGTTGTATTTTTGATTTTCTTCGACACACTCTAGGTTTTCGCTTTCTCCAATACTTTCATCTCTATTTGTGTTTTTTACAATCAAAATAAAATAAAACATTGTTGCTTTATTTGTGAATGGGAGCCGAGCATGGGGACAAACATTACATTGTATGGAACTGGCCTTTGCGAGAAAGATTTACTCCTGGTCGGAAAAATGTCGCCAACGATCCTTATTAGTCCCGCAAGATAATATTTACTTGCCACTTTTGCACATCAAACTTGGATTGATCAAACATTTCGTAAAACCACTGGACAAAACAGGCGACGCACATATTTTTGGAAACTAAATTTCCTCGTCTTAGTGTGGCTAAAATCAAGGAAGGTGTTTTTGTGGGGCCCCAGATTAGACAACTTTTTCAAGATTCGACGTTTATTGAACACCTGAATTAAAAAGAAAAACGAGCTTGGTTTGCATTCCAAAACGTGTTTAAGAACTTTTTGGGTAACCATAAAAGTGATGATTATATCGCTCAGTACAACGCCATGGGATGTAACATGTCCCTTAAAGTGCACTTCCTTCACTCGCATCTGGACTTCTTTCCTAAATATTTAGAACCAGTCTCCGATGAATACGGGGAACGGTTTCATCAAGACATCGCTAAGTTGGAAAAGAGGTTTTCAGGGAAGTGAAATGCAAGCATGTTGGCGGAGTACTGCTGGTTTTTGAAACGAGAGGGTTGTACCTCAGGGTATAAAAGGAAAGCAAGCACCAAGGCAATGTACGAAAGTTCTTATTTATCAGTGTCGCACCCAGGAATATTGTCATGTATGTAATTTGGGCATGCTATCCGGAACTTGGTTGGTTGACCTGATGTAAAAGTATTAGGACGTCAACCTAGGAAGTATGTGGTGCAAACGATTTATGTTTAAGATTGAAACACGTTTGTAATCACATGCTTCTATAAAACCAATCAAGAACGGATAGTCGGGGTTCAGTTCAGTGAGTACGCTAAGTACCTAAGTTCTTAATAGTCAAGTATAGAAACAGTAAAGAGATTCTGATCGAGAGCTGAACCCGACCTACAAGTGAATAATATTTGTATCAGAAAACTGGGCCAGACAGTAGTGATTAGTGTGTAAGTATTTTTGTACTAGTATTAAATAAACCCTTAAACTATCTTACGATCCTCTTTATTTGTGCGCAACACGTACACAAATAGTCACGACAACCCCCTCGTGACATATGGTGGAGGCGCCGTTATCTTTTTCGAAAGATTTTTATCTCTTTTTGTCATTTTTTTAAAAAGTTATTTTTGTAGAGATTTTAGCATTTCTTAAGGGTTTTTGAATATTGGTAGGTCGTTAATTTTGCTGGGCAGTACATTTTGTAGGCCTCTAAGACAAACAAGTTTATCTTATTTTATTTTTTCTCTTCAGATATTTTTTGTTTTTATTGTTGTTTTAAATATGGAACCACTTTGCAACACACTTAGTATGACTCCAATCGTGCCTCAATTTACAGAACCACCTACGTTTGATCCGATTTGCAGTTGCCCCGTTAATTTTATAAATGAATACGACAGAATTTGTGACAAAAATTTTTGGCCGAACACATTTAAAATGAGATGTTTAAAGTCCTATTTGGAAAAGCCCGCAAATTTTTGGTACACAAGCTACACACAGACAAACTCAAACAAAAATAAGACATGGGATGACGTCAAAACAGATTATATAAACTATTTCGGTGGCAAATTTGCATATAAAAAATTCAGAGAACAGTTTAGGCAATGAAAACAGTTATCCAATGAAAGCATTAAAAGCTACTATTTTTCACTATTATCTTTGTCAAATTTAATTAGTCCTAAAATAGAATTTCTCGATTTCTTAGAGGCATTTGAAGATGGAATTTTGAGGGAATTTTATGAAAATTTTAGAATTTTATGTACAAATAACATGACACAAGACAAACTTAAAGACACTGTACTTTTGTTACAGCATATAGCGGAAACAAAATTGCAAAATTCATACAAATCGGATCAAAATTTTGAGGAGGATATAACCTTGTCGTGTTTTAGTTCAAATTCAAATATCTTGCAAACCAAAGGTTCCATAAATCACCGAAAAAATTTAAATATTTTATTAGATAGCGGATCTTCACAAAACATAATACATAAAAGTTTAGCTGGAAAAATTTTGAAAATTCAAGGGAATAGTAGATTATCTACAGCAGGTGGTCATTTTGTTAACCCATTAGGGAAAACAAACATAGAAATCCAATTTGGCCATTTAAAACACAGGGTTTCTGCCCTTGTAGTGGAAGAACTACCAGTACCTCTAATTTTGGGTACTTCTTTTCTTACACAATGTAAAGTCACTATTGACTATTGCAATAGTAAGGTGACAATAGGGGAGGACTTTTCAGTTAATTTTTATAATTCGTATTCTGGTCCTTTAGACTCTTGCCTCTCCGTCACAGATAAATTTACTAAACGCAAATATGACAAGATTTTTTTGAAATCGCCTAAAATCAACATATAAAAAAATACTAATGGTGGGCCTAAACCGAACCGAACCGAATAGTTTTTGCTTGGACTTTCTACTCCCAATAATAACCGAGTTATAGCGATCTTGCAATTATAAAAAATCACCCTGTACACTGCTTCTGAGTTTTCGAAGTCGCTGAAATAGAATTTGGGGTTTTTCAGGATTTTCCATAAAATAGACACCTGATTCGGTTCACCACAAAAATTTTAATTAAACATAATCAGATCTTAGAAGTATTTTTTTTTTGTAGAACTCTTATCATTACTATTGCTTTTATTGGTTATATGCCTGGTCTGAACAATAGTAACAAGCGATAAACTAAATTTTAAAGAATATAATTTCTTTAATTTTAACGCAAATTTGGCAAAATTATTCTACGCCAAGACAAGAACGGCGAATGGTTTCATCCATTCAGACTTTGGCTTTATATGTTTCGTCGGGGAATTAAAGAAAATTAAATTCGAGGTTGTAAGGTTTTAGCAAGAACATAAAATTATTTCTTTGTCTAGAAGCTGTTAAATGTTGCAATTAAAACTTTAGAATATTTCAACAATGCAGTGCTATAAAGAATTCTACGGTTATATACAAAGTAACGCTCTTTAGATTGTTCGCTCTCTACACGTTACACTTATTTAACCCTATCTTAGAAAATTGTGGGCGGGCCCAGGGGGGGACTCAGAACCAAGCCTAGGATTTTGTTAGATTTTTTCCCCATATTTTTATAATACACACAACATAAAGCATGAAATACTACATCATGAGGCCTCGTGCCTCTTTCAGAGCCCCCCCCCCCCCGACATATTGGTGGGTGCGCCCCTCAGAAACATGTAATTTTAAAGATGTTCAAAGCTGATTATTTTTGAATACCTCCTCCCCAAAAGATCTCCTTCATTTTAAATATTTGTTATAAGACAAATTCTAGAAAATGAACATAATTTAAATATATACTGGTATGTAGGATACAGGGTGTCCCAACTAACAAGGTATCACTCGATCCATTTTGCCTATTCAAAATGTAGGGGTAAAGTATACCCCTCAAAGGGGGTACTTGCTACAAAAATTTCAATATAGCCAAAAAATGTCCTCCTTGCAAACAAAATCGATTTGTCCTAGCATTTCTCCAAATTCGCTCGAAAAATATCCAAAAACACCTCTGTTACCTTTTAGTTGGGACACCCTGTATTTTGAATAGGGAAAATGGATCGAGTGATACCTTGTTTTGAAGGCCTTTCGAAAATCTTTACAACCATGTAAAAATGTCGAAAATCCATAGATCAGTTTTTAAAATATTTGCTTTTAAATTTTTTAATTTAACATGGAATGATTTGTATTTTTGAATGAAAATATAAATTAAATCCGAAAAATATAAAATTCTGATTAATTTTTATTTTATCAGTCCAGGTAGAATTTTAAAGCTTGAAGACAATTATCTCAAAAACTAATCGATGAACTTTTATTTTATCAGTCCAGGTAAAATTTGAAAGTTTAAAGACAATTATCTCAAAAACTAATCGATGAATTTTCAAATTTTTTACACAGTTATTAAGACATTCAGAAGGCCTTCAAAACAAGGAATTACTCGACCCACTTTCCCTATTCAAAAAATAGGGGTAACTTATACCTTTCGAAGGGAGTGCGTGCTACAAAAATTTCAAGATAGCCAAAATGTGTCCTCCTCGCAAACAAAATCGACGTGTCCGAGCGTTTCTCCAAATTCACACGGTAAATACCCAAAAACACCTCTGTTGCCTTTTAGTTGGGACACCCTGTATGGTATTTATGCAGATTTTAATCAGGCTTTTGACAGCGTAAACCCGAGAATAAAGGTGCAGGATTTAACCACTTTTCGAACTTTATCTTTATTACCGTTTAATTTGTTGCCTAAAACTTCTGTTAAGATAATTAATACAAGCGGATAAATTGGCAACAAATCAACACAAATAGCTGGCTATGTAGATGATATTGGTGTTCATAGTAGAGATTTGAACGATACTGTAACAGTATTTTACCTGTACAAGAGCTAAAGTTTACAAATTTAGGTGCAAATATAAACAAAGACAACTCTATTACAAAGGGAAACACACCAGAACATAATCAACGGAAACATGGTCTTTTACGTTCGTCAAAAGTCAAAGTGTCTAACGAGATCTCTCAATCAAAAAATCTATAACGTAGGTTAGGGCTATTTTGGAATTGCGGGGTTAAGCCCATCACACACAAAAATGCATAGCGCATAGCATGGCACATACTGGTGCATAGCATAGCATGGCTGGTCTTACGGAAATGTCCATCACACACGAATATTGCATAAAAGGCGTGTTTTGGCGTTTGGAGGTGTTTTTGTCAATTCCGGTTTGTTGTTATCTTGGTCTGTTGTGCCGCTGTCTTACTGGTTTGGTTACTTTATTTAAAAAAACGTCGGCACATAAGGTGGCGGACAAGACGGTGGTGGTGTCGGCCACTCTTTAGAAATAAACAGACAACAAACATCTAGACTAACAAAAAATATAAAAAACTTCTTTAAAAAAAACCATAAAAATACTGGGATTATTTTAGGTTAAGAGAACATATGGACTCTCCATAAAAAGATCAACCTTATCGAAAATCCAATGCAAAACCAAGATGGCGTCTTCTGGGCGATAGCTGATTGGTCAGAGCTTATGCTATGCCATGCTATGCGCTATGCATTTTTGTGTGAGATAAGCTTTACTCTGTAAAAGGGAAGTATTTTGTTTAAGCTGACATCAGCGCGAACCCGGGCCGAAAGTACTTGAAACCACACGAGGTTAAAACGTTCTGGGGTGTATTGCACCCCCACCTATATACTGATGTAACTAATTTTAACAAATGGCACAAAAAAATTATATCTTTATCCCCAGAGGATCATGGTAATCTATCGTACAAAATAAGTTAGCTTGGTATCTATCGTAAACTTTGGTCTTTCAAGAGAAAATTAAAATACCAGAACAGCCTAATCTTGCCGTACACAGTAAATAGATCCGTAGTGACAAATGAATGCGATGAAGAATAACTAAAAATATTATGCGTAAGAGTAACAGATAGCGCAAACCTCGTAAGATTTACTTAAAGTGGAAGATTAGCATGGTTGGGACATATACAGGGAATGAATGAAACAAGAGCACCAAAAAAAATAATGAACTGGAGAGCTGCAGGAAGGAGAGCAAGAGTGAAGCCACAAAAAGGTGGATAGACGATGTCGAAGATGACATCAAGAATATGAAAATAAGAAGGTGGCGAAGAATCGTACCAGAGGGGGCAGAATGGAGGGCTCTGATTAATAAGACGTGAATAAGAAGAAGAAAATGTAATTTCGAATAAAAATGTGTCCAAGTCCAAGTGATTCTGGGACACGCAAATTTTAAATAGTGTCTGTACATTTAGAATGTATAAAGTTCTTTATTACTCTAGCACTCTCTTAAATTTTAAGCCTGTTTGAGAATTAAACATAACAGCTTTTTTATGCCCCTGAATTTCTAAAATTTACTGTTCCAAAGGAAAACTAATGTCTCCCCGCTGGATAATGTATTCCGAAATCCACATGTACACTAGACCCGGCTCGTTTATAATAATTACTTCGTATTAAAGGCTTACATCACGTAGTATATTACTTCTAACATGTAGTGCCAAACTGAACTGGAACTTTTTATCCACATCGTGGAAACAAATGATTGCCGATTCAAAAATAAAAGTTCTTTGTTTCAAGCGAAAGAAGGTTTTGTCATGTAGTAGTAGGGAATGATTCGTAGGGCTTGCACTTCCATTTGATAAACATATAGCTCATTGGGCCTTGGCGCCCAAGTACCCTGTAGTCTCATTCTTGCGTAGGCCACAGATTTAGTCACCAGATGCCTAAACGTCTCTTATTGCTCTCTATGGCCTAAGCAGATAGAGTAGCTGTTGACTCCTGTACGTGTCATGTTCTAGATCAACTGGTTGTGTACAGTTAGAATACCTATCAGCAGTCCAACTTCTTTTTGTGTCCTACCCTGCAACCATTCAGTCTAGTCACTTCTGCTCGGTCTACGAATTCCCTCGTATGTCTGTCTCTTATTCCTATTTCTCAGGAATTTACTAGTGCATCCTGGACTCTCTGCACATGTATTTTTGTCACATCCAGAAGTGGCTTCATGCTCACATAGTTAGTTTTTGTTTCGTTTGGCTCGAAACCCAAACCAGCGTCATTCGTTGCGTTCGGATCTGAAGGGCCAGCGTATTTTTCAAACCGTCAGCAATCTTAGGTGCTCTGTCAGAGCATATACTTGCTCCTCTTCGCTTTTCCTGACCTCTTCTCAGGCTACTGCCAATATCATAGCGTACACGTTAGCTTGAAAATTAGTTGTCTGCTCTCCAAGTAGCCCTTCTAAACTTTTTTTCCACGGATAGTAATGCTCCTGTAGTTTGCTTCGCTGATAGTTTAGATCCATAAGTCATTATTTACTATGACTGTAAAACTCGGTGGTCTTAATGTGCCTAACAAATATCTTTAGCTTAAGAAGCTTTAAAACCATATACACTCCAATTCTCCTTTTTTCATTTTATCTCTAAGGGGACATGTCAAATAAACTTTTTTGTCTCCTTCCCACAACCCAAGAATTAAAAATTCTTTAGATAAGTACCATATGCTTTTTCGCCAACAATGTGGTTTTCTGCCAAAGATTCAATTTTCCTCTATTTTTAAATGGTCAATAAGTTTTAGTTTTAAGAGGGAGCTCTGCGTATGGCACATAATGATCGCGTAAGGATTTTGAAATAACTTTTTTATGGGAAAGTACTTAATATAAAGGGGAACTATACAATAATTAAAATTTTCTGAAGCCGTTAAGTCTGTGGAGGTGGTGCAGAGTTATATCGAAATAAAAATATTAAATATGGTAAGCGAAAATCTAATTGTAAGGGTTTTGAAATTTTTTGGGCATGCGTACTTGTAATATTTTTATGTTGGCCCAGATATAACATTTTTTCTTTGTACCGGTAGTTTTTATTACCTCATCATTGTCTACAATTTTTTTGTCCACCTTTTTCTAGTTCGTTATTTCTGGCAATATTATTAAATAGCTTTCTGTTTGTCGTCATATTTCAGGTAACGTGCTGGCATCTTAGCGTTTGTGACTTTCCCTTAATTATTTCGTTTTTTATAATGGTCTGTGTGGATTCAATTTTCTAAGGAAGAATTAAACTTATTGTTTACACATTTTTCAAGTTATAAATATATTGTTTTCTCTTTGTGATTATTGCATAATTCCTTTTTTGAAAGTATATTCTTTTTTGAGTTTAGTAAGTCAATTGCTGCTTCAGTCATTTAGGGTTTTTTCCTAATTTTTTAACATATCATTTTAAAATAATCATTACGTAGTAATTTCGCAAGTTTTTGTCAATTTTTGTGAACCCATTTAAGAGCTGATGGTTTTTTTCGGTAAATGGAGTACTTTAATTCCTGTGTTTTATGTACGTGAGGCTACACTTCTCGGTTAATTTCGGTACTTGTTTAGTATATAATAAAGTTTTACTGGGTATTATAAAACAACCTTTGGTAACTAGATGACATAGCCGCCATAAAGTTTGGTATTATTTTGTTAATGCGGAACATGAATAGTTACCACTTTGTGATAATTGGCGTAATTTTATTAATTAGTACTGTTTAGCTATGTTTAAGAAAGAAATATATTAAAGTCTAAAAGAGATAGGCGTGCAGTGGTTGAAGCAAGGTTGACAAAAATTCGCAAAATTAAAATAAATCTTGAAAAATTACTTACCTATCAAGCTAATATGTAATTAACTGCAACAAAAAAAATCTCTCTGTCTCTCTTTCTTGCAAATACCAAAAACGGCGGTGGCTAGCAAAATATCCGAAATGCTATTTTTGGTAGCAATTAATCTTGAATTGTTTTGAAGTTTGTACCCAATTCATCGTAACAGAAACAGTTTTTTATTTTGGTTTTTGTAAATATTCTATAAAATATTTACTGTGTTCTGTAAACAATAAACACTTTCTAGCTAAATTCGATTTTCCACATTTTTGCTAGTTGGCAAATGTCTTCCCCCAATCAATCGCATGGCGCACGACATGAAAACAATCCACGCCATACCTCCTTGTTTTTTGGAGCTTGTTCTTACAGCGTCAGCGTTCTGCAGAATACAACGTCTTTCGAGAATCGAAATTATCTCATTAGCGATAAATAAAAATAAATCATGCGGCCGCGCGCTTATGAAACTCATATGGAGCACCTATTAGGAAAACATTAGATAATAGAGACTTATTGGAATAAAACCTGACTTTGTTTTAGAGTTGACTTTATTCTGACACATTTGCACAGAAAACTAACAGCTGGCCTCTAAAATTTGACATACCCAAGCCAACTTTAGTAATAAAGTCGCTAACTTTCATTTAATAAATACCGACACTAATAAATCCGGTTTTTAAATACACAGAGACCGAATTTTGAAAAAGAGCAGCTGCTTTTTATATGTAAATCTGTCAACATAAGGTCGATTTGAAAATAAGGTCAGGTTTTATTCCAATAAGTGTCTGATGATGATTAAAGCATGCAGTATATGAAAGTTTTTTTTAAAACGGCCAAATTAAATAAAATGTATTTGTCGTGCCTAAGATTTTTTATTTTGGCCGCAGGGATATGTCATGGGGGGGAGGCGAGGCCTCTTGGGGGGGGGGGCAAAGCCTCATGATGTCGTATTTTACGCTATTTTATCTTTTTATTCATGAACTATGTGGAAAATATATAAAAAAATCTTAGGCTTGTGATGAAATAAAAAAAGTGTATTAAATTTTTTCTAGGATAGGCAACGCCCTTCCGCCTACATTGTATGCACGCTTTGCTAGAGGACGAGGTTTAATACCAAGAATTCTGATTTCTTATGCCAAGGCGGTTTGAATAAGTGTAAGATTATACAGTAGCGTGTCGGGGAGGGGGGGGGCGCGCGAAGACCTTAGGGGGCGCAAATATAGGTATGGGATTCTAATAAATTACAAACCGATGACCTAACCTGAGACTTATCTTAAAGAGCTAAGGGCACCATTTGTTTTTGCGTTAAATTTAGTTTTTCTATTTTTTTCTTAAAGGACGCCAGGGGCGCCAAGCGCAGAGGGGCGGGAAGGGGGGGGCGTTTGCGCCTCCTGGCTCCCTATACGACACGTCACTGAGAATATACAGTGTGGCAACGGATAGAGTTCCGAAGGGGAAAAACTATTTTATTGTGGGCTTAGAAGAAAAAGTGACAAGCAATCGTAAAGGAGGAGACACTAAATACATTGTTTACCGAGACGCGTCAGATGAGCTGAATTTGAGATATGTTGAAGGCCAAACCTTCCTGATATTTTTACCAAAAAAAATTAGGGGGGTCATAGGATTCGTTTTCGAGCTATACTTATTTAAATGCGCGCCACTGAAATGTGGAAAAATATGAACTTTTGTAATTTTTTTTAATAACTTATCGCCAAATAAATACAAAAAAAATGATATTAGTCTTATTTTATTTACAAAAGAGTCCTTTTAGGAATTTTATTAATTTTTAACATATAGTTTTGCGTCACATACCTACAGAGTGGCGCAAAATCATTTTAAAAAAATACAGGAAAAATACCTGAGATTTATTACGAATAAAGAAAGGGAACTAAAAATGCATAGTTAAAATTAACTTCACTTGCTTTCATGTGAGTCGTTTTAACTATTCTAGAGTGATGTTTGCATAATAGTGGTTGTTATAAGCTAACAGGGTATTTAAAAAAAAATAATTCAACGCATGACATATTTACTAATTGTCTACGAAATAGTGTTTACTGGGATGCGTCAAATGAGGTGAATTTAAGATATGTTTGAACCTAATCGTCTGGATGCTTGTTTAAAAAAAAATGGGGGGTCATGGGTTTCGTTTTCGAGCCATAATTATTTAAATGCGCCCAATGGATTATGAAAAAATGTAAGATTTTGTAGTTTTTTGTTATAACTTCTCGTGAAAGAAAAAAAAAACCAATATGAATTTTATTTTGTTGAAAAAAAAAAGAGTCTTTTTAAGTATGTTCTCATTTTTGACATATAGTTTTCGTCACATATCTACATAGTGGCTCAAACTATGAATAATTGAAATACAATAATAGTAATAGACTTAATGGGTATTTCAAACATTTTTGAAATTCGCATAACATGTGTACTAATTGCCTATGGAATAGTGTGTGGAAAATGTTTACTGGGATGCGTCAGATGCACTGAATTTGAGATATGTTAGAGCCTAAACCGTCGTAATACTTGTTTCAAGAAAAAGTGGGTGGTGATCGGTTTTGTTCTCGAGTTATACTTATTTAATGCTAAAATATAGGAAATGTGGGGACAAAAAGACAAAAAGGGGCCTACACGCCCTTTTCCGGGGGTTCTGCCAAAAATGTTCAGAAAGCCTGTGAACAAACTTAATTGACAAAAGTTTAAATATCAACTTTTTTTCACTATAACGAGATAGAAGTTGTAGCGAAAATCCATAAGAGTATAGCTCAAAAACGAAACCGATGACCCCCTCCCCCAATTTTTTTGAGCAAGTTTCAGGATGGCTCGGGCTCTAACATACTCAAATTCACCTGATCTGACGCATCCCGTTAAACAAACTATTCCGCTACACAGTTAGTACACCTATTATTTGTTTAATTTACCCTATAGGTTTACTACATAAACCATTATAGGTTTACTACATAAACCATTATGTATGTAAATATTACTTTACAATAATTACAACGACTCACATTGAAGCAAATGAATTTATTTTGACTATGCATTTTTAATTTCATCCCTTTAAGTATATTTAACAAATCCTAGTTATTATTCCTGTATTTCTGTTATTCATATTTTGAGCCACTCTGTAGATATGTGACGAAAACTATAAAAAAATTGAAAACATACCGTCATGTGGGGGGAAGGCGGACTGTAGGTGTGAAGTCGGCCAGCGTGACATAATTAGATGTTTTATCACCCAGCGCTGAGATGGGCAGGCAGAAACAAAAAGTAGCGTTTGGAACTTGTCAGTCAAGAGTCGGCAATCAGCAAAAAGTGTTTGATTTTGGTCTTAAAATTTTCTGGATTTCGTGGGTGAGTTTTTTTTTAATGTCCTTTTCTTGGAAAATAAAAAACCTTAAAAAGAAACTTCTGTCCACAAAAGACTGCGTGAGATATGAAAAAAAGGGTGATGGTATTTTATGGAGCATTTAGTAAACAACAAAATGGCATTATTCTTTTTTATTTCTTTTTTGTTTTGGGGGGAGAAACATGACCTTAATTAAAAAATCGTGTTTTGTAGGTGTGAAGTCGGACACCATGGGCCGAAACTATAAAAAAAATAGGAATTTCCTTCCGTAATTATTTAGAGGAAAACTTGAATAAAGATTTAGAGGACATAGAAAATGGCCGAAAAAGTATAAGGCTTGCGGCGGAGCAGTATAATGTTCCGAAATCGATATTACATGATAAATTAAAAGGTCTCAAGACTAAGAAATTTGGGGGTCAAACTGTCATACCCGAGGATGAGGAAGCCATGATTGCTGAAGGGTTGTCAAAATTTGCGGAGTGGGGGTTCCCAATTGACAGAAACGAGGTTCGATCAATAATCAAATCATATTTAGACGGGTACGGGTAGGCCTCGTCAGATGTCTATCAGGGAAAATGAATCGACCCATGCCCTCCGTAGATTACAGATACTCTCTGACCCGGAGAGTTAGCACCTGTATAGGGTCCCTTTCCCAGGGTTACGGGAGAAGACCACATCGATATGAAAGGCGAAGAGAATGGACCTCGGTACGGTGATCATAGCGTAGGTGGCAACCCTTTCTTTTAGGGATAGTATAAAAGAATACAGCTGTTGCCTTACAGTATGGCGTTGGCTCGTCAAAGGCTAGAGGAGTAAAACCTTGATTAAAAATCCTGGCCCTCCAAGTAGGGGGTTGAGGCATTAGACTGGTTCTCTAATACTTGTAAAACAAAGCAGTTACCAAAAAGCCTAAACAAATCCTCGGAGCAATGGATGGAAACTCTCGAAGACGAAAAAAGCAAAGACAAAGGACTATGAATATAGCTACATGGAACGTACAGGGATTAAATCAAAAGTTGGACATTATTGCAACCGAAGTGCGGAATTGCAAAATCGATATTATTGCACTCACTGAGACAAAAAAGAAAGGTACATATACGAATAGTGTCGGTAATTTTGTCCATATATTCACTGGAGTCCCAAAAGAAAGAAGAGCAGCCAGAGGGGTATCCTTGTTAATAAAGAAAAATCTAAAGAATAAAATTACGGACTACGATTGCATTAGTGAAAACATACTTCGAGTGAACATGAAGATGCTTGGACATAATATAAGCATAATAGCAGTCTACGCACCATCAGATGACGAAAGAGTAGCTACAAAACAAATGTTCTTTCACCAACTTGATGAGACTATCACGAAAATCGGTAATACCAGAGAAATAATTATGCTTGGCGATTTTAATAGCCGAACTGGTAGGCAAACGCAGAGCAAAGTGATAGGACCATTTGGAGAGGAAGTAACAAATGATAATGGCTTAAGACTGATGCAATTGTGTGAAACCCACAACCTAAAAATAAATAATGGTTTTTTTAAACATAAGGATATTCATCGATATACCTGGATTCAGCCAACAAGAAATCTTAAATCAATCATTGATTATGCTATAGGTGGACAACACTCGCAATTAAAGTGTTATGATGTGCGAGCACTTCGTGGTGTTACCTGTGGATCTGACCACCATCTGGTAAGAGCAAAAATATTATTCCCTTTAAGAAAAACAAATAAGGACGAAAGTATTATAGAAAATGAAAACCTAGAAAGCATCAAAGACAATCAAAAATACAACTTTAGTCTAGAAATCGAAAGTACTCAAAGATTGTATCAGAACCGATTAGATGAAAAATTAATAAACACAAATCACTCATTTGAAGAGATATATACAAACATAATAAAAAGCTTGAAGGAAGCAAGCAACGAAGCTGTTGGGTACCAAGATAATAGAAATAACAGGAAGATGTGGTGGACGGACAAATACAGGAAATGGTCAAAGTTCATACTTGAAATGGCTCAGTACTAAGGAGCAAAGAGACCTAGAAATCTACAGGGAAACCAGAAGACAGCTAAGAAATTTGATACGCACAGAAAAAAATTAAATGTTCGAGCGCAAGTGCCATGACATAAATACACACGTAGGAGGTAGGCAGAGTTCTGAAGTATGGAAATTCATTTCTACAGTAAAAAATCCAACAAAAGAAAAAGTAAACATCCAGAGAATCAAACTAGAACAATGGACAGAACACTACAAGGGACTGCTGCAGGAGACGAGACCCGAATATCTGGCAGCCTCTCCGATAAGAGACATAGAAGTACATGGAGAGGAAGTAATCATCGAAAAAGAAATGATAAAGAATAATATTAAAAAGCTTAAATCCGGGAAAGCTAGCGGACCTGGGGGAATATATGCTGAAATGCTCAAATATGGATCAGAGAAACTAGTCGAAAATCTCACATATATTATTAGCCAATGCATAAACGGACATCCAGTACCTAATGATTGGAAACTTGCATTCATATCCTCAATACATAAAAAAGGAAACAAGCTGGATTGCAACAATTACAGAGGAATTTCAGTAACCAGTACTCTAAGTAGATTGTACGGTAGGATTCTTAGAGATCTAATAGAGAATGATTTTCATGAACAAGAAGAAGAAGAGCAAAGTTGGATTCGCGCAGGCAGATCTTGTAGCGATAATGTTTTTTGTCTTAAACAAGTAATTGAGAAAAGAAGCGCCAGAAATATAGAGACTCATGTTACCTTTGTAGACCTACAAAAAGCATATGATACTGTTCCAGTAGAAAAATTATGGACAGTGTTAGAGCAGACTAATATCAATTATACATACATAAAAGCGATAAAAGGACTACAAAGGGTCAAAATCTAAAATTAAAATTAGAAATCGACTTTCAAAAGAATTCCTGGTAACAAAAGGCTTAAGACAGGGATGTTGTATCTCTCCAACTCTTTTTAAAATATATACCGCAGTAGCTCTAAAAGACTGGAAACGTAAAGTGCACGGCATGGGAATACAACTTAACGACCGATTTACCATATACACGCTACAGTTTGCTGACGACCAAGTAATTGTGTCTAATGATAGGGAGGACATGGAGTATATGATGAGAAAGTTAACAGAAGAATACCAAAAGTGGGGATTAACAGTGAACGTGGACAAGACACAGTACTTATGTATTGGAAACGAACCCAGTGAGTTAGTACTAGAAAATGGACAAACAATATCTCCATGCAATGAGTATGTATACTTGTGTGTCACATTTGATAAGACAGGTACAGACTGTAAAGAATTGGAAAAAAGAATAGTAAAAGCAAAAAAAGTTATTGGATGTCTTAACAGTATTTTATGGAGCAGAGAGATAAAAAAGAATGTAAAATTTAACATATATGCAACAATGGTCAAAAGCACGCTGTTGTATGGAATAGAGACTTGTCGCGTAACAGAAAATTACAAAACAAAAATGGAAAGTGTTGAAATGGATGCAATAAGAAGATCAATGAGAATATCTAGAATAGATCCCATAAGAAATGAGATCATAAAAGAAAGAATGGGAATCGAGGGAAGCATAACGGATGACATCACTAGAAGGCAACTGGTATGGTATGGCCATGTACAACGGATGAACGAGGAAAGATTACCAAAGCAGGTCCTGGCAACCAATAGGGCGCAGAAAAAGAGGGCGTCCTAAACTAGAATGGCAACAGTCAATCCAAAGATCAATGAGTCAAAAAAATCTGACTGGGGATGACTGTCAGGATCGAATGAGGTGGAGAATAGGCGTCGGACAACGTAGAAAAACGTTCTAAACCGACATAGTAGTATTTAGACGGAAAGGGTCAAAAACTAAAACAGTTTAAGGAGAATATGCCAGGAATAGATTGGTTTTACGGCTTTGTTAACAGACGTCCAGAAATGACTGAGCGGTTTGCTCAAAATATTTAACGAGCCAGGGCGGCTATCACCAAGGAAACGATTATTGAATATTTTGACATCCTTAAAAAAATCACTGAAAATGTTCCTCCACAAAATATCGTTAATTACGATGAAACAAACTTGACGGACGATCCGGGGAATTCTAAAATGCTCTGTAGAAAAGGATCAAAGCGCGTGGAAAAAATAGTGGATTCCAGTAAAAGCAGCACTTCCTTTATGATGTCGGTCAGCGGTTCAGGGGTTCTTCTACCACCATACGTGGTTTATAAGTCGGTCCATTTGTACCCAACATGGATAGAAGGGGGGCCTGTGGGAACAGCTTTCAATCGAACCAAATCTGGATGGTTCGATTCTGCTACTTTCGATGACTGGTTCGATAGAATCTTGCTTCCTTATTTTAAGAATTTGCCTGGCAAAAAAGTGTTGATAGGTGACAACTTGGCATCGCACAAATCACTTCATGTCATCTAGTGTTGTGAAGAAAATAACATAGATTTTGTGTTGCTTCCACCCAATGCAACTCACATTCTCCAGCCTCTGGACGTCTCATTTTTTGCGCCGTTTAAGAAATCATGGCGATCAATTTTAATGGAATGGAAACTAAAAAATCGGGGCTGTATTCTTAAATCTGAGTTTCCCAGACTGCTGAAAGAGGCTATAGAAAAAATAGCAAATATAAACACCAATATTACCTCAGGATTTCGCACCTGTGGAATCTATCCACTAAATCCGCAGGCTGTTCTGGATAAAATTCCTGACACACTTGATGAGGCTGTTCCCCGTAAACAACATTGTACAGACGCTTTGAAACATTTTCTTCGAGAGAGCAGACTCGCTGTCACTCAGAGCGGCTCCCAAAAGAAGCGAGGAAAGAAGTTGGATGTTCCTGCGGGTAAAGGAATAACAGCAAAAGATATTATGGAATCTGAAACATCCCCGTCTGAGAGTGAAGCTGAAATGACAAAAGATGATAGCAGTGACAGCAATGGAAATCATGATGAAAACCGCAGTGATGAAAACATGGAAATAGAACAAGAAAAGATTATGGAAATGAGTACCGATGAGAGTGCAGAAATCGTTGAGAATGAAAAGCACATTAAAAATAAGGACTTTGTTATTGTAAAATTTCTATGCCCAAATAACAAGAAATATCGTTTTTTTGTAGGATGTGTTAGTGAGGTTCTCAAAGATAACTCAAAATCCATTTATTTGGTAAACTTTTTAAGGAAGCAAAACTCATCGAAAATGGGAGAATATTTTACTTATCCGCAAATAAAGGACGAGAGTCTTGTAGAGGGATACCAGATTATTAAAATACTCAAGGATATGAAAGATCTGAGACGCCAAAGATATCAGTTTGCTTTCCTAAAAAAATTTACAAAAATTCATCTAGAATAAATAACTTTTTAATTTTTTTTTTAAGTTTCTAGTTTATAAGTTTCTTGTTTATGTTTGAGTTGAAAATTAGGTAAATTTTTTTGGTTTAATTTTTGCTTTACCTCAGATTTTCTATTACAAAATAGGTCTAGAATAAGGTTATATACGTTATGAGTTTAATAGTTTTTTAAATAAATGGTATTTAAATGAAAATTAGGCATTTTTTTACTGATTACCCTTAAAAAATAAAGAAAAAAAACTTTTTTTTTAATCTTTTTGTCCGCCTTCGCTCTTAGGGGTGGCCGAAGAACACTTTCAGTGAGAAAAAAAAGCCTGTCCGCCTTCAAACCATACATAGGTGTGAAGGCGGACAGTCTTTAGGATAGAAAAAAAAAGGAAGGAGTGACATTTTGAAAAAAAAATTTAAGTAAAAATATGTTAGAAGGACGACAGATTCTAAATTATTTTTTTTTAGATTTTTTGACATATTTTTGACAGAGTTATTTAAAAAAAACATCCAAAATCGGCCGACTTCCCCCCAGATGACGGTACTTAAAAATAATATTGGATTTCTATTTGACGAGAAGTTATAGCAAAAACACTACAAAAAGTCAAATTTTTCTTTCTTCTAGTGGCGGATTTAAATAGTTACAGCTCGAAAACGAAACCGATGATCCCCAATTTCTTTGAGACGAGTATTTAGACGGCTTGGGCCCTAACATATCATAAATTCACCTCATTTCACGCATCCCGGTAAACACACTATTCCGTAGACAATTAGTAAACGTGTCATGCGTTGAATTATTTTTTTTTTGAAATAACCTGTTAGCTTATAACATAACCTATTATGCAAACATCACTCTAGAATAATTAAAGCGAAACACAGGTGAAGTTAATTTTGACCATGTATTTTTAGTTTCCTTTCTTTATATTTTATAAATCTCAGGTATATTTCCTGTATTTTTTTTATTATTTTGAGCCTCTCTATAGGTATGTGACGGAAACTATATGTCAAAAACTGATAAAATTCTTAAAAGGACTCTTTTACCAATAAAGTAAAGCTTATACCAGTTTTTTATTTTTATTTGGCGATAAGTTATTACAAAAAAACTACAAATGGTCATATTTTTCCATATTTCAGTGGCGCACATTTAAATAAGTATAGCTCGAAAACAAATCCTATGACCCCCCTAATTTTTTTTGGTAAAAATATCAGGAAGGTTTGTCCTTCAACATTTCTCAAATTCAGCTCATCTGACGCGTCCCGATAAACAATGTATTTAGTGCCCCCTCCTTTGGTATTCGAAATTGTAGTTTCAACACAGGCAAACGTTTTTATAAAGAGTAACTTTTCCTTCCAAACCCACAAATAAAAAAGTTTTTCCTCTTCCGAACTCTATTTCGAACAAGTACTGGGAATTGCCATCCAAACAGGATCAATCGCCCAGTTTCGCAAAGTTAGAGTTAAAGTTAAAGCATGTTAAACAATTAACGAAGAAGCTTAACTTTACTTCATTGTGCACTGTTTTACTATGTGCGCTATTTTCCGTGTGGGCTTTTTCGGTGTCCGCTTTTATCAACGTGCGCTTTATTACTTGTACGCTCTTTTGCTATACGAATATTTACTGTGTGCTTTTATCATATTCGATTTTTTCCTGTGCCCTCACCACTTGACCATTACGTCTCCCAGACTTTGGCCCCAGAACCGCCCTTGCCGTGGACACACTCTATATTTTTATGTTTGATCAAATCAATAAAAGTTTAAATTTAAGTTTTCGTTTTTGAGTAAGTGTTTGCTTCGAAAACCAAAAGTCATAAGCCTAACCTATTTTAGATGGACAATAATTAATGATTGATTTCTTCATGGATTAATTTTATTCATGAATTTATTCAAGTCCATTTTCTAAGCTAGTAAGGGAACGTCCTTAAATTACGTAACGCTAGAATTCAGGATTTTTGACCCCCCTCCCCCCTCGTAACGCATTTTCATGAAAAAACATATTAAAAAAACATTGAGTGTAACCAAAGGCCAAACCCCCTCTTCCGCCCTAGAGCATTACGTAATTTAAGAATTTAAGGACAGGCCCTAACACCTTTGATTTTAAAATTTGTTTTGAAGAACTTGGGTTTACTTTTATCTCAATTATTTTTACGGAATAGCATTTTTTGCGTAGTTGGGTTTTTTTACATGAAACTTTTTTGTTTTTTTTTCAATTCAAATAAGCTTTATTGTCCAAATTTTTACAGAAAATCTATGACAAAGCAAATCACAAATTTAAACAGTATAGAAAAAGCAAGATAAAAAATGATTACATCCAAATCGTATGATTTCACTAACCCAAGAGTGTTCTTAATAAATATCTAGCACAACATAATAGGTATTTAACATAATAAAAAAATCAAATAAAACGTCTAAAACTTTTAAAATGATATGATAAACTTTACCAGCATTACATTTATTAACTGGCTCAGCTTGCTAGGCCAGCTAATAAATGTTTAAAACAAAATATTTCAGTGTATCCCAAAATCGGTTTGCCCCTCCTTATTATTTTATCAAATAATGTCAACAACAGTGATATTGCTCCTTCAAATGCAATATACTTAGTTTAGCTTAAGAGCGTGACATCGGTTACATATATCAATTTTCTGCTCTAAATCACTTTGAAAAGCCATAATCCTGCCTTCGGGACACCCCATGACTTTAAAAGTGGCAAAAATGCCACTCGAAAATGGGGTCAAAAACCACTTTTTTCGCCTTAAATGTCTTCTTATATGGCAAGTTAAATATTTGATCGCATAAAATCCTGAAGGAGGAGTGCAAGGAGTGCTCAAATAATGCTGAAAATTGCTGTCTTGCCGAGCGGCCCGCTCACTGTCCTATTCAAAAATACCGTATAGGCAAAAATAAGTCCAGACAAAATCAGGTTGTTCCTCGGCACCCTGTAAAGTTTTTTGTTAAATTCTCATAACGTTTCGTTTTACAGTAATTGCTATGGTTTTTCATGAGATTTAAGTGAAATATTCTCCGACACTATCACGATATTTATCAAAATTTTTGAAAGACTAAATATCAATAAGAAGTTGAAATGGGTATTTTGAAAAAATAATTGTTGAAGATTCATACATTTTAAAAATAAATTTTACATTACATTTAACAAACTTTTGCTTGTTTAGTTAAATTTTAAGCTGATTTTTTTAGTGCTATTTTATGGAATTTTATCCTGGGTTAAGTAAAGTTATAAATGTATTCCCAAATAATGTTTTTGGATTTTAAAACCAATATTACACAGTTTTTTCCTATTAAGAGCAATGCACATCAAGGATGTCGGATTCAACTTTTGAAATAACTTAAGTACAAAAAAGTTGCACTGTCCTCGCTTGAATGAATAAACGAATCCTTAATCATACTTCAGGATTAACTGTGCGATTGCAATATTGTTGAAACTAAAATGTCTTTTGACGTTTAAACCTAGTCTGCTGTGTTACAGCAAAAGGGCGTATCTATTTTTACACGGTTTAAGGTAGGACCTACTTATATGTTTATTAAAATAAAAGCTTAACCCTTAAAAATTTGGGTTAAGCGAAAAAACCTTCATCACGCGGGTTTCTCTTGCGAGCCATCTGCGGAGCGTACGAGTGCTTCAATGTAGGTGAATAGATTTTCTGGCGAACGCTTAAAAAGGTTTCAGAATTCACTTTTGTTGAACAGCGTTTAACTATTTCCGTATTTCAGATTGGTGGAGACGACGCGACGCATTTCACACAATCTGACACATCACTTCTCACAAATATGAGAATAGCCCCCCTGCCTGGTGGCAATCCACATTCACTGCACTGCATTACCATTACTGGCCTCTTTCGCACCCTTTTGTTTCCTAGCCTAACAAGTTATTTTTTTTCGTTTCCTGTACTTACAGGTGTCTTTGAGTAATCCCCAGTCACTATTGAGTCTAGTTTAGCTTTCCCAAATATTAAATGCCATTTGACACACTGATTGTATAGTCTTTAGCTCAGGTCCCCTTCATACCGACCCATCTTGTTTAGGTAAACTTCTTCTGCAATTAAGTAGGCCTTTTGTAAGTTTGTATCTTAGCCCCTGTCTTTCTAACCAGTGACTTTCATCTTTTTTCTTATCCAGAATTATCGGCGTTAGTTATGTCGCAAACATTTTTTTCGCCCTTACATTATTTTCGCAGTTAAAAGCATCTTGGGGAAGAGTAAGTGGCTGCCATAATAAAAGATTTTGCCGTAAAAGCGCTTTTAAATAGTAAAATTTTTACTTTTGGTTTATAGGAGTGGTTTTTTTGCGACTATGTTATTTGACAGAGCAATAAAAATACGAAAACAAGATTTTTGCATTACAAATTAAATAATATAATAAAATTCGTTCATAAACATTTAGAGGGTTTAAAACTAACAAAAATAATTCCTAAAAATAAATTTACCCTTAATATTTATTGTTTTTAATTTGTTGGTCGTTGTTTTTCTTCTAACCTTTGTGAATCTGCGAGTGTCCGTCCGTCCGTATTTAGATTTATAATGTCACCGCTACACTTTGGAGTGCCAAACAAGTTTATCTATCCTGGTTTTGATTAAAGTTTAGATTTAATTATAAATTTACTTTACATTTAAAATACACTATAGAAAATATTTTCACTGCTCATAACAATTCAAATAAAGGTAAATTTAATTTAATTAAGGACTTAAATATAAACTTATACTCGTATATCCACGCTAAAGGCATATGCTTTTTGATGTTTGGACGTTAATTATTATTTTAACAATGGAATATATTAATTTGGACCACTTATAGTGGATTTTTGTAACCTTTGTGTTTTATTAGCTTTCAAACAAGTATTAAAATAAATGGATCTATGATGGATCTGATACCTTCCTAGCTAGCCTGTAAGCACACTTCAATTGAAGCCATGATATAGTATATATTATATAGTTATATATTATATCAGCCTTGAAAACAGTATTTTGTGAATATCTCAGAAACTAAAGCTCTTACAAAGTTTTTGGTTATAACACAAATTATTAAACAAAACGCAGTCTACGATATTCCGAAAACCGAATATAATTGCGTTAAAAAACACACACAAAGCCAAAAGTCTTTCATTAGCAGTGAGGCGCTGACTCGTGATGTAGGTTGACATTAGCACCCCGACATAAATTGTAATTTTGAAACATACTCATTTGCATCTCTTTTTAAAGCACAGCTTATTTTTTATTGCTGTCCAACTCATAGCGCTGCACAGTGGGCTCCCGGATCTGATTTTTGACCAAAATTAGAAAAATAGGTTTTGTAACAATATTTTATTTTGAAATGCGAAAGAAGTTTGTACAATCAAAATAGCGAATCCAAAATGGCGAAGTTTTCTATTTATGAACCCGTATGTATGAAATTTAGTGTTAATAGTCCCTAAATATGATTATTGACTCAAATTAAAAAAAAACATATTTACCAATAGGTTTCAAATTTGGAATTTTGGCGTGTCTAAAGTCGTTGAGTATTATTACGAAATCAAACTTAAAAATTATATGAGGGATCCAAAAGGGCAGAGTTTTCTATTTATGAACCGATATGTATCAAAATTGGAACTTTGGGGTGTGTAAAGCCGATAATTAAGATTTCTGACTCAAACTTAGAAAAAATATCATGGCGGATCCGAAATGCAGAACCTTTACATTTTTAAACCGATATGTATTATATCTGGAACTCTGCGGTGTTTAACGCCGCTTATTATTATTTTTTACTCAAACAAAAAAAAAACTTGCATGGCGGACCCAAAATCTTTATCCTATAGACTATCCTATATTTATAAACCGATTTGTGTCAAACCAGGTACTTAGGTTATTTAAGGTTAAAGCTCACTGTGTAATGTGCAACAAAGCTGCGTTGAAAAGGATGAGGAGTTTAAATAATAACATAAACTAAAAATCAAACTAAAAATTAAATTATTAAGTTAAACGGTATTATTCTTTGGATCTACCAAAAACTAAAAAATAATACAAACGTAACACTAACTTTGTAGCGGATAAGAACCTGCAAGTTTAAGGACTGCATTTTAAAGCGTCTACTTTTTTATACTAGTTTGTTAAAAGTCAGGTTTGGTCAACTGCTGGTGATTTGAAATAGAACCGTTTACATTAAAAGCTTTTTTACCTAATTTTTCTTTCATAAACAATCCACCTGTAAAAGTTTCATCTGTAATTTTTGGTTTTTGGGATATTGTAGTTGGTTTGTATTATGGAGTGACCATCTTTTTATTTGATTTTTAAATAAGTCTAAATATTTCTTTAAAATGACGTGTCACAATGAACTTTTAATTTTTTTATACATTATTTATATTTTGTGTAAATATATATTTTTCCATGTTTATTGGTTTAATTTAGCCTAAAGTGCTTTAAAAATATTAAACAAAAACTTTTGTTAAGACTAACATACGGGCAACTTGTGGCAGCAGATTTTAAAGTACAATTTTTGAAAAATATGTATACATACTCTTTATAAAAATAATATTTTTAAAAACATGGTTGATGAGGGAAGCAAAATTTTTGTCCAACATTTATAAGAAATCTATCTTTTTATAGAGTTTCAGAAATGCCACGCAAAAACCAATGTCTGTCCTGTCTACACATCAAAATTTGAATCAAAATGTACAGGTAGAAAGTCTAATTAGGGGAAAGGGGGGCAAAATGGGAGACCTAATTTTATAGGCTTATTTCTCCTATTAAATGGTCACCATTGCGTTCCTCATTTGGAATAAGTTGGCTAGATATGTTATTTTTATGTTCTACTTTTCAGTTTAAACAATTTAGAACTCCATGATACTTTTATTTTTGTAAAAAGATGCCTTTGGTAAAATGGGGTGCCTATGTGGCGAAACAGGCCGGGAGGTTGTGTAATTTAAAATCAATATTTTTGTAAGACCAGTTTTATTTATTAAAATACTGAGGGTGCAAACGTAAGTTGGGTTGAGTTTAGGTTGGCTGGTTCACCACTTACACCACTCATTCGAGAAATACCCAATATTTTGAGATAAGAAATTGAAAAGCGTAATTGTAAAGTTTATTGAAAGGAAATCAGTAAAAACGATGCATATAAAATATCTAAAGTGCACCTTCCTTAGTTTTCATCTAGTTGCAGTCGTTTTGGTCGCTTGGAAAATAGGAAAAACGGGAAAATTGTAGCACTCACGGCGTTTTTGTGCTTCTTATCGGTTTTCCGATTGCGACTCCTCGCGCAGACTCGCGCGTGTCTCGGTGCGGGGATAAGTCATATGCATATACCCCGCGAAATTTGAAATGAAAAATAATATTAAAATATAAAGGTAGCCAAAAGCTGGCAAATAATTCTTGCACCAACAAATACTAAACAAGTTTAAAATACTTATATAATATATATATATATATATATATATATATATATATATATATATATATATATATATATATATATATATATATATACATTTTATAATAATTAAATTTAGTAACCAACTCATCGCTGTCGACTCTCCTACACGAATTTTGCTTCAACTTTTTGCAAAGACAACATAAAATACGACTTTTAGTAATGCTATGAAAAAAATTTTTTTGGGCAAAATGGGGTATAGGTTACTAGGTATAACAAGGTACCCCATTTTGCCCCAATGAAAAAACCCCGTTTTGCCCCAAACCACCAGTTAAATTCAGTCACAAATCATACATAGTAAAGGACGAATTTTACGGGCGATGCGTTTAATTATAAATAATACATAAACCCACTAATTTTTCAACGTAAACAAAATTTTAGAAGTCTGTAAAAAATGTACTTACCGTCACAAAATGCGCACGATATTTTTACAATAAGCAGCGCACAACATCACATTGAGCAAAAACCAACTTAAGCTCAGCCGACCGGCACCAATCATATTGCAGAGAGTTGAACCAGTCATAAGGATAAAACATCTGATATTATGAGGTTTCATTTTTGCGCAATTTACTTAAAACTGCGATATCCCGTTTTACCCGCGTACCCCATTTTGCCCCCCCTTTCCCCTACCTCTTTTTACAAGATTTATTTTATGCGAATTTTATACAACATAAAATATTGTCGTAAAATGCCTTAAAATCTGGATCAAACCGCCATACAAATATGGTAATTTAACTTCTAAAAAATAACTGAAAGTTACGTCAATTAAATCATAGTTGTTCAAGGCCTGCTGGACTATCTACTCTTTTTAGTAAAGGTGTTTAGAAGTTTCAGTATATTTTTAATTTAACCCTTTTTGGCCAAAAAATAGGTCCGCGAGCCCACTGTGTGCATCAGAAAATCGACTGACGTTGATTGTTAAAATGGCATGACTGTTTTAGATTGGGTGCGACCGTCCCACTACTTTGAGTTAAAAAGAGAGAATAAGTAGCTGGATGACAATGTGTGAGTTTAGTAAATAAAACGAGTAGACCACGGTTTAGTTATTAGACTCATGTGTGTTTAATATTATTAAGCGCCCTTACTGATACATTAGTTTAGAAAGAGATGGTAAATAATCGGATAATAATGTATAAGTTCAGTCAATGACACGATAACATTAGTTGGTGGTACGTTCCGAAATCATATTTTGTGTCGGAGTGCCGTGCGTCGTCACAGTCAGCGCCTTGTTGGAGTGTCGAACACTATTTTACCTGAAAATTTAATCAAAATCGGTTTAGCGATTTAGGAGCTATCGTGTTACGGACAAAAAAAATATACACACACACATACACACACACCTACACACCCACACACACACACACACAGACAGACAACACGACGATATTGCTAAGATAGGTCAAAATACACCCAAATAACACATTTTCGGCGTTATCTCAAAGACAATTTTTTTCGTCGAAAATAATGACCTTCTCTAGCCATTGCTGCACGGGCTAGGAAGGAAAAAATGCGTTTAGTAATAGTGGCGACCCGTGACTTGTCAAACTGGTGAAGGGGACGCAAGTGGCTTAAAGGTATAGGGGTAATGGATTTTTCAAGCAGTACTTAACTGAGTTTGTAATATTCGTTTTACCTAAAATTGCAAATCCAGTGCAAGAATTCTTATGTTCTCTGGAAGTTTCATGTTTTCTTATTTTCTTGGAAGATGGTGCAAATGTTTTACACCCGGGAAACAGTACAACAATTTGGTTAAATCACAATCGCAAATCCAGATATTTTTCTTATAGATGTCTATAGAAAAATGACGCGTGAAACTTGTGTTTTGTTTTTTTTTAAATATTTTTTTTTATTTATACTGGGACTTCCATCCATTCAGGATCAATAGCCCAGTTTGACAAAGTTCGAGCAAGGTTAGAGCATTTTTAAACAAACACAAACAACCAAGTACCTAGCCAGGAATCGAACCCGGACCACCAGTGTGGAAAGCAAACATTGCTACCACTACACCACAACGGCGACTTCTGTTTTGTGTCTTTGACTAACTTGAGTTAGGTTTAGATCCGGTAAGGGCCTATAGTCTAGTCAACGAGAGGGTTGTAGAGTGCATGAAGGGGGGGAGAATTTTTCTCTCCGGGGATAGGTTAAGGGTAGTTAGGACATTAACATATCAAAAGTCCCCACCTCTAGCCCCCCCGCTTCAGTGGCGGAGAGGGGTAAAAATGTGCAATTTATCGGTTTTTTGCCTATAACTCGATTACAGCGCGGTGTCAAATAAAAATGTTATATTAAAAATTAAAGAGCATTAAATTCCCTACAAAATTGGTATGAACTTTAACTGTAACAGATTTTGAGATAGTGGCAACCAAAATCCGTTAATTTTTGAAAAACACATTTTTGTCCCATAGTTTTATCAGACTTGTTCATCTAACACTTTTGTTTTCAATTTTAGACAAAATCTTGAATAACCACAATGTGTTGCATTTAATTTTAATTTTTTTTTATTTATCTTTAAATATGTGATCATAAATTAAAAAATACAGGTGTTTTAGTTTTAAGTTGATATTTCTGATTTTCTACAAAACACTATATAATTGCTTTTACTATGATCTTCTTAATCATCATCATCATCAATATGAGTCTTCGGTCAAACTATTGACTTTAAGGGCACTAGGACGGGAGTAAATTAAAGAGATAAGTATTATTTGAAAACAAACTCAGGGAAAAATGTTCCCACTCCAGTTGGAATCACAATTGAAATATTATTATTATTATTAAGGTTTATAAATTTATTGAGCTAGCTAAAAAATTAAATACCTAGTCATTGATAGTTAAGTTTTTATAAGTCACGTATAATAAGAACAAGTTTTAGATTGATTTATATCAATTACCCTTCTATAAGGCATTCTCAACATATTTTTGCAGCTACATTTGATGCTGCTGTAGTGAGTTACGCATGTACAAAAAATCATCTGTAAATTTTTTTTTGATGCCCCTAAATATTTGGTGAACTGGAACTATACAGTTTGCTTTGGATTCCCAACCCCATAGTTCTGGAGCTAGCTAATTTGATAACCACAGTTGTACTTACTTGATAATATCTTTGAAGTTTATGTTGTTTTGTTGTTAACACACTTGGAAAATGAGAGTAATCAAGTAAAATTTGGATAAAGGTGATGTGAAAATGCTTGCTTTTTGGGTTTCTGCTGCAATAGTTTCATATTTCCCTCTGATTTTATAAATTACAGGAAATCTGTGGGCATTTAGGGAACTTTCATTTGACGAAGAGTTATACCATTTATGCAGGTATTACCGAGGGTATTACTCTTAAGCAAGTTCTACTTCAGCAGGCAAAGAGTGGGGATTGTAAAACACCACCTAGCTGGTTTTTGGATGTTAGGGATTTTGTGATAAAGCTTTACAAATCCTAGCTGACCCCTCCAAAATGCGCCTGATGTTCAATCGCAATCAGTAAAAGCATGCAGAAACAATATTTCTTTTAGTCCTAGCTGCTGCATTTCGTAGATAGAATATGCTATTTCTGCTTATCTCTGACAGGATTTATAAACAAAATATTGTGGTCGGGTGGAGTATTTACGACCTTGATTAGCGAAAAATCTATATTCTACAATGACGGCTGCATGGAGTTTGGAATTGCAGTGCTCACAATATCATGTGATGCTTGCAGCGTTGTGATTATGCTTTATTAAAGTTTTTCCTTAGTAATTTTATAAGACACTCTGTTTTTAGTATTGGAAAAAAATTCCTGACTTACACTAATTAGACTATCAAAAGTTAAATAAACTGATTTTTTCAGACAATAGCGTCTTTTTTTGTTTAGCAGCCTTATTACTCAATTTTTAATGTTATATCTATTAAAAACAATCTTAGAGAATTTAATTGATTTATTTCAATGCTCTCAGAAAACAACAGAGCAAAACTTGCCTGAATAATGGGTCGTGATGAATTTGACTTATCTATTATAAAGGCTGGTTATTTAGGTCGGTTTATTAAGTTGGTTGGTAAGGTTGGTTGAATAATTGAGGATCCTCTTTGCCACAAAATTATATGTCGTAGAAAGACCACATCAAAAATTTACAAAAAGTGCTCTAATTTTGGATCCGCCACTGTCTTTAATTTTTTTTATAGTAAAATACAGTCGAACCTCTCTAACTCGAACCTCTATAACTCGAACCCCTCTATAACTCGAACCTTTTAAGCGGTCCCTGCACTTTTTAAATTTATTTTAACCTATGTAACTCGAGTTTCTATAACTCGAACTCTCCATAACTCGAACTGTTTTGGTTGTCCCTTCAGGTTCGAGTTATAGAGGTTCGACTGTACGTTTATTCAGTTTATTTTGATCAAATGTATCATTCTTGAATAATACAAAAAAATAATTTAAAAAAATTGTAATTGTGAAAATTGAGAAATCTGGTTAAAAATTTCAATTTACTGTACCTGTTGATATGGTATAGATAAATTAGTAAATGCTCCATATTTTGTAAGTAAATTGATTGGTTCACAGCTTTCACATTAAAAAATTTCTTCTAAATTTAAAAACAAAAGTGTTAGCTGATAAGTTTGATCAAAAATAAGGGACAAAAATGTGTTTTTCAAAAATTAACGGATTTGGTGGCCATTATCTCATAATCAGTTGCACTTAAAGGTAAGGTGGGTATTACCATTTTGTGGGGAATTTATTGATCTTTAATTTTTAATTAAACATTTTTTTGTACAACGCACCGTAATCGAGTTATAGGCAAAAATCCGAAAAACGGCACCTTTTCACCCCCTCCGCCACTGAAGCGGGGGGCTAGGGGTGGGCCCTTTTGATATGTTAACGTCCTAACTACCCTAAACATATTCCCGGAGAGAAAAATTCTCCCCCCCCTCCATGCACTCTACAACCTCTTAATGGCCATTCAGTGACTGAACTACTACCCAGTTCTTTGATTTTGAATTTATCTTTAAAAGAAATACTGAAAAAATTGCTTTAAGTAATATTACTGCCACAATTTATTATCAAGATCGATAATAAATGTTATCAAGATCGATCAAAAAAATTCGCGGTAAATTATAACAGGACTAAAAAAGCAAAACGATATGAATCAGATACAAAACTACCGTCTTACCATGTTATATTAATCAGAATGGCCCCTAACATATTTACAAGCGGACCGAACCGCAATTTTCTGTGGACTGGCCGCAAAATAATTGCGCCTTCCTTTGCATTAAAACAGACTCGCGGCTACAGGCCACAATGCACTTTGGCTCCTTCGATTTCGAGGTTATGTTAATTGTTTTATATTTGTTCAAATAGCCTGGAAGTGTTTGAAGTTTGAAGTCCCTTCCAGTTTTAAAAATTAGTCCGTGTTTTATATTTGTCGTGTAGTTAGTTCGGTCAAATTTATTTTGTGTTATTGTTTCAATTCATATAAAAATACATCGACCTAAAAATATGGAATGTACCGAGTGCACTTACTTGATCAGTTTTTCTTCAAAGTCTCATTTAAGAGCTCATTTATTATTATCACACATATACCATACTATAGTAGTGTGAGCTTTGATGATCCTAATTTTTTCGAGAAAAAAAATGTTGCTCCGATGTCAATATTTTTTATATATCTTTGCGTTTCAGATTATTTTGAAACTTTTTTGTTGCGCCGTCTGTCTGTCTGTCTGTCTGTCTGTCTGTATGTCTGTAACGACCAACGCGCATAACTCAAAAACCGCTTGCCTGATTTCAATGAAATTTGGTACCTAGGCTGGGTCTTGGGTCAAGATGGTGCCGTTTAAAAATGAACAAAATCCACCAAACACAAGTCAAATAAAAGGGTGGGGGTAGACTTCAAAAATTAGAGTTTAAGTGAAAATATGGCATGTGTGATATCAAACGAAAGGTAATTGAGTTCGCAGTTAAACAAGATACATTTTAGTTCTTGTTTTTTTAAGGGTGGGGGTAGATTTCAAAAATTTGAGTTTAATTTAAAACATGGCTTGTGTGGTATCAAACGAAAGGTAATTTCGTCTGGAGTTGAATAAAATATATTTTAGTTTTTAGTTATATTATAACTATAGTACCTAGTGTGAGCTTAGGGGCCCATATATTGGCAGAGTATTTTTTAATGGAACTGTTTTGGATTCCAGTTTCCTACTATTTCAGATAAACTCAACACAATTGCACCAAAAAAGACATTCAAATGTGTTGCAGTGTGTAACAAATGTTCAAAACGGTTTGCTAAATATTCTAATTTAAAGGGGCATGTCACTAAATTTCATCCAGGTTGGTATATGGTTATATCCAAGGGTATATCTAATATATGTTTTATTTTTTACATTTTTGTTGTTAGTTAATGTTCATAGAGTGACTACCGGTAACTACAAATATTGTGTTCTCATTGATGGTACTTATTAAACCTACTTAATAATATGTGGGCATTTTTAGTTTTGTGTTTCCCAAAATCTTTTTTTAGTTTAGCTAATAGCTTAAACATTTCACATTTTGTTTATTTTTGTTTTATATCGAATCTTCATTATAAATGTGATTTAATTATATAATACCAAATTTTTCATAATTCTAGATCTAGCTTGGATCCCTATAGTTCTGAGCTTAAGTCACTTTTGTCTGCATTTTTTCGTACCGTAATGATACTTGGTACGAATATAGTACAACACTTTAGTATTATTTTATTGGCTTAACTGAATACCGGTGTCCCATTAAAAAAAATGTGTTTTTTTATCATAGTTTAACTACTCGTCATTTGATTTTCTTTTCGTTCATCACCATCGTAAGACAAAAAATACCACAACTTTGTCAATTTAACCGACCCTGTAGCTCTAATATTAACGAAGTAAGTAATAGTGGCGACTTAACTCTTAACACCCTGTACATTAAAATTCAAAAATTCCAGAAACCCCATTTTTACTTAATTTATCAAATTTTATTCAGTTAGGCTTGATTAGGCGTTTTTAATATTCTCTCTCGTAGATCTCAGAACAGGTATATTTGAGGTCTCAGTTTTTGACATATCATGTGAACAGTTTGACGTTTTGACTTAATTTATATCTATTTTCGTTTAGAATACGAAATTACCTAGAAATCGATATCCCACACGACCACTTTAGATGAAATAAGATTTTAACTATGTCTGTCCTCCTTCCTTTTGCTCTCCCCCCCCCCCCCTTAAAAACCCGTTTTCAAAACTTAACTTTTTGTAAACTTTTTGGATTTACAAGCTATAAGGGGAAACAAACAAAAAACTGTACTCGAAATGAGTTTCATATTTAATTTATATATTTTTTCTTGCCCACCTCAAGTACGCACCTGTATCTGGGCCCTGCACTGGGTTCCATCGGAGCACCACTTCTAAAATGGCATCTCTAGGTGTCTGCTACCTCTGTGCCAAATTTCATTACGGTACGCAAAAATGCAGACAAACCCCAAAATTTCCCTCGTAGGCCCCGAACTACTACGAATTTTAAAAATATACGTTCAAATTATCCCGCGGAATCGAAGGAGCCAGAGTGCATTTTGGCCTGTAGCCGCGAGTTTAAAACAGCGGTATGACCTCCAAATTGGAAATATTCAATTTTTGGGTGATTTTGATATAACTTGGCATGCTGTTTAAGGACTCCCTACGAAGTTAGGAAAAAACAGTGATTTGCTCGGCGTCGCATTATAGGTAGCGTCGCGACGCCCTAAATGTGAAGATTGATAGTAACCTACTTTTTGTCAAATATCTCAAAAATGGTAATTTGCAGGTCAATTTTGTTTTCAGTTTTATGCAGCCGGTTGATGTATCTATTTACCGCTCTATAACAATCTCAACAAATATTTTTAGTTTTTTTATTAAAAATTTTAGAAGTGAAATTTTCACCAAAATTTAAATTTGCAATTTTTAAAATTTTTGGATTATTTGCTTACCTCGAACAAAGTTTAGTGGTTTTTTTTTTATTTGTCAAACACACTGTGTTTTTTTTATTACAATCTAGTCAGTAAGACTAATTAGCAATTTTGTTTTAACTTAATTTACTAGAAAAGTCAGATTTAAACTTAGGGTTCACTCAACAGTTCTCCCCGCTTTGTTTAGTCTGTAACTCACAATTGTGTTGTGTTTATAGCATTATTTTGTTTTATGTGTAATTCACTTAGTTTACTAGCTCAAACGGCTTCACTCTTTTTAGTCGTCGAACTAGCATAGTATTGTCTAGAAGCTGAATTGCTTCCACATTCACATGCCGATGGAGTCTATCTTCATGGCTTTTTGCGTACTTTTTTATAGTCTCTGCTACAGTTTCGATTTTTAGATCTCGATGAAGGTCACTATTTCGAACGTACCAAGGTGCATTCACAATGTTTCTTAATACTTTATTTTGAAATCTCTGTACAACTAGAATGTTACTCTCTTTAGCACAACCCCATAGTTGAATACCATATGTCCATACTGGTTTCAGTATTTGTCTATAAAGCAGTAACTTATTATGAATTGTTAAATTGGACTTCCTTCCAATTAGCCAGTTCATTTTTCTATACCTTATCTCAAGTTCTTCTTTTTTTTTCTTAACATGTGCTTTCCAGCGCAATTTGGCATCAAGTGTCATACCTAGATATTTTGCCTGATTCGAATATGGTACTGGAATGTTGTTAATTGTTATTTGTATGTGATTTATATTTTTGTTTGTAAAATCAACATGAATTGATTTGGTTTGATTTAATTTTATTCGCCACTTTGTGGTCCAACTGTGAATTTGGGTGACTGCATCCTGAAGTTTTTCTATGCATTTTTCAATAGATTTTTCTACCGTCAATAAACCAGTATCATCGGCAAATGTTGCTAAGTGACAATTTTCTGGCTTTGGGATATCACAAGTGAATAATAAGTATAGATAAGGGCCTAGTACGCTACCCTGGGGCACGCCTGCTTGAATTTCTCTTAAATTTGAGTATGAGTCTTCCTGTTTTACTCTAAAATGTCTATCAGATATGTATGATTCCAAAATATCCGAATATTGTTTTGGCAGAAACCTTTTTAGTTTAAAATTAAGGTCTTCATGCCACACTTTGTCAAATGCTTGTGCTACATCTAGAAAAACTGCAGAACAAACTTTTCCCTCTTCTAGTGCTTTTTCTATTATATTAGTAATTCTGTGTACTTGATCTATCGTGGAATGCTTGTCTCGAAAACCAAATTGATGAGATGGAATAATTTCTTGTCTTTCTATGATGGGTTTTATTCTTTTAAGCAATAATTTTTCATAGAGCTTGGATATAATTGGCAGCAAAGATATTGGCCTGTAAGATGACACGTCATGGAGTGGTTTTCCCGGTTTTGGAATCATGATAACTTCTGCAACTTTCCACAGTTTAGGTACATACCTAAGCCTAAAAGACGCATTAATTAGGTTGCATAGTTTTACGATAGCTTTTCTGGGGAGTTGTTTTATGACTACCCCGTTAATAAGATCATACCCTGGGGCTTTTTTCGAATTAATATTTTTGATTTCTGTTAATATTTCTTTTGGTGATGTAAGCTTAATATGGTCCTTGATTTGATGGGGTTCATTTAAATGAAAGTGTTCATCTGGTGCTTAGTGGGGCTGAAATATTTTTCTAAATGACTTGCAAAAATATCTGCTTTTTCTTCGTTACTCCTTGCCCACTGGTTGTTAGATTTTCGTATGGGTGAAATTTGGATAATTGGTCTTTTAAAATCTTTGGTTGCTTTCCAAAGGGAATAGTCGGTATTTTTATCATCTGTAAGTTCATTAAGAAAATGGTTAATAGATTCATTTTTTATTACTAGAATTTCTCGCCTAATGCGCTGCGTCATGTTGTTGAGATTTGTTTTGTCCCGAGGATCACGGCTTTGTTGCCACTTTCTTCTTAGTTTTCTTTTTTCCAATATAAGGTCTCTAATTTCCTTTGGATAGTTTTTCCCTTAAAAATTCTCTTTGGTTTTGGACTGTTTTCCCAAGCTGCTTGTTGAATATTTGTAACAAAATAATCAACTTCTTTATCGATTTGTTCTGGCGTTTGCAATTGTACTGATAGGTTTATTTTTTCTGACAGACTTTGTTTAAAACTAATCCAGTCAGTCAGTTTATTAACTAGTGAGATATTTGCTTCTTTCTTTATTATGTTTTTACTAAGAGTTAGAATAATAGGTGAATGATCTGAGTGTAAATCAAAACTTTCGTCTATATCTACAAAACTTAAAGATATATTTTTTACTATAAAAAAATCAATTAGATCTGGAATTTTTCCTGGATCTGTTGGATAGTATGTGGGCTTACCAGTTGATATCGGCTCACATTGATATTCACTAATAGCTTGCAAAAGTTCTTTTCCTTTAGAATTCTTTAGTCTAGATCCCCAGTAGATATTTCTGCATTAAAGTCACCTCCAATTATAAAACGGTTTCCTAATTTTCTGAGAAAATTAAGATATTGATTTTTCTTTAGTAAGTGCCTTGGTGGTATATAGACAGCACTTATGACTAATGTATATGTTTTGGTTTTTACACTTACTAATGTAGCTTGAATCTCTATGGTTTTATATCCCATCTCCTCATAGTGTGATATATTTTCTTTAATTAGTACAGCACTTCCCCCATGTGCAGTATTGCTAGGGTGAGTTGTATGATACACTTTATAACCTTTAAATTTAATGTGAGACTGGTTAGTGAAATGCGTTTCTGACACAAGACAGACGTCAATTTTTTCTATGTCTAGAATAACTTGCAAGTCTTGCTGATGTTGCAAGAGACCATTGGCATTCCAAGCTAGGATTCTAAGATTACTGACCATTTTGAGGCATATTGGTAGCTCCGTTATTGCTACTTTCTAGTTTAGTTAATCGCTCATCAAGTTTGTTCAATTTCTCCAAAATTAATTGTAGTGTTTGTTCCATAGTATTTTGACTACTGATATTAATATCAGGTATAGTAGCTGTTGCTGCTACTTGGCTGTATGTCCTTGTCACAGAGTTTTGTGTGACTGTGTTTCTTGTCTGTTGGTTTTGTCTATTTGTACTCACGTTTGGTATGAGATTCGGTTTCTTAGGTTTATTTTTCAATTTTTGTATTTCCTTAGCAACAAGGCATCCTCTGTAGTTAGCAGGATGCTTGCCTCCACAGTGGATGCATTTTGGCTCAGATTCTTTTGGTTTGGGGAATTCTACAGTAAGATGTTTCCCCGTGCATTTTACGCAACGTGGTTCTTTAGCGCAATATTTTTGCGTGTGTCCATAAGATTGGCATCTTTTGCATTGAGAGACTAACTTTGAGGTTTTTAGTGCTTTTATTTCCCCTTCAATCCCAAGGATACTGGAAATTTCAAAATTTTGTTGATATCTTCATCGTGGCTAAATGTGAGCATAAACATATTAAGAGGTTGTATTGTTCTCCATTTAAGTTTGTTGCTGGCCTCCAGTGCCTTAAAACCTTTTTTTTTGTAGATCAGCTACAATTTTTTGTGGGTCACATGAGAAGTGTAGCTTATTCGCTATTACTCTAATTGGCCTTATTTGTTTGTTTTCGTATGAGTGCCATTGATGCTTTATTTCATTAAGCATTTTAGTAACCAGCCGATAGCTGTCTGCGTCTTGTACATTTATTTTAATATTTTCGTTATTTAAAACTTTTATTTTAACTCCTTGTATGATATTTATCTTTTCATAAATATCATTAAAATTATTTACGCCATTTATCATAATCGGTGGAGGTAATGGAGCTTTTTTAACCTTAGTTGGGGGTTCTTCATTTTGTGTTTTATTGGAGGGCTCTCCAGTGCCCGAGCTTTGTTGTGGTGGTGAGAGTGAAGTATCCATTCGACGTTTTTTCCAACCTTTTCCTTTTTGTCTGATCCACTCAGTTTCTCTTGCCAGATCGTCCTCATCAGTAATGTAGTCCATGTCAGACTCTTCTTTTTTAGTGACTTTTGTCTCTAAATCTGCAAATTTTCTTTGCATACTTTTCAGTTGACTTCGGAGATAATCCACTTGTACACTAAGTGAATTTTTTTTCGTTTTGGGATTTTTTCCATTCGCTATATAAAACTTCTTCATTTTGTGTTCTAGCATGGCTATCCTGAAATAATTCGGCATTATCCATTTTTTCTTGATTTTGTTTGGGCTTTTCGCTAATTTTTAAAACAAGTTTCACAGGTGATGGTACACTTTTTTTGCTTTTAAACATGATATATTATTTATAATACACATTGTATATAGATTTTTAACACAGGTATTTCGCGCGCGATGTTTATTGTAAAAAGTTTAGTGGTGATTTTGATCTCGAATAATAATTATTGTATTTTTTGAGTTAGCCTATCACAATGTGCTTAAATTTATATATTATCTTTACACGGAACCGCACAAAAAAATACCAAAATTAGCAATATCGCGTTTTGTAAGAAATTTTTAAAAAATGCTCTTAAGATTAAATAATATTTTTTAAGTGTTACTGCTAATTTTTTTATTCTTATTTCTTGTCAAATATTATTAAAACTTAATAAAATTATTTTAAAAAATATTGCGGTAAATGTAAAGTGAACGGGTATCTAATAAAAAAATTCAAACTTAAGTAATGCTATGTAAAAAAAAACATTGGATTTAGGGCTCAATTTAACATCTCTTCATTTGTGTGCCTCGGATTTCTATATTTTCTGGGTGATTTTGATCCTCCAAAGGAATTAGTTATATTAAGAAAGAGGCTTTCAAAACCTGTATAATTTTACAAAAATCGTGCCGGAGTTTTTATGCCAAACATACTTAAAAATAGCACTTTTTAAAAAATTGTCGAAATTCCCAAAAATACAACATTTACATTAAATATCGTTTTACAAATGACAATTTTATAATGTTTAAAATCATACAGCCATACCAAATTTAAAGAGAACCTTAATTCTCAAAAACGGAACCAAAATTTTTATATTTAGTAGAGGTGCCGACTACAAAAACTTTAATTATTTGCTGTCAAAATATTAATATGTTTTATTTCTCAAAATGCTTTGAATTTATATAGAACCTTAGAACGTACAATACATTTAAATAACTGAAGCCCATAACAAGACCCTCTCTAGATATTTAGGCGCCCTGGGCGAAACAGTAAATTGACGCGCCTATACTCATACTCCTAAATACATCTAATCCGGCTACTCTAGATGTACAATTTAGCACCTTTAGAGCTCTGATTTGGCGTCCCTATGATTGAGCGCCCCTGAGTAGAAGCCCGGTCTGCCCGTGCCTACTACGGGCCCTGCCCATAGACGTACTAAAGGGGTCTAAAGTTACAAAAAATACAAATACCAAATAAATTACTGGCTGGCTAGATCAGCGTGTACCTATATATACCATATTAGTTCTAGGGTAAAAATATTATAAAAAGACAATTTTAGGAATGCTTTATATAGGCAGTAATTTTAAAGCTTTATTTGTAAAATGTTGGCATACTTCCCATAATGCCTGTAATACTGAATTTGAAATTAAGCATCGCGGAGGCGTCATTATGTTTCCTCCCAATTTGTTGGTCACCTGAGTTACTACTGATATACTTATCGACCTTAAGGAAATCCTACTCTATGCAATACCACCTCTAAAGTATTATTTCAAGTATCTCATAGTTAATGGCTCCAAGTAATTAGAAATCTGATGGCTTGCAACAAATGTGTCAAAAACAATGCAACACATTGTGTCATTATCTTTTTGGTGCGTTCGTAGAGAAAAAAATCAGAATCTTTTAATAAAATTTCACAACAAAACTTTTTTAGGCTTCTTGGTAAGTTACATTTTTTTTATAAAATTAGCGGAGTTTATTATTTCATAAATATCTAAGTTAATAAGTATTTCTTTTCTATTTCGGTAATTATAAATTTTTGAATGTTTAATTACATGTTTTTATAATTATTAGGTTTAGGTCCGGGGCTGGAGTATTGGCCGCCTATTTTGATGCCTCTCCTGATCATAGAATTCTTTAAAATGTTATATAATATATATATATATATATATATATATATATATATATATATATATATATATATATATATATATATTGATGCACTCGGCGTTGGCACCTCGGCGTTACGTCAACATTTAAGCCTTGTGATTGCTGGTGGTTATTATTAGATTAATAATATTCGCGTTGGGCTGTGGCGTGGGCAAACACATCATTCCTGTATATGGTTATCCTGTTTTAAACGGCTTAACTAATTACCACAATTTCATTTTTATTAAATTTATTGTTACGGATAAATAATTTTTTAAAAAATTCTGTCATATCAATCATGTCATAAACATTGCAAACCCAAAAATATATAAATTAAGATAATGTATTAACTTTTTTTTGCATTCCATAGAGTGTATTTTGGACAATTTCCTTTTAATGTTTATCGGATCTATGTGTAGAATTTTTGACAGTAAGTAAATCATTGTTTAACAAAAATTGTATTTAGGACTTTCAAGCTATGCAACTTTTCTGAGATCACAAAACCTCAAAACGTGTTTTTCAAAAAAAATAACAGCAAGTTTTTCTATAATGAAAGTATAAATGTTCGGTTTTTTATATACAGACAGTACATTGTCACCATTAATCTTTTATTACAAACTTTTGCAACCTTTTAAAGTTGTAGTATTTCCTAAAGTGTCCCTAAATAAAAGTAAAACGTTGTTACCTTATATTTAATATTTAAATTTAGTTAGATAAAGCTATTGTTGCTTGTAGACTTACGCCATACTTCATCACCTTAATAAAACCGGCAACAGTGCCTGAGGTGGCAGGAAATAGCACATATCCAAAGGTTGTATATCGGTCTGAGGTCTGAACGTATTCCACGTATTTATCAAATATTTGAAAAAAAATTATTTACCCCTCTTTTGAAATTCTGGTAAAGGAACTTCCCCTCATGTCATATATGTACCTATATATGGTCTAACACCACTAGAAATAGGTGAGGTCAGGTCGTCATATCCTTAACGCCGAGGTGCCAACGCCGAGTGCATCAATATATATATATATATATATATATATATATATATATATATTATATAACATTTTAAAGAATTCTATGATCAGGAGAGGCATCAAAATAGGCGGCCAATACTCCAGCCCCGGATCTAAACCTAATAATTATAAAAACATGTAATTTAACATTCAAAAATGTATAATTACCGAAATAGAAAAGAAATACTTATTAACTTAGATATTTATGAAATAATAAACTCCGCTAGCGATATTTTTGAAATACCGGTAATTTTATAAAAAAATGTAACTTACCAAGAAGCCTAAAAAAGTTTTGTTGTGAAATTTTATTAAAAGATTCTGATTTTCTTCTCTACGAACGCACCAAAGATAATGACACAATGTGTTGCATTGTTTTTGACACATTTGTTGCAAGCCATCAGATTTCTAATTACTTGGAGCCATTAACTATGAGATACTTGAAATAATACTTTAGAGGTGGTATTGCATAGAGTAGGATTTCCTTAAGGTCGATAAGTATATCAGTAGTAACTCAGGTGACCAACAAATTGGGAGGAAACATAATGACGCCTCCGCGATGCTTAATTTCAAATTCACTATTACAGGCATTATGGGAAGTATGCCAACATTTTACAAATAAAGCTTTAAAATTACTGCCTATATAAAGCATTCCTAAAATTGTCTTTTTATAATATTTTTACCCTAGAACTAATATGGTATATATAGGTACACGCTGATCTAGCCAGCCAGTAATTTATTTGGTATTTGTATTTTTTGTAACTTTAGACCCCTTTAGTACGTCTATGGGCAGGGCCCGTAGTAGGCACGGGCAGACCGGGCTTCTACTCAGGGGCGCTCAATCATAGGGACGCCAAATCAGAGCTCTAAAGGTGCTAAATTGTACATCTAGAGTAGCCGGATTAGATGTATTTAGGAGTATGAGTATAGGCGCGTCAATTTACTGTTTCGCCCAGGGCGCCTAAATATCTAGAGAGGGTCTTTTTATGGGCTTCAGTTATTTAAATGTATTGTACGTTCTAAGGTTCTATATAAATTCAAAGCATTTTGACTACGTACGCTTTATCAATATATATATATATATATATATATATATATATATATATATATATATATATATATATATTGATGCACTCGGCATTGTCACCTCGGCGTTAAGGATATGACGACCTGACCTCACCTATTTCTAGTGGTGTTAGCCCATATATAGGTACATACAGGGTGTCATTAAAAGTTTGTAACAAACTTTGACAGGTGAGAGTACACATAAAAATAATAAAAAAAGTTCATATGAACATAGGTCCTAAAATGCATAGTAGGGGAGCTATGGGCACCAAAAGGGTTAATATCGAAAATGGTTTTTTTATACGGCAACTTTAAAAAGCTATGGATATTTACAAAAAATTGCAAATGTTAATTAATTTTGATCCTTCACATTGTGATAAGGTAAAAAAGTAATTACTTAACTCAAAAGGGTACTTTTGGTAGGAGTGGGGGATTGTTTTAACAAGAATTTTTTTTTGTATTGCATTTTTTTACATTCTGAGTTCATTTTTAAAAACTACTCCCTTTTTTAAGTAAAAAAGCTACTCTTGTCTAAAGTCGCCCAGAGCAACGGTTTACGAGATAATTGAGCGTAAATATTTTTAGTACCCTAGAATTTTTTTTTGTATTGCATTTTTTTACATTTTGAGTCCATTTTTAAAAACTACTCCCTTTTTTAAGTAAAAAAGGTACTCTTGTCTAAAGTCGCCCAGAGCAACGGTTTACGAAATAATTGAGCGTAAATTTTTTTAGTACCTCCCATAAGCAGAATAACTTTACGTTCAATTATCTCGTAAACCGTTGCTCTGGGCGACTTTAGACAAGAGTACCTTTTTTACTTAAAAAAGGGAGTAGTTTTTAAAAATGGACCCAAATTGTAAAAAAATGCAATACAAAAAAAAATTCTAAAGTACTAAAAATCTTTACGCTCAATTATCTCGTAAACCGTTGCTCTGGGCGACTTTAGACAAGAATACCTTTTTTATTTAAAAAAGGAAGTAGTTTTCATAATGTAAAAAAATGCAATACAAAAAAAAATTCTTGTTAAAACAACCCCCCACCCCTACCAAAAGTACCCTTTTGAGTTAAGTAATTATTTTTTTACCTTACCACAATGTGAAGGGTCAAAATAAATTAACATTTGCAATTTTTTGTAAAATTCCATAGCTTTTTAAAGTTGCTGTATAAAAAAAACCATTTTCGATATTAACCCTTTTGGTGCCCGTAGCTCCCCTACTATGCATTTTAGGACCCATGTTCATATGAACTTTTTTTCTTATTTTTATGTGTACTATCACCTGTCAAAGTTTGTTACAAACTTTTAATGACACCCTGTATATCACATGAGGGGAAGTTACTTTACCAGAATTTCAAAAGAGGGGTAAATATTTTTTTTCAAATATTTCATAAATACGTGGAATACGTTCGGACCTCAGACCGATATACAACCTTTGGATATGTGCTATTTCCTGCCACATCAGGCACTGTTGCCGGTTTTATTAAGGTGATAACGTATGGCGTAAGTCTATAAGCAACAATAGCTTTATCTAACTAAATTTAAATATTAAATATAAGGTAACAACGTTTTACTTTTATTTAGGGACACTTTAGGAAATATAACAACTTTAAAACGTTGCAAAAGTTTGTAAGAAAAGATTAATGGTGACAACATACTGTCTTTAAATAAAAAACCGAACATTTATACTTTCATTATAGAAAAACTTGCTGTTATTTTTTTTTGGAAAACACATTTTGAGGTTTTGTGATCTCAGAAAAGTTGCATAGCTTGAAAGTCCTAAATACAATTTTTGTTAAAAAATGGTTTACTTACTGTCAAAAATTCTACACATAGATCCGATAAACATTAAAAGGAAACTGTCAAAAATACACTCTATGGAATGCAAAAAAAATTAATACATTATCTTAATTTATATATTTTTGGGTTTGCAATGTTTAGGACATGATTGATATGACAGAATTTAAAAAAAAAATTATTTATCCGTAACAAAAAAATTAATAAAAAAGAAATTCTGATAATTAGTTAAAGCCGTTTAAAACACGAAAACCATATACAGGAATGATGTGTTTGCCCCCGCCACAGCCCAACGCGAATATTATTAATCTAATAATAACCACCAGCAATCACAAGGCTCAAATGTTGACGTGATGTCAGAATTTGTAAATGACATTCTTTATCAAAAAAGTTTCACGGGCGAATCCTCAGAGGTAAAGTAGCTTGGCGACGCGTTTCGGCTCCCAGAAGACAGCCTAAGCCCTGGATTTTTTTAAATTTGAAGCAATTTCACGAGGTAAAAAGTCTTAACAATAAAGTTTTACGGGCAAGTAAAGGTAGCTCGGGGAAGCGTTTTGGCCTCATTACGCCTCATTCAGCCCGAGCATAAACATGAAATGAAATGATCATGTCGGTATCTGAAAAAGAAATAGGAAATATGGTGTTTACTGAGGAGAGACCAACTGTCAATTTGCAGCTTTGACAATCTTGATTATTTAATTTCCAAGTCATATCAAAATTATAATATCTTTATGTTCAATTTAGCACTGTGCCTAAGAGTCATTTGCAGCCATAATAGCCAAACTAGTGAGAATCTTTCATTTTAAAATTTGTAATGGAGAATTTGGCTTTACTTTTATCAGAATTCTTTTAACGGAACACCACTCACGCGTACTTCACTTTTTTTACATGAAATGTTTTTGTTATGATTTCACTCCTTTTTTAAAGGATTTGGATAATATTTAAGTTTTAAAGTAGTAAAATGTGAGGAATATTATTCAAAAGTTTTGCAATGCCTTATTAAAAATTTTGAGGTTTTTTTTTATGTTTTCCTATGGTTTTATCATAGTTCATATCAGCCTTCTAAAGCTCAGCTCTCTAGTATTCCTCGAAATAGGCAATGCTAATTTTACATAACTTTACATTTATAGGGGAGGAAAGTAAATTAAAATTTTGGTGCTTTTAAATTTTTTACTATACTTAGTTTTATCATAGTTCCTATCAGTCTTCCAAAGCTCAGCTCTCTAGCGTTTCTGGAAGAGGAGAATGTTACTTTTGCCTAACTTTACATTTATAGGGTAGGGAAGTAAATTAAAATTTTGGGGTTTTTAAGTTTTTTCCTATAGTTTTGTCATATTTCCTATCAGTCTGACATACCTCAGCTCTCTAGCGCCTCTGGAAGTGGGCAGTGTTACTTTTACATAACTTTACATGTATGGGGGAGAGGAGTGAATTAGAATTTTCGGGTTTTTTGATTTTTTCCAATAGTTTGGTCACAATTTCTATCAGTATGCCAAATTTCAGCTTTATAGCGTGTTAAATTTAAATTTTCGTAAGTTAAAAAGTTAAACCCCTCGTAGTTCAAACGCGGCCATATGTATTAAAAACCGGCTTTGATATTTGAAAACGTCTCGAAAATCAAGCTCAGTCCACTTGCTTTTATCTATCTCTGCTAGAAATACCTAAAATCCCCAAAAAACATCGAAATTGGCCCAACCTGTACAAGTCATGTTTAAATTTGTCACAAACATTAGGGACTTATTGGAGTAAAGCAATGCAGAAAGCGCGAATTTGAGAAGGATAACGGGGTAATTCCCCCCTCTAAAAAAATAAATGCACAAATATTTTTTCCGTCGACCATTACCCCCCCTAAATTTAGGTCAAAATTCGCGCTTGCCAGGCAGTAATAGTACCAAGCAATATTTTGACAATTTTACATTAAACGATGACAGCTGATCGACGACTTACTTTTAAATTCAACTTTGGTATGTCAAGTTTGTAGTACCTACCTACTCCAGTAGCGCAACCAGGGATAGTTCTTGGGGGAGCGCGAGACCTCTGGGGTGGGCCCGAAGCCTCATGATGGCGAATTTTATACTTTTTAATCTTTTTATTCAGGAAATATGTGGAAAATCTCTAAAAAAATCTTAGGCATGGGGGGGGGCTCGGCCCCCGAGACCCTCTCCCCCTCTGGGTACGCCCATTCATACTTCTAAGTAAAACGGTAAAACCGGATTCATTTCTTTGAAATATTCAATTTTTTTTAAATGGGTGCTATTATGATGTAAAGGAAAACATACGTAATTTGACACATGAAAATCATTTTTATCCATATTTAAGTATTTTTACCTTCCTAGCCCGCAAAGCAATGGCTAGGAAGGTATTATTTTCGACGAAAAAAAAAATTGAAATAACGCCGAAAATATATTTGGGTGTATTTTGACCTATCTTAGCAATATCGTCGTGATGTCTGTCTGTATGTATGTGTAGGTGTGTGTGTGTGGGTGTGTATATTATTTCTGTCCGTAACGCGATAGCTCCCAAACCGCTGAACTGATTTTCATATAATTTTTAGATAAAATAGTGTTCGCCACTCTAAAGAACTGATTAGTTTTTGGTCAAAATCCATTAATGCTAGATAGTTTTTTGACATTTAAAAAATTTAAAAAGTTTCTAATGGAGCGTCGTATCAATATGCAGTTTATAGTAGGCTACATTTTGCTTAATAATTTGTGTAATAACCAAAAACTTCATAGGAGCTTTAGTTTCTGAGTTATTTACAAAAAACTGCTAATAGGCTAGCTAAGAAGGTATCAGATCCATCATGGATCAATTTATTTTACTTGCATACACTGAAATGTAAAAGACTCCTTCGATCAATATTTGAAATGTGCTTTTTCTTGTAAATTTTTTTGAAAAAGTTGTTTTTTCAATTTTAGCGCTTTTGTACTTCATGCAAGAAATTGGTTGCAAATATGCAGAATTATTTTTAAAAGATCTTTCTGGTTTTTACAAATTTTATGGAACGTTATATTAAACATTCATATTAAAATGTGTGTTCTGGACCAAAAAAGAAATACAAAAAGTATATCTCATATTTTCAACATACCTTTTTTTAAATGATTACTGCTTGTTTAAAGGATTTGGATAATATTTAAGTTTTAAAGTAGTAAAATATGCGGGATATTGTTCAAAACTTTTAAAATGCATATTAAAAATGTTTGTGAGGTTTTTTCTATTTTCCTATGGTTTTATCATAGTTCCTATCAGCCTTCTAAAGCTCAGCTCTCGAGTGTCCCTGGAAGTAGGCAACGTTAATTTTACATAACTTCACATTTATAGGGGAGGAAAGTAAATTAAAATTTTGGTGTTTTTAAATTTTTTCCTATAGTCTTCCAAAGCTCAGCTCTCTAGCGTTTCTAGAAGTGCTAATTTACATAACTTTACATTTATAGGGGAGGGAAGTTAATTAAACTTTGGGGTTTTTTAATTTTCTTTTATAGTTTTATCATAGTTCCGATCAGCCTTCCAATGCTCAGCTCTCGAGCTGTCTGGAAGTGGGCAATGTTACTTTTACACACTTTTACATTTATAGGGGAGGGAAGCAAATTAGAATTTTGGGGTGTTTTAATTTTTTTCTATAGTCTTATCAAAGTTACTATCGGCCTTCCAAAGCTCAGCGCTCTAGCGTGTCCGGAAGTGGGCAATGTTACTTTAACATTACTTTACATTTATAGGGGAGGAAAGTAAATTATAATTTTGAGGTTTTGAGTTTTTTTTTCTATAGTTTTATAATAGTTCCTATCAGTCTGCCATTTCTGGAAGTGGGCAATGTTACTTTTACATAACTTTACATGTGTGGGGGAGGGGAGTAAATTAGAATTTTGGGGTTTTTTGATTTTTTCCAGGGGTTTGGTCATAATTTCTATAAGTCTTCCAAATTTCAGCTTTGTAGCATGTCTAGAAGTACAGTAGAATATTGATGATCTATACATGAGTGAGTGAGTGAGTGGCAATTTCGACGTTTTTTGAAATTTCGTAACTACTTTACTACTTTATGGAATTCCATGAAACTTGGAAGTGTTGTTAACTCCGTGAAGATCTACGACTGTACAAAGTTTGAGATCCATAGCTCATTCCGAAGTAGAGTCTTAGATAGGTCAAATATCGGCTGAAATGTTTCAAGAACACATGGTATACGGCGCGCGAACCTAATAAACGAAACCTATAAAAATAATACAGGTTTTTTTTTTTCAAAATAGTTCAAGGGCTATTTTGAAAAAAAAACCTCTCTCTTAGGTACTTAGTTTTTAGAAAATTAGATAAAACCTAATTATTTCAGTTTATTTTGCATATAATATAAAAATACATATATGTGGGTAGACCTAAAACTTTATGGTTTGTATCTTACCAAGAATATTACCCATGCAACTGATTAATAATTTTTGTAGAATATTTATCTATCTTTATTTTATGTCATTTCAATCATTCTCAAAAATGAGTAACTTTTAATTTAAAGGGCACCAAAAAAACAAATTGAACAAATTCCAAAATGAAAAAATGGTTAATATCATACCTCGAACCTTGTTTTTAGTCTAACAAAAAACACAGTTTAGCATTTTCGTATAAAATTTTGTTGGCTATAATTTTTGTTTCAAACTTTGTACAAAAACCAAGTTATTTTAAAAAAAGAGAATTTGTGCGCCATTTTTTTAAAAAAGCGGCGAGAGCAGGCATCGCTCTATAATTGTGCCAAGCTTCGGACCTTTTGCACCAAAACGTCATTATATGGTTAAACTACTTAACTAATTTCAAGTCTTGCCCATAGGAAAGTGTCTGAAAGCTGTAGCAAAAAATTTATTATATTACAAAATCAATCAAGTCAAGTTAAATAAAACCGTTAAAAACTGCCAGCCAGAATAAGCAAAAAATGTAAGAAGACAAGCAAAATTAGTCAAATTATTTCAATAAGATAAAAAATGCAATAATAATCTTTTACAAAGCCCCTCTTAAAATATCAGACTCAGGCACTCGCTTCTGAGAATTCTATTAGATATTCCAAGGGTAAAAAAGCAGGTACAAATTACATATAACATGGGTTCATTAAAATCTAATCTGCAATGTTGCCAAATTTCTGAGGCCACTGCGACGCGGTTTTAATACGAAGAATACGTGTTATACCACCGAGGTGACTCAGTGGACCGTTTAGTTACAGTAAAAGCGACGCTAGTGCCACCGGTAGATACGTGAACTACACGGCCAAAAAGTAGCTATATATACCATTTTGTGACCTCAGAACAAAATTTTGCACACAGCTTGCTGAGTGTGTTAGGAATTGTCCCTGAAATTTATTTATATATACCGGTTGCCCCAAAAAACCAATCACTATTATTAATTATAAGTTTTTAACTATATCATCGATTTTAATACGGTGAATTGCACTTTGCAAGTGGCGTTATTAATTTTTTAATAATTTTTTCGTTTTATTGTACGCATTTGGCTGCGCTCATATAACAACACTTTAGGTGACTGCGTCATTGATGGCCTTACCTCCAGACAAAATAGTTTTTTGGATTATAATAATTTATCAAAGTTTAACAGGAAGTAAAAAAAAATTATTATATGGTAAAAATACACTTTCTTCAGAAATTAGCAAACAATCTATGAACCTAAAAATTTGGGATGGATATCTTGTTTGCTTTTTTAATTCTGCTTGCATTTCTTTGCTTATGAATTTCTTATTAATGAACTGCTTTTAATGAACAAAAAAGCATCATGGTTAACATCGATAGGGGTGAAAAAAAGGGCAACTAAAAATAGCGTTCCTTCATAAAGAGACAATTATTATTTAGTCGGTTATCTTTGATTTAAAAATTGACGTAAGTTGCTATGGTGATGCTCAAAGAGCAATCGATTCTCACTATGATACTTTTCATTTAATTGAAATCGGTTTAGTTTTAATGAATTTGTGAGGAAATGCAGACAAAATTAGGCAATCGTATAGTTTGTGAAACAGCTTTGCTCTATCAATGGTTAAAATAAAAATAAAAATTAGTATTTCCGAAACTGCTAAGCCAATTTTAATGATTTAAGTTTTGTTCTGTGTGGCGGATAAAGAGCGTTTTAACGAATTAAAAAAAACGAATAGTTTCTCGAAACGTAAGAATAAACAAATTTCTTTGAAAGGTTAAGTTTGATTCTGACCGCCATCTTAAATTTTAAGAAGGTGATAAATCTCGATAGGGACCTTTAAAGCGCAATTAATTTTTGCCTTGATAATTTTTATTTAAGGAAAATCGGTTTAGTAATAATTAATTTATTAGGAAATGAATGGAGACAGAATTGAAATCTGTACAATAAAGGTTAAAACTAAAATTATTTTTTTTCCAATCCAACTGATTTTAGTTATGTCGTCCGTGCGTGGCAGAAATACGATTTTTTATAAGTTTAAAAAAAACTAAAAAAATATGGAACATAAAAATATCAAAAACTGTGTGTGCTTAAGACCACACGGCCGAAGTGTAAACTTCAACAAAACGAAATTAATAATACTGGCCTTCATCTGCATCATCATATCGCTTGCTGAATGTTCTTCTCGCAGTTAGTCACCTCGAGCCGACTTCAACCGAATGAGCGTTACATAGCCGAGCCTGACGGCTCAGTTCAATTCACTACCCACAAAACTGCTAAACGCGCCTAAGAAGTTTACACTTCAACAAGCAAATTTAAAAGGTTTAGCATGATTTTGTGCTCCATCTTGTAATTTCAAGATTGCGGATAAATTATTTTTTCTTAAAATTCTGATTCATTAACTGCCAACATCAGCTTTTTTCAATAAAATCGGTAACATAGTTCAAGAGTTATAACGAAAACAAATTTCCATTTTTTTTTTTTGCTTCACATGATAGTTTAATAAACTGGATGATAGTATGTGATCAGGACCCCCACTAATTAAAAAAAAATTAGTGCTTTATATAATGGAAGTACAAAAATTTCTATAGTTAAGTTCAAGTCATAGATCTACAGCTAGTTAATAACAGTAATGACTTGTTTTTATGGGATTTCATAGATTCTCTAAAAATAGCTATTTTTGGGGGCAAATGGCATGAAAACTTCAATATGGTTTTTGGAGATCAAAATCACCCAGGAAATATAAGAATCCCATGGACATGAATGAAGAGGTGCCAAAATTGACTAAAAATTCAAGGATTTTTAAAGTATCATTTCTTGTGTTTGGATTAAATTCCCAAACTCGCTGACTATATTTTTTTGAACTGCAATATATTTTTTAAAATTTTCTTGAAATTCTAAAACATAGTAATAAAAAATAGTTCAAAATAAAGTGTAGTAAAAAAATGTTTTTGTTATGAGCAAAATCCATGGATTTTATAAAAAAACAGACTTGACCAAATTCAAAAATTTTTTCCATCATTTCCTGAGAGTGAAAAATCTTAAGTTATAATATATTCTTATAGGCAGACTGAAAAAGGAACCTTAGTTTGCAACCAAACCCAAAATCACCCCTAAAACCACTTAACCGCTTCAGATGAATCAAAATTAAGGAAAAATACAAAAATGTAAATTTTGATAAAAACTAAATTTAACAATTTTTATTTAATGGAACTTACTCACGCTTCTAAAGTGTAATACCTTGTTAGAAAGGCACACTCGTTGTCTGCCTAAAAGTGAAATTAGAACTGTCCTATCTAATGTAGTTATTAAGTTATTTCAGAAAATCTGGATCAATGTCACGTCACATTTGAAAGCGTCGCGACGCCGCATATATTACGTCGCCGGAAAAAAAATATGATTTTTGTAAATATCTTCATAAGTTTATTAATCGTACCAATTTATATCAAAATCACCACAACTTCGAAAATTCTGCCCAACGCGGGCCGCGAGATGGCTTGCGGCCCGGAAAGCCAAGATTCATCGATTTGTACTTAATCGTGTCGGAAGGGGCTCAGAGTAAGTGTCGGAGCAGAACTAGTCAAGGTATGCGTCGAGGCGAAAGGGAAACTCTGGAATTAGCAAATAATTAATTAAAAAATATTTTTAACTAAGATTTATTTAAAGATCAGCCGCTCCTGATAACCACAACTATTTGAAATTAAGTATTTCATTAGTTTATTAGGCAAAGTTTAAGCTCTAAACTTTAGCTTTAAATATGCTCCTTTTAAGCTAAAATTAGTTTTTTCAAATACAACTTTGAAATGGCCGTTTTTAGTTTTTTCTATCTCGAGGTCTTGAGCATTTGCGAATTTAATTCCTGGCTCAAGAAGAATCGAATAAATTCTGTATATTTACACAGAAAAAACATTAATTTTTAGCCGATGAACAAAAAATACATTGGATCAGTGTACACAAACATATATAATATGAACAAGACAATTGATTCAATGGTTTTTACAAAAAATCGAAGTATTTTGTTCATCGGCTGAAAATCAAGAAACTCGTCAATAAACAAATTCATTGATATCTACTACTATGTCGGTTTAGAACGTTTTTCTACGTTGTCCGATGCCTATTCTCCACCTCCTTCGATCCTGACAGTCATCCTCTGTCAGATTCTTCTGACTCATTGATCTTTGGATTGACTATTGGTTGCCATTCTAGGACCTGCTTGGGTAATCTTTCGTCGTTCATCCGTTGTACATGGCCGTACCATATCAGTTGCCTTTTAGTGAAGTCATCCGTTATGCTTCCCTCGATTTCCATTCTTTCTTTTATGATCTCATTTCTTATGTGATCTATTCTAGATATTCTCATTGATCTTCTTATTGCATCCATTTCGACACTTTCCATTCTTGTTTTGTATTTTTCTATTACGCGACAAGTCTCTATTCCCTACAACAGCGTGCTTTTGACCATTGTTTCATATATGTTAAATTTTACATTCTTTTTTATCTCTCTGCTCCATAAAATACTGTTAAGACATCCAATAACTTTTTTTGCTTTTACTATTCTTTTTTCCAATTCTTTACAGTCTGTTCCTGTCTTATCAAATGTGACACCCAAGTATACATACTTATTGCATGGAGATATTGTTTGTCCATTTTCTAGTACTAACTCACTGGATTCGTTTCCAATACATAAGTACTGTGTCTTGTCCACGTTCACTGTTAGTCCCCACTTTTGGTACTCTTCTGTTAACTTTCTCATCATATACTCCATGTCCTCCCTATCATTAGACACAATTACTTGGTCGTCAGCAAACTGTAGCGTGTATATGGTAAATCGGTCGTTAAGTTGTATTCCCATGCCGTGCACTTTACGTTTCCAGTCTTTTAGAGTTACTGCGGTATATATTTTAAAAAGAGTTGGAGAGATACAACATCCCTGTCTTAAGCCTTTTGTTACCAGGAATTCTTTTGAAAGTCGATTTCTAATTTTAATTTTAGATTTTGACCCTTTGTATAGTCATTTTATCGCTTTTATGTATGTATGATTGATATTAGTTTGCTCTAAAACTGTCCATTATTTTTCTACTGGAACGGTACCATATGCTTTTTGTAGGTCCACAAAGGTAACATGAGTCTCTATATTTCTGGCGCTCCTTTTCTCAATTACTTGTTTAAGACAAAAAACATTATCACTACAAGATCTGCCTGCGCAAATCCCACTTTGCTCTTCTTCTTCTTGTTCATGAAAATAATTCTCTATTAGATCTCTAAGAATCCTACCGTACAATCTACTTAGAGTACTGGTTACTGAAATTAGTGAAATTCCTCTGTAATTGTTGCAATCCAGCTTGTTTCCTTTTTTATGTATTGAGGATATGAATGCAAGTTTCCAATCATTAGGTACTGGATGTCCGTTTATGCATTGGTTAATAATATATGTGAGACTTTCGACTAGTTTCTCTGATCCATATTTGAGCATTTCAGCATATATTCCCCCAGGTCCGCTAGCTTTCCCGGATTTAAGCTTTTTAATATTATTCTTTATCATTTCTTTTTCGATGATTACTTCCTCTCCATGTACTTGTATGTCTCTTCTCGGAGAGGCTGCCAGATATTCGGGTCTCGTCTCCTACAGCAGTCCCTTGTAGTGTTCTGTCCATTGTTCTGGTTTGATTATCTGGATGTTTAATTTTTCTTTTGTTGGGTTTTTTACTGTAAAAATGAATTTCCATACTTCAGAACTCTGCCTACCTCCTACGTGTGTGTTTATGTCGTGGCACTTGCGCTCGAACATTTAATTTTTTCTATGCGTACCAAATTTCTTAGCTGTCTTCTGATTTCCCTGTAGATTTCTAGGTCTCTTTGCTCCTTAGTACTGAGCCATTTCAAGTATGTGCGTTTTTTCTCTTTGACCATTTCCTGTATTTTGATATATCACCTCCCTTTTTCCTTCTGTATAGTTGTTTGTTGATGTTACCAAAAAGTTTTTAGTTATTTAAAATACATTGTAATATAATAAATAAATATAATATAAGTAAATAATAATTTAAGTTCTCTTTGCTGGATTTATCTTTACATGAGAAGAAAGTAGTTACTTTAATTATTAGCTCATTCATTACTTTCTTACTACTCATTTCATTATTAGCATTACTTTTCTTGGGTCATAAACTTGACCTAATCTCCATTATTATTGCTTTGAAAATTAGTGCCTGGCATGTAAATATAGTCAGTGGCGTCGAGTATTTGGCCACTGCCTATATAAAGGGCAGATTTTAAAAAGAAATAGTTTATGATTTTCTACTTTTGTGAAGTCACCCCATTGCTGTCTCCCGCGGATGATTTTTTTTTCATAATATGCTTTTATCTTTTTAGCTCACACTATATATATTAAAAGGGTGGGGGTAGATTAAAAAAATTAGAGTTTATGTGAAAATATGGCGTGTGTGATATCAAACGAAAGGTAATTGAGTCTGGAGTTAAACAAAATTCATTTTAATTTATTTAAAAAAAAAGGGTGGGGGTATATTTCAAAAATTAGAGTGAAAATATGGCGTGTGTGATATCAAACGAAAGGTAATTGAGTCCGGAGTTTAACAAAATACATTTTAGTTTTTGTTTTTTTAAGGGTGGGGGTAGATTTTAAAAATTTGAGTTTAATTTAAAACATGGCTTGTGTGGTATCAAACGAAAGGTAATTTAGTCTGGAGTTGAATAAAATATATTTCAGTTTTGAGTCATATTAGCTCACAGGTACACTATAACTATAGTACCTAGTGTGAGCATAGGGGCCCATATATTGGCAGAGTATTTTCTTAATGTGGCCTCAAAAAATTATTTCTAATACATTTAAGCAACTTATCATTCTTCTAACTTCACAAAACTTTTTTGAAGTAAGGGGAATGTGTCGGATAATTTAATATTTAAGTTGTTGTCTAATTTGTCTTCATAACGCTGGCTCATTCTTAAGCCTTGATTCGTCGTCCTCAGTAGGCCACTGACTTAGTGCATGTAGCGTATAATCCGAAATACGTTCACCTATCACCGATGTCAAATTTTGCACGCCACCTAATTTCCTTTACGACACTAATCAAGTGTGTCTCTCGATTTAACTTGGAAACTGTTTTGAATTAATAACCCCAGAGTTTAATGTCTTCATTACACCCTACCCTATTTGCCATCGTAAAAACCTATGGATAAATTGACTTTCTGTAGAGCTTTACAAAATTGTATTTTATTTGGTTTTAAAATGTTAAAGTAGGAAATCAAAAAACCGTTCAAAACAAGCTTTAAATACTTGACTCCATTTTGTTTTAAGTTTAAAAGCCCATTTTGACAAAATAATTTATTTAAAATGGGTTTGGCAGTTTTGAATTTATTGAACAGTGCTTTAGCCAAAATGAAGTTTCTCGAGCCATAAAAAATTAAAGCATTTTTATATAAATATACTAAATATTTCCAACTTTAGAGGTGCGAAAAGCTGTTATCCCCTCTTCTCTTCTCATCACAGTAGACTCGCGCTGTTGTGAACACACGCTTGTGTGAACCTCCCAGTAGTGTGAACAGTGAAGATCAATGTATTATAGAATTATAAAGAGTTACGAGTCTCGATCGTATAAAAACGGAAAAGAGGTGTCAATCAAATGGTAAAATTTAGGGAATTACCGAGAATTATTTAGTTTTAATTCGTTTTTTGTGGTAAATACTAGTACCATTTTATGTTTTGCTTTGTAAAATGGTAAAAACCAAGAACTTTTTAATTCTTTCTCCCTGAGGTAAGTTTGGAAGGCGGATCTGAGAACGATATAAAGACACGTAAAAAAGTTGCAGTAAAGTATGTTTTGGAATTATAGTCAGAAACAAACATAGATGTTAGAGCCTAAGAAATATTGAGACCGAGCAGTAGCCACTCATTGGTCAGCTAGATAAGTTCGGACTAAAATAACATCGTATTTTACCTAATGAAATGTAAATTTTGAAGTTTTATGAAAATTCATAATTGTGGTATTTGTCGATACTTTAAATTGTCTTTTTCAGCAGAAACTTACAGATTTGCTCTAAATTATAAGAATAGTTACATTTAAAAGTTTATAGGTATGGATTATATTATATATATTATATCTTACCAATAATATTTCAGTTTTAGAATAGACCTTCCGTAGTGTGAACGGTCTCCATGGTATGAATGTGCAGATTTTTTTCGTGTTCACACTGGCGCGAGTCTACTGTATTTCCAAATATTACATTGCAAATAGGATTGTCTGCCATTCTGAATTTTTTTTTTTTAAATTTAAAGTCAAAATTCATAGTCAACGACCTTAAAAAATCCAAATATGTAAATTTGATAATTTAGCTTATAAATGGAAAAATCCGCCATTTTGAAAATTGGATTTTTTTTAAGTTTAATCAAAATTTTCTAAAAGTTATTAAATACCGCAATCTTCTAAGTTTAAGATCAAAGATAAAAAACTCGCCATTTTAGATATGCCATTTTTAGTGTTGCCGCAATGCGAGACGAGACGAGAGAAGGCCTTCTATCGCTCGAGAGAGCCTTTCTCTCGCCTCGTCTCGTCTCTCGTGATTTATGTCAAGTATAAAAAGTTTTTGAGACAGCCTGTGTAAAAGTGCTTTTTCAAGGTGACTCTTATTATTTATGGTATTTACTTTTTTACAAAATTAAGTGTTAAGTTCATTTTGGGATATACTCTGTATATGCATACGCATGCAATAAATAAAGAGTAAATACAATACATACAATACTAGCATACCTCGTTGATGCCAATCAAATAAAAGCTGTGGAAAAGTTTTGCATCGCTTTATTTATTTACAACTGTACCTCAAGTCTGTAAGTGTTCGTTAAGATAAGATTATTTAGTGTTTGCCAATAATATAAATCCTTAAAATTCAAGCAATAAATATATTAATTACAATACTTGGGTGTTGATGATCTCTAAAGAATTTCCAGCGTCTGGAAACCAAAGAGTTTCATTGTGGAAATGTATTTTTCTCAAAACTAACTAAACCGTTTTTCTAAAAAACTTTCTTTTAATCTTAACTACTCGTAATTTTTTAGGGAAAAACATGTTTTTGCAATAAATTTCCATGTTTTTTTGAAATACCGTATAATACAGAGACCTTTATACTTTTTTTACCTAGCAGATTTTTTATCTAATTTTAAATTTTTAAATTATTTTATTTTCAAACGTGAAATTTCATACCCGTGAATTTAAAAATCAAACAAGTTTCATGGCTAATCGGGCAAAAAGGAGTTTTTTGTTTCCCTTATATTTAGTCCGTGGGTAGCTTGAAAGCTTAACCTCACGGGGGTCCAAGATCTAATGGACACCTAATTAGTGTTGACAGTTAACCGTTTCGTCCTTATGGGACTCCTCAGAACACTGCTGGTTAAGTGACAAATCTTGCGAAGTTAATCAGACGGTTTTGTCTCTAAGTAAATGTGATTAGTGAGCGAACTATAGCAAGAGGCGCCATCTACCGAGATACGAGAGAAACAAAAAATTAAAATCAGGGAAAAACACTGCTATACAATATCGATCAATGAAAAGATCGAATGCAAATAAAAGAAAACAACTATAGTCCGTGACCTACGACAGCTCTTTGTCTTTTCAGGCCGGATCAACGCATTTTGCATTTTTACCCGTCATCAAGACAGTGAGCGTCAATCAACGGAATTTTTAAGCCAAATAATACTAACAAACGTGAAATTTCATACCCGTGAATTTAAAAATCAAACAAGTTTCATGGCTAATCGGGCAAAAAGGAGTTTTTTGTTTCCCTTATATTATTCCGTGGGTAGCTTGAAAGCTTAATCTCACGGGGGTCCAAGATCTAATGGACACCTAATAAGTGTTGACAGTTAACCGTTTCGTCCTTATGAGACTCCTCAGAACACTGCTGGTTAAGTGACAAATCTTGCGAAGTTAATCAGACGGTTTTGTCTCTAAGTAAATGTAATTAGTGAGCGAACTATAGCAAGAGGCGCCATCTACCGAGATACGAGAGAAACAAAAAATTAAAAGCAGGGAAAACACTGCTATACAATATCGATCAATGAAAAGATCGAATGCAAATAAAAGAAAACAACTATAGTCCGTGACCTACGACAGCTCTTTGTCTTTTCAGGCCGGATCAACGCATTTTGCATTTTTACCCGTCATCAAGACAGTGAGCGTCAATCAACGGAATTTTTAAGCCAAATATTACTAACAAACGTGAAATTTCATACCCGTGAATTTAAAAATCAAACAAGTTTCATGGCTAATCGGGCAAAAAGGAGTTTTTTGTTTCCCTTATATTTATATATTAATATAAGGGAAACAAAAAACTCCTTTTTGCCCGATTATTGACAGAAACAAAAAAAACGAAACATTTAGTGAGCGATTGAACGTTCAAATTATATCCCTGGCCGGAGCGGCGCGGCCACAAATAACGGGAAAATTACAGGCTGCAAAGAAATAAAAATTGGGAATGAAAAATGGGATTTTTCGTGTTATTGGTGAATCAATAAAAAGCTACTAATGCATTGTATGTTTGCCCAGTGGCGTCGGAAAAATAAAATATCGAATCAAACATATATTAAAAAAGAAAATAACAAATGAAAATAATTCCAAATTAAAAATTATTGAAATTAAAACACGCCAAAACACAAAACATAAATAATGAAAACGATATTACAGTAACACTACAATACACAAATAAAACCCATAATTTTGCCTCCGACTTAGGGACTGTGAGGAGGATGCATGCATGCAATAACTGAAGGTGTTTGATGAATCATATTCTGGGACCGCAGATCTGATCTACAGTCCCCAAACTGCAGGTTGGCTTTACGTAATTATGCACCATGACCAGAGAACTGTTAAATGAATCAGTGCAATAGTAACCGAATCGAACAGCGAACCAAGGAAGCCAAGTCCATGGTGGGACGAAAACGTCCACCGGTCTATAAGGAAGAAAGACATTTCGTCACAGTTCAACCAGACCATGCTATCACCGTCTCTACGGCAACTGCAAAGGGGTATAGTCAAACACGGACACCGATGTTTTGGAAAAAGGCATTTCCATCCTCAGCGTGGCTTGCCTGACTACATTAATCAAACTGACTGCAAGATACAGGTAACATGAGTGTCTATATTTCTGGCACTTCTCTTCTCAATTACTTCTTTAAGACAAAAAACTTTATGATGAGAAGATCTGCCTGCACGAAATCCACTTTACTATTCTTCTTCTTGTTCATGTTTATGAAAATCTCTATTAGATCTCTAAGAATCCTACCCTAAAATCTACTTGGAGGACTGGCTACTGAAATTCCTTTGTAATTGTTGCAATCCAGCTTGTTTCCTTCTTTATGTACTGAGAATATGATTGCTATTTTCCAATCATTAGGTACCGTCTGTCTTCTGGTTTCCCTGTAGATTTCTAGATTTCCTTGTTCTTTAGTACTGAGCCATTTCGAGTATAGTAGCGTCTCTTTGACCATTTCCTTTATCTATATCTTATTGTTATTTTTTTTATCTTGGTATTCTGATACAATCTTTGCGTACTTTCAATTTTTAAACTTCTATTTTTGTTCTATTTTTGATTTTCTTCGATGTATTCTAAGTTTTCCTTTTCTCCAATACTTTTGTCTCTATTTTTCCGAAAAAAATACGTAAGGTATAAATAATAGTAGCTCCCACAGATTAGTTAAAGGATGAAAAAATAATATTTTTATTAACGTGCTTTATCAGAAACCCGAAAATAAGTGCACAAGAAAAAAGCGCACAGGAAATAGCAGCGCAGGAAAAAAATGCACAGGGAAAAAATCGCGCTATAAAAATCGCGCTTAGAAGAAAAACTTACAATAATAACATCGGCATAAAAAACAAAAGAGTACTCTATACATTTGACCAGAGCTTCCTATCTACAGTGTGTCCACGGATAGAGTTACAGTAATGACAAAAAAATTTCGATTTAGATTCTGATTTTCTGGGAATTGCTCCTGCTTCGTCCTAAACTAACATGTTACGAAAATTAGACCAATCAATTAATATACAGGGTGGTTTAGTAGGATGATTTGATTAAAAGTGTAAGATAGGTTAGTCTCGTCAAATGTACAGACCACTTTTTGAACTGTGTGTGTGATCTTTAAAACTCTACTTTTCAATATTAAATTTCAATTTTTTCTTCAAATTTAAAAACTTTATAAAATTTCCAATGTATCTCCTCTTTATTGTGGGCAACATTGAAATGATCAAATAACCTAACCTGTCACTTTTTTACATGGAACATTCTAATTCCAAAAACTTCTTTCTGTTAGTCAAAATCTCTCTCATTGTATAATTTCCCTGTGCGCCGTTTTACTGTATGCGCTTTTTTCCGTTTGTGTTTTTTTTTCGGTGTACGCGTTTTCCGCGTGCTCTCTTTGCCGTATGCGCTTTTTTGCGTGTGCGCCATTTTCATATGTGGATATTTTCTAAGTGATTTTTCCCGAGTCCTGATTTACAGTCACCGCTTTGCCATTACCCCCCCAGACTTTGGGTCTAGAACCGCAGTTGTGTGAGTCATACCGTTTACACCCAGTATTTTGTAATTTGTAACGCCCCTGAGCTGTCGATTTGTAGATTGGAAATAACAATGGTTCGTTTGTGATAGATTAATGAGGTAGTTGTGTTCTATTATTGGGAAGAGAAAGAGCATCGAAGTCGCATATGGACATTTGCGTCCATAAAAAAAATGTGGCCATTTGATTAAACAAAATCAGCAAATAGGTATTCGAAAAGCTTTATTGCTGTAACAATCTTTGTATCTTTTTGGAAGCAGATTTTAAAGTATGGAAAATAAACTAGCAAAATATGGGAGCAATAAAAGAATACCTTTTACGCCTTACCTGTAACTGACGCTACGCACGCTGATTATTAAAAAATAGTAGTCAAAGAATAAGACAGTACATACATACATACCATATATAAAATCTACCAGATATTATAGTAAATAAATAACATTAGTTGAAGATAATGTTTGTGTATGAAAACTGAAATTTGGTATATATTTCGCAAGCTGGTTCTAAGCAACAAAGTGTTTTTATAAAATCTTTATTTTGGAAGGAGGTCTGCAGAGCTGTCAGGTACTTCAAGTACACTATTTAAAATTGTACTTCAAGTACTTACAAGTACTTCAAGTACTGTACTTAAAGTACATCTTCAATCAGGGTTGGATGGGCTCAAACAAACCGGCCCTGGCTATTTTTTTTATTTGGCCCTCGCTTCGGCACAAAAATTTTACGGCAAAGAAAACGAAGCCATATTGTGTTATTTTTGTTTTTGATATGAAGATTTTGTTAATAAATAAAATGCTAATTTTAAAGGTTCTAATTTGCATTTTGAGAAAAAAAAACTTTATATAAACATATGTATGTATGTCCTAAACATCCTAACTTGTGAGATACAAGGTGTTTAATTAATATCTGTGATACTGCTATTTTTGTAAAGTTTTATATTCTGTATGCCTATATTAAACACTAAGTACATATTAACATAATTAATATCTCATTTTTTCACAAAATGAAAACTCAAAAAAAAAGTTAGTTAAAAGGCTGCAAATATTTTTTTTTCCAATTTATATTTTTTGGTCTTGACGGATTTTCCATCATGTCCTATGTAATAAAATTTAAAAAAAAAATAAAAAAAAAACAAACAGCAGTAACATAAGGCAGTATATGAACAATTAAAACTTTGAAGTTGTTTTTTTTCCGAACCACACTCTCGTCACTTGCGCCCTTTTAACTACCGAGGGCAGAGCAGGTATGCTAATTTTGCATATGGTAATGACTCTTTTAATAATGAACTTGATGTTGCAATTTTATCTATGATCTCCTCCTGAATTGGACCCAATAGCGACTTTTCAATCAGTTAATCAATTTCTTAAATTTTTTATGTATTTTAGCACCAAAAATGATCTTTCGCAACTAAGATATGCGATATTGGCAAGGCCGTACCGAAGGGGGAGATCAGGGGGATCAATCCCCACCAAAATAGTCAACAAAGTGTGTTAAAAGAGATTTCACATCAACAAAACAAATAAAAAAAAAATTTAACAAAATTTTTATTACGTTTTTATATCTCCCGATTTTTTCTTCTGGATATTATTGCTATTATATAAAGATATTAATAAGTTAGTGCCATTATCACAATACAAAACAAATAAAAAAAATTTAACAAAATTTTTATTACATTTTTATAATCTCCCGATTTTTTCTTCTGGATATTATTGCTATTATATAAAGATATTAATAAGTTAGTGCCATTATCACAATACATTATCTCTTTGATACATTATACTTATTTTAATATAAAAGTAACTGTAACAATTATAAATAAAAGCTTGTAATAAAAGAGTAACGCAGGCCTGGATTTACAACATACAGATTTTTTTAAATTTAAATGTTTAATGTTTTAATTAGTTCGTTTGTCAAATATACAAAAATAAATATTAATAATTTGGAATAGGTACATCTGGCCTGCGGCCCAACCGGCTTTAAATTGTACCGGCCCACCGGGCATTTGCCCGGTTGCCCGCCTGTCCCATTCAACCCTGTCTACAAGCTGGTAATTGTACTTGGTACTTGAAGTACTTTTAACAATGTACTTAGAAATAAACTTGATTTTGTCAAGTAAAGACTTCAAGTACATTATAAGTACTTCAAGTAAATTCAAAGTACTTCAAGTACATTCAAAGTACTTCAAGTACATTAAAAGTACTTCAAGTACATTTGAAGTACTTCAAGTACATTAAAAGTACTCCAAGTGCAATAAAATATTCTTGAAGTACAATGTAGATATAGGTGAGATATAACTTTATTGGGCCGAAGTCAAGTGATAACCTCAGTGTTGCCACCTGTCCGGTTTTTTAGCAACATTGATAGGTACCTCTGAATTAATCGCCCAAAAAATCTTAATATTAAGTACACACTTATCCAAAGAATAATGCATATAGGCTTAATTATTTGCACGCACCTTCATTATTTCGTGGAACGTGAAATTCAAATTCAGTGTGAGAAACTACTGCAGTAGTCATGCCATCTATTGAGGGGTGTCGGGAGTACAATAGTGCAGGTATATGGCACATGCTGCTCGATTTTTAAGCATCCACCCACTCACCTTGCAGCAGACGTAATTTCTACGTTTGATGTGGGTTAGTCCAAAGAACCCGATAATTTATTTTGTGTCACTAGATCCACCTCAAAAAATTCCTTGAATATTAACGTTTGTTATGCTTATTTATTTAGTTTGATTTAAACAAGTTTTTAAGCAGTTGTGTGGGCTATTATAAATATAGTACTTTCTACGAGTGATTTAGAAACTATTGACGGTAAAAACAGTGCCCCAAGTGCTCCACCAAAAAAGAAATAAGGCAAGGTAGAGTATGTGTATCCCGGTTTTACAAGAGTTTGTTGTAGGTCTCATTACAAAGTCAAATATATCTGGATTTACACAAATCTATTTGGAACAACTGTGTACAATTTGAGACAGAAAAACTATATGGAAAAAATATATTTTAAAATTTTTGTCTTTTGGGGTAGGTCCCATTTACCCCGGAGTTTGGGTTAACTGTGACACCCCTATTGCAAAACTATGAAACGTTAAAAACATTTTGATGCGACTGAGTCAATTCCGCAGCTTTTTGTGTAATAAAATGATCTCATTCCTTTACCTTTGTATGGCATTTGTATGTAAAATGATGAGTTTAGAAAAAATAAATAAATGCAATTTAATTAATTATTATAAGTAATACATATTTACATACAATAATATTCCAAAAAATAAAACCTTTCAAGTTGAAAATTTTGTAAACATTTTTTGCATCTTTGAAATTTTTTACATTTTTGACGGATTTTGACATTTTTTGAAATTTTTTGTCAAATTAGATATTTTTTGAAGTTTTGAAAGTTTTTGACGTTTTTTGACATTTTTTACTTTTTTGAAATTTTTTAACATTTTTTTTTTATTTTTGGCATTTTTTTTTAAATTTTTTGACATATTTAAGGTCCTTGAAGTACTTCTATTGTAAAAGTAAAAGAGTTGGGGAAAATCAAGTACTTTTATAATGTACTTGGTACTTCAAGTACATTTGAATAGAAAATGTACTTAGAACTTCAAGTACTTTTACAAATCCTAATATACTTGGTACTTGTACTTGAAGTACTTTTATAATGTACTTGTGACAGCTCTGGGGGTCTGTAAGTTTCTTATTTATAAAATAATAATTTTGGTGCAGTGTTTTTTATAAATCAAAAAAGTTTCGTGGCTAATCGGGCAAAAAGGAGTTTTTGTTTCTCTCATATTTTTCCGTGGTTTTTTTTATGAGGGATTAATCTGTCAGTCTGAATTCACATTTATTTAGTATTTATTTATGAAATGACCAAATTGTTTATAAAAAAAATAAAATCATCGTAAAATTTATCTCATTGCATGGTTTTTCTTCCCAGTGCGCTGTTTAACGCGATTTTTTCCGTGTGCGCTTTTTTGCGGTTTACGCCTTTTTACTTTGATTTTTTGAAATGCAGGAAGGGATTTAGTCTGGGACGCCACGTGCAGACACACCTTCAATTACGTACCACTCTAGGGGAAGAGGGGGGTGGCCTTGCGTTTCACTCAATGTTTTTTTAACGTGTTTTTCTTGAAAATGCGTTACGAGGGGAGGGGGTGTGGTCAGAAATCTTGAATTTTTGCGTTACGTAATTAAAGGACGTTCCCCTAGCTTATAGCTACATTGCAAACACATCTAAATAATCAGGTGTGGCTGCACAATTTGGCAAAACATAAAAACATAGAGTGTGGAAACTCATGTTCTTTGGGGTGGAGAGCCCAAAAAGTTTTTGGGTGAATTAAGTTTGGGAGCTAAGTCCAGAAGCTTAAAATCCTTCTTCATTCAAAGGATCAGCTTGGGGATCCAGAGAGGAAATGTCAATTCTGTGATGAGAACCCTTAGTTTTACTTGATTGTTTATTTAAATTTATATTTTTTATTTTAGCTCACACTACTACTATACTATGGTAGTGTGAGCTATGGTGATCCTAATTTTTTCGAGAAAAAAAAGTTGCTCCGATTTCAAAATTTTTATGTATATTTTTGCGTTTCGATGATTTTGAAAATTTTTTGTCGCGCCGTCCGTCTGTCTGTATGTCTGTCTGTATGTCTGTCTGTATGTCTGTCTGTATGTCTGTCTGTATGTCTGTCTGTATGCCTGTCTGTATGTCTGTCTGTATGTCTGTCTGTATGTCTGTCTGTATGTCTGTCTGTATGTCTGTCTGTATGTCTGTCTGTATGTCTGTCTGTATGTCTGTCTGTATGTCTGTCTGTATGTCTGTCTGTATGTCTGTCTGTATGTCTGTCTGTATGTCTGTCTGTATGTCTGTCTGTATGTCTGTCTGTATGTCTGTCTGTATGTCTGTCTGTCTGTATGTCTGTCTGTATGTCTGTCTGTATGTCTGTTTGTATGTCTGTCTGTATGTCTGTCTGTATGTCTGTCTGTATGTCTGTCTGTATGTCTGTCTGTATGTCTGTCTGTATGTCTGTCTGTATGTCTGTCTGTATGTCTGTCTGTATGTCTGTCTGTATGTCTGTCTGTATGTCTGTCTGTATGTCTGTCTGTATGTCTGTCTGTATGTCTGTCTGTATGTCTGTCTGTATGTCTGTCTGTATGTCTGTCTGTATGTCTGTCTGTATGTCTGTCTGTATGTCTGTCTGTATGTCTGTCTGTATGTCTGTCTGTATGTCTGTCTGTATGTCTGTCTGTATGTCTGTCTGTATGTCTGTCTGTATGTCTGTCTGTATGTCTGTCTGTATGTCTGTATGTCTGTCTGTATGTCTGTCTGTATGTCTGTCTGTATGTCTGTCTGTATGTCTGTCTGTATGTCTGTCTGTATGTCTGTCTGTATGTCTGTCTGTATGTCTGTCTGTATGTCTGTCTGTATGTCTGTCTGTATGTCTGTCTGTATGTCTGTCTGTATGTCTGTCTGTATGTCTGTCTGTATGTCTGTCTGTATGTCTGTCTGTATGTCTGTCTGTATGTCTGTCTGTATGTCTGTCTGTATGTCTGTCTGTATGTCTGTCTGTATGTCTGTCTGTATGTCTGTCTGTATGTCTGTCTGTATGTCTGTCTGTATGTCTGTCTGTATGTCTGTCTGTCTGTATGTCTGTCTGTATGTCTGTCTGTATGTCTGTCTGTATGTCTGTCTGTATGTCTGTCTGTATGTCTGTCTGTATGTCTGTCTGTATGTCTGTCTGTATGTCTGTCTGTATGTCTGTCTGTATGTCTGTCTGTATGTCTGTCTGTATGTATGTCTGTATGTCTGTCTGTCTGTATGTCTGTCTGTATGTCTGTCTGTATGTCTGTCTGTATGTCTGTCTGTATGTCTGTCTGTCTGTCTGTATGTCTGTCTGTATGTCTGTCTGTATGTCTGTCTGTATGTCTGTCTGTATGTCTGTCTGTATGTCTGTCTGTATGTCTGTCTGTATGTCTGTCTGTATGTCTGTCTGTATGTCTGTCTGTATGTCTGTCTGTATGTCTGTCTGTATGTCTGTCTGTATGTCTGTCTGTATGTCTGTCTGTATGTCTGTCTGTATGTCTCTCTGTATGTCTGTCTGTATGTCTGTCTGTATGTCTGTCTGTATGTCTGTCTGTATGTCTGTCTGTATGTCTGTATGTCTGTATGTCTGTATGTCTGTATGTCTGTCTGTATGTCTGTCTGTATGTCTGTCTGTATGTCTGTCTGTATGTCTGTCTGTATGTCTGTCTGTATGTCTGTCTGTATGTCTGTCTGTATGTCTGTCTGTATGTCTGTCTGTATGTCTGTCTGTATGTCTGTCTGTATGTCTGTCTGTCTGTCTGTATGTCTGTCTGTATGTCTGTCTGTATGTCTGTCTGTATGTCTGTCTGTATGTCTGTCTGTATGTCTGTCTGTATGTCTGTCTGTATGTCTGTCTGTATGTCTGTCTGTATGTCTGTCTGTATGTCTGTCTGTATGTCTGTCTGTATGTCTGTCTGTATGTCTGTCTGTATGTCTGTCTGTATGTCTGTCTGTATGTCTGTCTGTATGTCTGTCTGTATGTCTGTCTGTCTGTATGTCTGTCTGTATGTCTGTCTGTATGTCTGTCTGTATGTCTGTCTGTATGTCTGTCTGTATGTCTGTCTGTATGTCTGTCTGTCTGTCTGTATGTCTGTCTGTATGTCTGTCTGTATGTCTGTCTGTATGTCTGTCTGTATGTCTGTCTGTATGTCTGTCTGTATGTCTGTCTGTATGTCTGTCTGTATGTCTGTCTGTATGTCTGTCTGTATGTCTGTCTGTATGTCTGTCTGTATGTCTGTCTGTATGTCTGTCTGTATGTCTGTCTGTATGTCTGTCTGTATGTCTGTCTGTATGTCTGTCTGTATGTCTGTCTGTATGTCTGTCTGTATGTCTGTCTGTATGTCTGTCTGTATGTCTGTCTGTATGCCTGTCTGTATGTCTGTCTGTATGTCTGTCTGTATGTCTGTCTGTATGTCTGTCTGTATGTCTGTCTGTATGTCTGTCTGTATGTCTGTCTGTATGTCTGTCTGTATGTCTGTCTGTATGTCTGTCTGTATGTCTGTCTGTATGTCTGTATGTCTGTCTGTATGTCTGTCTGTATGTCTGTCTGTATGTCTGTCTGTATGTCTGTCTGTATGTCTGTCTGTATGTCTGTCTGTATGTCTGTCTGTATGTCTGTCTGTATGTCAGTCTGTATGTCTGTCTGTATGTCTGTCTGTATGTCTGTCTGTATGTCTGTCTGTATGTCTGTCTGTATGTCTGTCTGTATGTCTGTCTGTATGTCTGTCTGTATGTCTGTCTGTATGTCTGTCTGTATGTCTGTCTGTATGTCTGTCTGTATGTCTGTCTGTATGTCTGTCTGTATGTCTGTCTGTATGTCTGTCTGTATGTCTGTCTATATGTCTGTATGTCTGTCTGTATGTCTGTCTGTATGTCTGTCTGTATGTCTGTCTGTATGTCTGTCTGTATGTCTGTCTGTATGTCTGTCTGTATGTCTGTCTGTATGTCTGTCTGTATGTCTGTCTGTATGTCTGTCTGTATGTCTGTCTGTATGTCTGTCTGTATGTCTGTCTGTATGTCTGTCTGTATGTCTGTCTGTATGTCTGTCTGTATGTCTGTCTGTATGTCTGTCTGTATGTCTGTCTGTATGTCTGTCTGTATGTCTGTCTGTATGTCTGTCTGTATGTCTGTCTGTATGTCTGTCTGTATGTCTGTCTGTATGTCTGTCTGTATGTCTGTCTGTATGTCTGTCTGTATGTCTGTCTGTATGTCTGTCTGTATGTCTGTCTGTATGTCTGTCTGTATGTCTGTCTGTATGTCTGTCTGTATGTCTGTCTGTATGTCTGTCTGTATGTCTGTCTGTATGTCTGTCTGTATGTCTGTCTGTATGTCTGTCTGTATGTCTGTCTGTATGTCTGTCTGTATGTCTGTCTGTATGTCTGTCTGTATGTCTGTCTGTATGTCTGTCTGTATGTCTGTCTGTCTGTATGTCTGTCTGTATGTCTGTCTGTATGTCTGTCTGTATGTCTGTCTGTATGTCTGTCTGTATGTCTGTCTGTATGTCTGTCTGTATGTCTGTCTGTATGTCTGTCTGTATGTCTGTATGTCTGTCTGTATGTCTGTCTGTATGTCTGTCTGTATGTCTGTCTGTATGTCTGTCTGTATGTCTGTCTGTATGTCTGTCTGTATGTCTGTCTGTATGTCTGTCTGTATGTCTGTCTGTATGTCTGTCTGTATGTCTGTCTGTATGTCTGTCTGTATGTCTGTCTGTATGTCTGTCTGTATGTCTGTCTGTATGTCTGTCTGTATGTCTGTCTGTATGTCTGTCTGTATGTCTGTCTGTCTGTATGTCTGTCTGTATGTCTGTCTGTATGTCTGTCTGTATGTCTGTCTGTATGTCTGTCTGTATGTCTGTCTGTATGTCTGTCTGTATGTCTGTCTGTATGTCTGTCTGTATGTCTGTCTGTCTGTATGTCTGTCTGTATGTCTGTCTGTATGTCTGTCTGTATGTCTGTCTGTATGTCTGTCTGTATGTCTGTCTGTATGTCTGTCTGTATGTCTGTCTGTATGTCTGTCTGTATGTCTGTCTGTATGTCTGTCTGTATGTCTGTCTGTCTGTATGTCTGTCTGTATGTCTGTCTGTCTGTATGTCTGTCTGTATGTCTGTCTGTATGTCTGTCTGTATGTCTGTCGGTATGTCTGTCTGTATGTCTGTCGGTATGTCTGTCTGTATGTCTGTCTGTATGTCTGTCTGTATGTCTGTCTGTATGTCTGTCTGTATGTCTGTCTGTCTGTATGTCTGTCTGTATGTCTGTCTGTATGTCTGTCTGTATGTCTGTCTGTATGTCTGTGTGTATGTCTGTCTGTATGTCTGTGTGTATGTCTGTCTGTATGTCTGTCTGTATGTCTGTCTGTCTGTATGTCTGTCTGTATGTCTGTCTGTATGTCTGTCTGTATGTCTGTCTTTATGTCTGTCTGTATGTCTGTCTGTATGTCTGTCTGTATGTCTGTCTGTATGTCTGTCTGTATGTCTGTCTGTATGTCTGTCTGTCTGTCTGTATGTCTGTCTGTATGTCTGTCTGTATGTCTGTCTGTATGTCTGTCTGTATGTCTGTCTGTATGTCTGTCTGTATGTCTGTCTGTATGTCTGTCTGTATGTCTGTCTGTATGTCTGTCTGTATGTCTGTCTGTATGTCTGTCTGTATGTCTGTCTGTATGTCTGTCTGTATGTCTGTCTGTATGTCTGTCTGTATGTCTGTCTGTATGTCTGTCTGTATGTCTGTCTGTATGTCTGTCTGTATGTCTGTCTGTATGTCTGTCTGTATGTCTGTCTGTATGTCTGTCTGTATGTCTGTCTGTATGTCTGTCTGTATGTCTGTCTGTATGTCTGTCTGTATGTCTGTCTGTATGTCTGTCTGTATGTCTGTCTGTATGTCTGTCTGTATGTCTGTCTGTATGTCTGTCTGTATGTCTGTCTGTATGTCTGTCTGTATGTCTGTCTGTATGTCTGTCTGTATGTCTGTCTGTATGTCTGTCTGTATGTCTGTCTGTATGTCTGTCTGTATGTCTGTCTGTATGTCTGTCTGTATGTCTGTCTGTATGTCTGTCTGTATGTCTGTCTGTATGTCTATCTGTATGTCTGTCTGTATGTCTGTCTGTATGTCTGTCTGTATGTCTGTCTGTATGTCTGTCTGTATGTCTGTCTGTATGTCTGTCTGTATGTCTGTCTGTCTGTCTGTCTGTATGTCTGTCTGTATGTCTGTCTGTATGTCTGTCTGTATGTCTGTCTGTATGTCTGTCTGTATGTCTGTCTGTATGTCTGTCTGTATGTCTATCTGTATGTCTGTCTGTATGTCTGTCTGTATGTCCGTCTGTATGTCTGTCTGTATGTCTGTCTGTATGTCTGTCTGTATGTCTGTCTGTATGTCTGTCTGTATGTCTGTCTGTATGTCTGTCTGTATGTCTGTCTGTATGTCTGTCTGTATGTCTGTCTGTATGTCTGTCTGTATGTCTGTCTGTATGTCTGTCTGTATGTCTGTCTGTATGTCTGTCTGTATGTCTGTCTGTATGTCTGTCTGTATGTCTGTCTGTATGTCTGTCTGTATGTCTGTCTGTATGTCTGTCTGTATGTCTGTCTGTATGTCTGTCTGTATGTCTGTCTGTATGTCTGTCTGTATGTCTGTCTGTATGTCTGTCTGTATGTCTGTCTGTCTGTCTGTCTGTCTGTATGTCTGTCTGTATGTCTGTCTGTATGTCTGTCTGTATGTCTATCTGTATGTCTGTCTGTATGTCTGTCTGTATGTCTGTCTGTCTGTATGTCTGTCTGTATGTCTGTCTGTATGTCTGTCTGTATGTCTGTCTGTATGTCTGTCTGTATGTCTGTCTGTATGTCTGTCTGTATGTCTGTCTGTATGTCTGTCTGTATGTCTGTCTGTATGTCTGTCTGTATGTCTGTCTGTATGTCTGTCTGTATGTCTGTCTGTATGTCTGTCTGTATGTCTGTCTGTATGTCTGTCTGTATGTCTGTCTGTATGTCTGTCTGTATGTCTGTCTGTATGTCTGTCTGTATGTCTGTCTGTATGTCTGTCTGTATGTCTGTCTGTATGTCTGTCTGTATGTCTGTCTGTATGTCTGTCTGTATGTCTGTCTGTATGTCTGTCTGTATGTCTGTCTGTATGTCTGTCTGTATGTCTGTCTGTATGTCTGTCTGTATGTCTGTCTGTATGTCTGTCTGTATGTCTGTCTGTATGTCTGTCTGTATGTCTGTCTGTATGTCTGTCTGTATGTCTGTCTGTATGTCTGTCTGTATGTCTGTCTGTATGTCTGTCTGTATGTCTGTCTGTATGTCTGTCTGTATGTCTGTCTGTATGTCTGTCTGTATGTCTGTCTGTATGTCTGTCTGTATGTCTGTCTGTATGTCTGTCTGTATGTCTGTCTGTATGTCTGTCTGTATGTCTGTCTGTATGTCTGTCTGTATGTCTGTCTGTATGTCTGTCTGTATGTCTGTCTGTATGTCTGTCTGTATGTCTGTCTGTATGTCTGTCTGTATGTCTGTCTGTATGTCTGTCTGTATGTCTGTCTGTATGTCTGTCTGTATGTCTGTCTGTATGTCTGTCTGTATGTCTGTATGTCTGTCTGTATGTCTGTCTGTATGTCTGTCTGTATGTCTGTCTGTATGTCTGTCTGTATGTCTGTCTGTATGTCTGTCTGTATGTCTGTCTGTATGTCTGTATGTCTGTCTGTATGTCTGTCTGTATGTCTGTCTGTATGTCTGTCTGTATGTCTGTCTGTATGTCTGTCTGTATGTCTGTCTGTATGTCTGTCTGTATGTCTGTCTGTATGTCTGTCTGTATGTCTGTCTGTATGTCTGTCTGTATGTCTGTCTGTATGTCTGTCTGTATGTCTGTCTGTATGTCTGTCTGTATGTCTGTCTGTCTGTCTGTCTGTATGTCTGTCTGTATGTCTGTCTGTCTGTCTGTATGTCTGTCTGTATGTCTGTCTGTATGTCTGTCTGTATGTCTGTATGTCTGTCTGTATGTCTGTCTGTATGTCTGTCTGTATGTCTGTCTGTATGTCTGTCTGTATGTCTGTCTGTATGTCTGTATGTCTGTCTGTATGTCTGTCTGTATGTCTGTCTGTATGTCTGTCTGTATGTCTGTCTGTATGTCTGTCTGTATGTCTGTCTGTATGTCTGTCTGTATGTCTGTCTGTATGTCTGTCTGTATGTCTGTCTGTATGTCTGTCTGTATGTCTGTCTGTATGTCTGTCTGTATGTCTGTCTGTATGTCTGTCTGTATGTCTGTCTGTATGTCTGTCTGTATGTCTGTCTGTATGTCTGTCTGTATGTCTGTCTGTATGTCTGTCTGTATGTCTGTCTGTATGTCTGTCTGTATGTCTGTCTGTATGTCTGTCTGTATGTCTGTCTGTATGTCTGTCTGTATGTCTGTCTGTATGTCTGTCTGTATGTCTGTCTGTATGTCTGTCTGTATGTCTGTCTGTATGTCTGTCTGTATGTCTGTCTGTATGTCTGTCTGTATGTCTGTCTGTATGTCTGTCTGTATGTCTGTCTGTATGTCTGTCTGTATGTCTGTCTGTATGTCTGTCTGTATGTCTGTCTGTATGTCTGTCTGTATGTCTGTATGTCTGTCTGTATGTCTGTCTATAAGACTGTCTGTATGTCTGTCTGTATGTCTGTCTGTATGTCTGTCTGTCTGTATGTCTGTCTGTATGTCTGTCTGGATGTCTGTCTGTATGTCTGTCTGTATGTCTGTATGTCTGTCTGTATGTCTGTCTGTATGTCTGTCTGTATGTCTGTCTGTATGTCTGTCTGTATGTCTGTCTGTATGTCTGTCTGTATGTCTGTCTGTATGTCTGTCTGTATGTCTGTCTGTATGTCTGTCTGTATGTCTGTCTGTATGTCTGTCTGTATGTCTGTCTGTATGTCTGTCTGTATGTCTGTCTGTATGTCTGTCTGTATGTCTGTCTGTATGTCTGTCTGTATGTCTGTCTGTATGTCTGTCTGTATGTCTGTCTGTATGTCTGTCTGTATGTCTGTCTGTATGTCTGTCTGTATGTATGTCTGTCTGTATGTCTGTCTGTATGTCTGTCTGTATGTCTGTCTGTATGTCTGTCTGTATGTATGTCTGTCTGTATGTCTGTCTGTATGTCTGTCTGTATGTCTGTCTGTATGTCTGTCTGTATGTCTGTCTGTATGTCTGTCTGTATGTCTGTCTGTATGTCTGTCTGTATGTCTGTCTGTATGTCTGTCTGTATGTCTATCTGTATGTCTGTCTGTATGTCTGTCTGTCTGTATGTCTGTCTGTATGTCTGTCTGTATGTCTGTCTGTATGTCTGTCTGTATGTCTGTCTGTATGTCTGTCTGTATGTCTGTCTGTATGTCTGTCTGTATGTCTGTCTGTATGTCTGTCTGTATGTCTGTCTGTATGTCTGTCTGTATGTCTGTCTGTATGTCTGTCTGTATGTCTGTCTGTATGTCTGTCTGTATGTCTGTCTGTATGTCTGTCTGTATGTCTGTCTGTATGTCTGTCTGTATGTCTGTCTGTATGTCTGTCTGTATGTCTGTCTGTATGTCTGTCTGTATGTCTGTCTGTATGTCTGTCTGTATGTCTGTCTGTATGTCTGTCTGTATGTCTGTCTGTATGTCTGTCTGTATGTCTGTCTGTATGTCTGTCTGTATGTCTGTCTGTATGTCTGTCTGTATGTCTGTCTGTATGTCTGTCTGTATGTCTGTCTGTATGTCTGTCTGTCTGTCTGTATGTCTGTCTGTATGTCTGTCTGTATGTCTGTCTGTATGTCTGTCTGTATGTCTGTCTGTATGTCTATCTGTATGTCTGTCTGTATGTCTGTCTGTATGTCTGTCTGTCTGTATGTCTGTCTGTATGTCTATCTGTATGTCTGTCTGTATGTCTGTCTGTATGTCTGTCTGTATGTCTGTCTGTATGTCTGTCTGTATGTCTGTCTGTATGTCTGTCTGTATGTCTGTCTGTATGTCTGTCTGTATGTCTGTCTGTATGTCTGTCTGTATGTCTGTCTGTATGTCTATCTGTATGTCTGTCTGTATGTCTGTCTGTATGTATGTCTGTCTGTATGTCTGTCTGTATGTATGTCTGTATGTCTGTCTGTATGTCTGTCTGTATGTCTGTCTGTATGTCTGTCTGTATGTCTGTCTGTATGTCTGTCTGTCTGTCTGTCTGTCTGTCTGTATGTCTGTCTGTATGTCTGTCTGTATGTCTGTCTGTATGTCTGTCTGTATGTCTGTCTGTATGTCTGTCTGTATGTCTGTCTGTATGTCTGTCTGTATGTCTGTCTGTATGTCTGTCTGTATGTCTGTCTGTATGTCTGTCTGTATGTCTGTCTGTATGTCTGTCTGTATGTCTGTCTGTATGTCTGTCTGTATGTCTGTCTGTATGTCTGTCTGTATGTCTGTCTGTATGTCTGTCTGTATGTCTGTCTGTATGTCTGTCTGTATGTCTGTCTGTATGTCTGTCTGTATGTCTGTCTGTATGTCTGTCTGTATGTCTGTCTGTATGTCTGTCTGTATGTCTGTCTGTATGTCTGTCTGTATGTCTGTCTGTATGTCTGTCTGTATGTCTGTCTGTATGTCTGTCTGTATGTCTGTCTGTATGTCTGTCTGTATGTCTGTCTGTATGTCTGTCTGTATGTCTGTCTGTATGTCTGTCTGTATGTCTGTCTGTCTGTATGTCTGTCTGTATGTCTGTCTGTATGTCTGTCTGTATGTCTGTCTGTATGTCTGTCTGTATGTCTGTCTGTATGTCTGTCTGTATGTCTGTCTGTATGTCTGTCTGTATGTCTGTCTGTATGTCTGTCTGTATGTCTGTCTGTATGTCTGTCTGTATGTCTGTCTGTATGTCTGTCTGTATGTCTGTCTGTATGTCTGTCTGTATGTCTGTCTGTATGTCTGTCTGTATGTCTGTCTGTATGTCTGTCTGTATGTCTGTCTGTATGTCTGTCTGTATGTCTGTCTGTATGTCTGTCTGTATGTCTGTCTGTATGTCTGTCTGTATGTCTGTCTGTATGTCTGTCTGTATGTCTGTCTGTATGTCTGTCTGTATGTCTGTATGTCTGTCTGTATGTCTGTCTGTATGTCTGTCTGTATGTCTGTCTGTATGTCTGTCTGTATGTCTGTCTGTATGTCTGTCTGTATGTCTGTCTGTATGTCTGTCTGTATGTCTGTCTGTCTGTATGTCTGTCTGTATGTCTGTCTGTATGTCTGTCTGTATGTCTGTCTGTATGTCTGTCTGTATGTCTGTCTGTATGTCTGTCTGTATGTCTGTCTGTATGTCTGTCTGTATGTCTGTCTGTATGTCTGTCTGTATGTCTGTCTGTATGTCTGTCTGTATGTCTGTCTGTATGTCTGTCTGTATGTCTGTCTGTATGTCTGTCTGTATGTCTGTCTGTATGTCTGTCTGTATATCTGTCTGTATGTCTGTATGTATGTCTGTCTGTATGTCTGTCTGTATGTCTGTCTGTATGTCTGTCTGTATGTCTGTCTGTATGTCTGTCTGTATGTCTGTCTGTATGTCTGTCTGTATGTCTGTCTGTCTGTCTGTATGTCTGTCTGTATGTCTGTCTGTATGTCTGTCTGTATGTCTGTCTGTATGTCTGTCTGTATGTCTGTCTGTATGTCTGTCTGTCTGTATGTCTGTCTGTATGTCTGTCTGTATGTCTGTCTGTATGTCTGTCTGTATGTCTGTCTGTATGTCTGTCTGTATGTCTGTCTGTATGTCTGTCTGTATGTCTGTCTGTATGTCTGTCTGTATGTCTGTCTGTATGTCTGTCTGTATGTCTGTCTGTATGTCTGTCTGTATGTCTGTCTGTATGTCTGTCTGTATGTCTGTCTGTATGTCTGTCTGTATGTCTGTCTGTATGTCTGTCTGTATGTCTGTCTGTATGTCTGTCTGTATGTCTGTCTGTATGTCTGTCTGTATGTATGTCTGTCTGTATGTCTGTCTGTATGTCTGTCTGTATGTCTGTCTTTATGCCTGTCTGTATGTCTGTCTGTATGTCTGTCTGTATGTCTGTCTGTATGTCTGTCTGTATGTCTGTCTGTATGTCTGTCTGTCTGTATGTCTGTCTGTATGTCTGTCTGTATGTCTGTCTGTATGTCTGTATGTCTGTATGTCTGTATGTCTGTATGTCTGTATGTCTGTCTGTATGTCTGTCTGTATGTCTGTCTGTATGTCTGTCTGTATGTCTGTATGTCTGTCTGTATGTCTGTATGTCTGTCTGTATGTCTGTCTGTATGTCTGTCTGTATGTCTGTCTGTATGTCTGTCTGTATGTCTGTCTGTATGTCTGTCTGTATGTCTGTCTGTATGTCTGTCTGTATGTCTGTCTGTATGTCTGTCTGTATGTCTGTCTGTATGTCTGTCTGTATGTCTGTCTGTATGTCTGTCTGTATGTCTGTCTGTATGTCTGTATGTCTGTCTGTATGTCTGTCTGTATGTCTGTCTGTATGTCTGTCTGTATGTCTGTATGTCTGTATGTCTGTATGTCTGTATGTCTGTATGTCTGTATGTCTGTCTGTATGTCTGTATGTCTGTCTGTATGTCTGTCTGTATGTCTGTCTGTATGTCTGTCTGTATGTCTGTCTGTATGTCTGTCTGTATGTCTGTCTGTATGTCTGTCTATATGTCTGTCTGTATGTCTGTCTGTATGTCTGTCTGTATGTCTGTCTGTATGTCTGTCTGTATGTCTGTCTGTATGTCTGTCTGTATGTCTGTCTGTATGTCTGTCTGTATTTCTGTCTGTATGTCTGTCTGTATGTCTGTCTGTATGTCTGTCTGTATGTCTGTCTGTATGTCTGTCTGTATGTCTGTCTGTATGTCTGTCTGTATGTCTGTCTGTATGTCTGTCTGTATGTCTGTCTGTATGTCTCTCTGTATGTCTGTCTGTATGTCTGTCTGTATGTCTGTCTGTATGTCTGTCTGTATGTCTGTCTGTATGTCTGTCTGTATGTCTGTCTGTATGTCTGTCTGTATGTCTGTCTGTATGTCTGTCTGTATGTCTGTCTGTATGTCTGTCTGTATGTCTGTCTGTATGTCTGTATGTCTGTCTGTATGTCTGTCTGTATGTCTGTCTGTCTGTCTGTATGTCTGTCTGTATGTCTGTCTGTATGTCTGTCTGTATGTCTGTCTGTATGTCTGTCTGTATGTCTATCTGTATGTCTGTCTGTATGTCTGTCTGTATGTCTGTCTGTATGTCTGTCTGTATGTCTATCTGTATGTCTGTCTGTATGTCTGTCTGTATGTCTGTCTGTATGTCTGTCTGTATGTCTGTCTGTATGTCTGTCTGTATGTCTGTCTGTATGTCTGTCTGTATGTCTGTCTGTATGTCTGTCTGTATGTCTATCTGTATGTCTGTCTGTATGTCTGTCTGTATGTCTGTCTGTATGTCTGTCTGTATGTATGTCTGTATGTCTGTCTGTATGTCTGTCTGTATGTCTGTCTGTATGTCTGTCTGTATGTCTGTCTGTATGTCTGTCTGTCTGTCTGTCTGTATGTCTGTCTGTATGTCTGTCTGTATGTCTGTCTGTATGTCTGTCTGTATGTCTGTCTGTATGTCTGTCTGTATGTCTGTCTGTATGTCTGTCTGTATGTCTGTCTGTATGTCTGTCTGTATGTCTGTCTGTATGTCTGTCTGTATGTCTGTCTGTATGTCTGTCTGTATGTCTGTCTGTATGTCTGTCTGTATGTCTGTCTGTATGTCTGTCTGTATGTCTGTCTGTATGTCTGTCTGTATGTCTGTCTGTATGTCTGTCTGTATGTCTGTCTGTATGTCTGTCTGTATGTCTGTCTGTATGTCTGTCTGTATGTCTGTCTGTATGTCTGTCTGTATGTCTGTCTGTATGTCTGTCTGTATGTCTGTCTGTATGTCTGTCTGTATGTCTGTCTGTATGTCTGTCTGTATGTCTGTCTGTATGTCTGTCTGTATGTCTGTCTGTATGTCTGTCTGTATGTCTGTCTGTCTGTATGTCTGTCTGTATGTCTGTCTGTATGTCTGTCTGTATGTCTGTCTGTATGTCTGTCTGTATGTCTGTCTGTATGTCTGTCTGTATGTCTGTCTGTATGTCTGTCTGTATGTCTGTCTGTATGTCTGTCTGTATGTCTGTCTGTATGTCTGTCTGTATGTCTGTCTGTATGTCTGTCTGTATGTCTGTCTGTATGTCTGTCTGTATGTCTGTCTGTATGTCTGTCTGTATGTCTGTCTGTATGTCTGTCTGTATGTCTGTCTGTATGTCTGTCTGTATGTCTGTCTGTATGTCTGTCTGTATGTCTGTCTGTATGTCTGTCTGTATGTCTGTCTGTATGTCTGTCTGTATGTCTGTCTGTATGTCTGTATGTCTGTCTGTATGTCTGTCTGTATGTCTGTCTGTATGTCTGTCTGTATGTCTGTCTGTATGTCTGTCTGTATGTCTGTCTGTATGTCTGTCTGTATGTCTGTCTGTATGTCTGTCTGTCTGTATGTCTGTCTGTATGTCTGTCTGTATGTCTGTCTGTATGTCTGTCTGTATGTCTGTCTGTATGTCTGTCTGTATGTCTGTCTGTATGTCTGTCTGTATGTCTGTCTGTATGTCTGTCTGTATGTCTGTCTGTATGTCTGTCTGTATGTCTGTCTGTATGTCTGTCTGTATGTCTGTCTGTATGTCTGTCTGTATGTCTGTCTGTATGTCTGTCTGTATGTCTGTCTGTATATCTGTCTGTATGTCTGTATGTATGTCTGTCTGTATGTCTGTCTGTATGTCTGTCTGTATGTCTGTCTGTATGTCTGTCTGTATGTCTGTCTGTATGTCTGTCTGTATGTCTGTCTGTATGTCTGTCTGTCTGTCTGTATGTCTGTCTGTATGTCTGTCTGTATGTCTGTCTGTATGTCTGTCTGTATGTCTGTCTGTATGTCTGTCTGTATGTCTGTCTGTCTGTATGTCTGTCTGTATGTCTGTCTGTATGTCTGTCTGTATGTCTGTCTGTATGTCTGTCTGTATGTCTGTCTGTATGTCTGTCTGTATGTCTGTCTGTATGTCTGTCTGTATGTCTGTCTGTATGTCTGTCTGTATGTCTGTCTGTATGTCTGTCTGTATGTCTGTCTGTATGTCTGTCTGTATGTCTGTCTGTATGTCTGTCTGTATGTCTGTCTGTATGTCTGTCTGTATGTCTGTCTGTATGTCTGTCTGTATGTATGTCTGTCTGTATGTCTGTCTGTATGTCTGTCTGTATGTCTGTCTGTATGTCTGTCTTTATGCCTGTCTGTATGTCTGTCTGTATGTCTGTCTGTATGTCTGTCTGTATGTCTGTCTGTATGTCTGTCTGTATGTCTGTCTGTATGTCTGTCTGTCTGTATGTCTGTCTGTATGTCTGTCTGTATGTCTGTCTGTATGTCTGTATGTCTGTATGTCTGTATGTCTGTATGTCTGTATGTCTGTCTGTATGTCTGTCTGTATGTCTGTCTGTATGTCTGTCTGTATGTCTGTATGTCTGTCTGTATGTCTGTATGTCTGTCTGTATGTCTGTCTGTATGTCTGTCTGTATGTCTGTCTGTATGTCTGTCTGTATGTCTGTCTGTATGTCTGTCTGTATGTCTGTCTGTATGTCTGTCTGTATGTCTGTCTGTATGTCTGTCTGTATGTCTGTCTGTATGTCTGTCTGTATGTCTGTCTGTATGTCTGTCTGTATGTCTGTCTGTATGTCTGTCTGTATGTCTGTATGTCTGTCTGTATGTCTGTCTGTATGTCTGTCTGTATGTCTGTCTGTATGTCTGTATGTCTGTATGTCTGTATGTCTGTATGTCTGTATGTCTGTATGTCTGTCTGTATGTCTGTATGTCTGTCTGTATGTCTGTCTGTATGTCTGTCTGTATGTCTGTCTGTATGTCTGTCTGTATGTCTGTCTGTATGTCTGTCTGTATGTCTGTCTATATGTCTGTCTGTATGTCTGTCTGTATGTCTGTCTGTATGTCTGTCTGTATGTCGTCTGTATGTCTGTCTGTATGTCTGTCTGTATGTCTGTCTGTATGTCTGTCTGTATGTCTGTCTGTATTTCTGTCTGTATGTCTGTCTGTATGTCTGTCTGTATGTCTGTCTGTATGTCTGTCTGTATGTCTGTCTGTATGTCTGTCTGTATGTCTGTCTGTATGTCTGTCTGTATGTCTGTCTGTATGTCTGTCTGTATGTCTGTCTGTATGTCTCTCTGTATGTCTGTCTGTATGTCTGTCTGTATGTCTGTCTGTATGTCTGTCTGTATGTCTGTCTGTATGTCTGTCTGTATGTCTGTCTGTATGTCTGTCTGTATGTCTGTCTGTATGTCTGTCTGTATGTCTGTCTGTATGTCTGTCTGTATGTCTGTCTGTATGTCTGTATGTCTGTCTGTATGTCTGTATGTCTGTCTGTATGTCTGTCTGTCTGTCTGTATGTCTGTCTGTATGTCTGTCTGTATGTCTGTCTGTATGTCTGTCTGTATGTCTGTCTGTATGTCTGTCTGTATGTCTGTCTGTATGTCTGTCTGTATGTCTGTCTGTATGTCTGTCTGTATGTCTGTCTGTATGTCTGTCTGTATGTCTGTCTGTATGTCTGTCTGTATGTCTGTCTGTATGTCTGTCTGTATGTCTGTCTGTATGTCTGTCTGTATGTCTGTCTGTATGTCTGTCTGTATGTCTGTCTGTATGTCTGTCTGTATGTCTGTCTGTATGTCTGTCTGTATGTCTGTCTGTATGTCTGTCTGTATGTCTGTCTGTATGTCTGTCTGTATGTCTGTCTGTATGTCTGTCTGTATGTCTGTCTGTATGTCTGTCTGTATGTCTGTCTGTATGTCTGTATGTCTGTCTGTATGTCTGTCTGTATGTCTGTCTGTATGTCTGTCTGTATGTCTGTATGTCTGTATGTCTGTATGTCTGTATGTCTGTATGTCTGTATGTCTGTCTGTATGTCTGTATGTCTGTCTGTATGTCTGTCTGTATGTCTGTCTGTATGTCTGTCTGTATGTCTGTCTGTATGTCTGTCTGTATGTCTGTCTGTATGTCTGTCTATATGTCTGTCTGTATGTCTGTCTGTATGTCTGTCTGTATGTCTGTCTGTATGTCTGTCTGTATGTCTGTCTGTATGTCTGTCTGTATGTCTGTCTGTCTGTATGTCTGTCTGTATGTCTGTCTGTATGTCTGTCTGTATGTCTGTCTGTATGTCTGTCTGTATGTCTGTCTATATGTCTGTCTGTATGTCTGTCTGTATGTCTGTCTGTATGTCTGTCTGTATGTCTGTCTGTATGTCTGTCTGTATGTCTGTCTGTATGTCTGTCTGTATGTCTGTCTGTATGTCTGTCTGTCTGTATGTCTGTCTGTCTGTCTGTATGTCTGTCTGTATGTCTGTCTGTATGTCTGTCTGTATGTCTGTCTGTATGTCTGTCTGTATGTCTGTCTGTATGTCTGTCTGTATGTCTGTCTGTATGTCTGTCTGTATGTCTGTCTGTATGTCTGTCTGTATGTCTGTCTGTATGTCTGTCTGTATGTCTGTCTGTATGTCTGTCTGTATGTCTGTCTGTATGTCTGTCTGTATGTCTGTCTGTATGTCTGTCTGTATGTCTGTCTGTATGTCTGTCTGTATGTCTGTCTGTATGTCTGTCTGTATGTCTGTCTGTATGTCTGTCTGTATGTCTGTCTGTATGTCTGTCTGTATGTCTGTCTGTATGTCTGTCTGTATGTCTGTCTGTATGTCTGTCTGTATGTCTGTCTGTATGTCTGTCTGTATGTCTGTCTGTATGTCTGTCTGTATGTCTGTCTGTATGTCTGTCTGTATGTCTGTCTGTATGTCTGTCTGTATGTCTGTCTGTATGTCTGTCTGTATGTCTGTCTGTATGTCTGTCTGTATGTCTGTCTGTATGTCTGTCTGTATGTCTGTCTGTATGTCTGTCTGTATGTCTGTCTGTATGTCTGTCTGTATGTCTGTCTGTATGTCTGTCTGTATGTCTGTCTGTATGTCTGTCTGTATGTCTGTCTGTATGTCTGTCTGTATGTCTGTCTGTATGTCTGTCTGTATGTCTGTCTGTATGTCTGTCTGTATGTCTGTCTGTATGTCTGTCTGTATGTCTGTCTGTATGTCTGTCTGTATGTCTGTCTGTATGTCTGTCTGTATGTCTGTATGTCTGTCTGTATGTCTGTCTATAAGACTGTCTGTATGTCTGTCTGTATGTCTGTCTGTATGTCTGTCTGTCTGTATGTCTGTCTGTCTGTATGTCTGTCTGTCTGTATGTCTGTATGTCTGTCTGTATGTCTGTCTATAAGACTGTCTGTATGTCTGTCTGTATGTCTGTCTGTATGTCTGTCTGTATGTCTGTCTGTATGTCTGTCTGTATGTCTGTCTGTATGTCTGTCTGTCTGTATGTCTGTCTGTATGTCTGTCTGTATGTCTGTCTGTATGTCTGTCTGTATGTCTGTCTGTATGTCTGTCTGTATGTCTGTCTGTATGTCTGTCTGTATGTCTGTCTGTATGTCTGTCTGTATGTCTGTCTGTATGTCTGTATGTCTGTCTGTATGTCTGTCTGTATGTCTGTCTGTATGTCTGTCTGTATGTCTGTCTGTATGTCTGTCTGTATGTCTGTCTGTATGTCTGTCTGTATGTCTGTCTGTATGTCTGTCTGTCTGTATGTCTGTCTGTATGTCTGTCTGTATGTCTGTCTGTATGTCTGTCTGTATGTCTGTCTGTATGTCTGTCTGTATGTCTGTCTGTATGTCTGTCTGTATGTCTGTCTGTATGTCTGTCTGTATGTCTGTCTGTATGTCTGTCTGTATGTCTGTCTGTATGTCTGTCTGTATGTCTGTCTGTATGTCTGTCTGTATGTCTGTCTGTATGTCTGTCTGTATGTCTGTCTGTATGTCTGTCTGTATGTCTGTCTGTATGTCTGTCTGTATGTCTGTCTGTATGTCTGTCTGTATGTCTGTCTGTATGTCTGTCTGTATGTCTGTCTGTATGTCTGTCTGTATGTCTGTCTGTATGTCTGTCTGTATGTCTGTCTGTATGTCTGTCTGTATGTCTGTCTGTATGTCTGTCTGTATGTCTGTCTGTATGTCTGTCTGTATGTCTGTCTGTATGTCTGTCTGTATGTCTGTCTGTATGTCTGTCTGTATGTCTGTCTGTATGTCTGTCTGTATGTCTGTCTGTATGTCTGTCTGTATGTCTGTCTGTATGTCTGTCTGTATGTCTGTCTGTATGTCTGTCTGTATGTCTGTCTGTATGTCTGTCTGTATGTCTGTCTGTATGTCTGTCTGTATGTCTGTCTGTATGTCTGTCTGTATGTCTGTCTGTATGTCTGTCTGTATGTCTGTCTGTATGTCTGTCTGTATGTCTGTCTGTATGTCTGTCTGTATGTCTGTCTGTATGTCTGTCTGTATGTCTGTCTGTATGTCTGTCTGTATGTCTGTCTGTATGTCTGTCTGTATGTCTGTCTGTATGTCTGTCTGTATGTCTGTCTGTATGTCTGTCTGTATGTCTGTCTGTATGTCTGTCTGTATGTCTGTCTGTATGTCTGTCTGTATGTCTGTCTGTATGTCTGTCTGTATGTCTGTCTGTATGTCTGTCTGTATGTCTGTCTGTATGTCTGTCTGTATGTCTGTCTGTATGTCTGTCTGTATGTCTGTCTGTATGTCTGTCTGTATGTCTGTCTGTATGTCTGTCTGTATGTCTGTCTGTATGTCTGTCTGTATGTCTGTCTGTATGTCTGTCTGTATGTCTGTCTGTATGTCTGTCTGTATGTCTGTCTGTATGTCTGTCTGTATGTCTGTCTGTATGTCTGTCTGTATGTCTGTCTGTATGTCTGTCTGTATGTCTGTCTGTATGTCTGTCTGTATGTCTGTCTGTATGTCTGTCTGTATGTCTGTCTGTATGTCTGTCTGTATGTCTGTCTGTATGTCTGTCTGTATGTCTGTCTGTATGTCTGTCTGTATGTCTGTCTGTATGTCTGTCTGTATGTCTGTCTGTATGTCTGTCTGTATGTCTGTCTGTATGTCTGTCTGTATGTCTGTCTGTATGTCTGTCTGTATGTCTGTCTGTATGTCTGTCTGTATGTCTGTCTGTATGTCTGTCTGTATGTCTGTCTGTATGTCTGTCTGTATGTCTGTCTGTATGTCTGTCTGTATGTCTGTCTGTATGTCTGTCTGTATGTCTGTCTGTATGTCTGTCTGTATGTCTGTCTGTATGTCTGTCTGTATGTCTGTCTGTATGTCTGTCTGTATGTCTGTCTGTATGTCTGTCTGTATGTCTGTCTGTATGTCTGTCTGTATGTCTGTCTGTATGTCTGTCTGTATGTCTGTCTGTATGTCTGTCTGTATGTCTGTCTGTATGTCTGTCTGTATGTCTGTCTGTATGTCTGTCTGTATGTCTGTCTGTATGTCTGTCTGTATGTCTGTCTGTATGTCTGTCTGTATGTCTGTCTGTATGTCTGTCTGTATGTCTGTCTGTATGTCTGTCTGTATGTCTGTCTGTATGTCTGTCTGTATGTCTGTCTGTATGTCTGTCTGTATGTCTGTCTGTATGTCTGTCTGTATGTCTGTCTGTATGTCTGTCTGTATGTCTGTCTGTATGTCTGTATGTCTGTCTGTCTGTATGTCTGTCTGTATGTCTGTCTGTATGTCTGTCTGTATGTCTGTCTGTCTGTATGTCTGTCTGTATATCTGTCTGTATGTCTGTCTGTATGTCTGTCTGTATGTCTGTCTGTATGTCTGTCTGTATGTCTGTCTGTATGTCTGTCTATATGTCTGTCTGTATGTCTGTCTGTATGTCTGTATGTCTGTCTGTATGTCTGTCTGTATGTCTGTCTGTATGTCTGTCTGTATGTCTGTCTGTATGTCTGTCTGTATGTCTGTCTGTATGTCTGTCTGTATGTCTGTCTGTATGTCTGTCTGTATGTCTGTCTGTATGTCTGTCTGTATGTCTGTCTGTATGTCTGTCTGTATGTCTGTCTGTATGTCTGTCTGTATGTCTGTCTGTATGTCTGTCTGTATGTCTGTCTGTATGTCTGTCTGTATGTCTGTCTGTATGTCTGTCTGTATGTCTGTCTGTATGTCTGTCTGTATGTCTGTCTGTACGTCTGTATGTCTGTCTGTATGTCTGTCTGTATGTCTGTCTGTATGTCTGTCTGTATGTCTGTCTGTATGTCTGTCTGTATGTCTGTCTGTATGTCTGTCTGTATGTCTGTCTGTATGTCTGTCTGTATGTCTGTCTGTATGTCTGTCTGTATGTCTGTCTGTATGTCTGTCTGTATGTCTGTCTGTATGTCTGTCTGTATGTCTGTCTGTATGTCTGTCTGTATGTCTGTCTGTATGTCTGTCTGTATGTCTGTCTGTATGTCTGTCTGTATGTCTGTCTGTATGTCTGTCTGTATGTCTGTCTGTATGTCTGTCTGTATGTCTGTCTGTATGTCTGTCTGTATGTCTGTCTGTATGTCTGTCTGTATGTCTGTCTGTATGTCTGTCTGTATGTCTGTATGTCTGTATGTCTGTCTGTCTGTATGTCTGTCTGTATGTCTGTCTGTATGTCTGTCTGTATGTCTGTCTGTCTGTATGTCTGTCTGTATGTCTGTCTGTATGTCTGTCTGTATGTCTGTCTGTATGTCTGTCTGTATGTCTGTCTGTATGTCTGTCTGTATGTCTGTCTGTATGTCTGTCTGTATGTCTGTCTGTATGTCTGTCTGTATGTCTGTCTGTATGTCTGTCTGTATGTCTGTCTGTATGTCTGTCTGTATGTCTGTCTGTATGTCTGTCTGTATGTCTGTCTGTATGTCTGTCTGTACGTCTGTATGTCTGTCTGTATGTCTGTCTGTATGTCTGTCTGTATGTCTGTCTGTATGTCTGTCTGTCTGTATGTCTGTCTGTATGTCTGTCTGTATGTCTGTCTGTCTGTATGTCTGTCTGTATGTCTGTCTGTATGTCTGTCTGTATGTCTGTCTGTATGTCTGTCTGTATGTCTGTCTGTATGTCTGTCTGTATGTCTGTCTGTATGTCTGTCTGTATGTCTGTCTGTATGTCTGTCTGTATGTCTGTCTGTATGTCTGTCTGTATGTCTGTCTGTATGTCTGTCTGTATGTCTGTCTGTATGTCTGTCTGTATGTCTGTCTGTATGTCTGTCTGTATGTCTGTCTGTATGTATGTCTGTCTGTATGTCTGTCTGTATGTCTGTCTGTATGTCTGTCTGTATGTCTGTCTGTATGTCTGTCTGTATGTCTGTCTGTATGTCTGTCTGTATGTCTGTCTGTATGTCTGTCTGTATGTCTGTCTGTATGTCTGTCTGTATGTCTGTCTGTATGTCTGTCTGTATGTCTGTCTGTATGTCTGTCTGTATGTCTGTCTGTATGTCTGTCTGTATGTCTGTCTGTATGTCTGTCTGTATGTCTGTCTGTATGTCTGTCTGTATGTCTGTCTGTATGTCTGTCTGTATGTCTGTCTGTATGTCTGTATGTCTGTCTGTATGTCTGTCTGTATGTCTGTCTGTATGTCTGTCTGTATGTCTGTCTGTATGTCTGTCTGTATGTCTGTCTGTCTGTCTGTATGTCTGTCTGTATGTCTGTCTGTATGTCTGTCTGTATGTCTGTCTGTATGTCTGTCTGTATGTCTGTCTGTATGTCTGTCTGTATGTCTGTCTGTATGTCTGTCTGTATGTCTGTCTGTATGTCTGTCTGTATGTCTGTCTGTATGTCTGTCTGTATGTCTGTCTGTATGTCTGTCTGTATGTCTGTCTGTATGTCTGTCTGTATGTCTGTCTGTATGTCTGTCTGTAATGTCTGTCTGTATGTCTGTCTGTATGTCTGTCTGTATGTCTGTCTGTATGTCTGTCTGTATGTCTGTCTGTATGTCTGTCTGTATGTCTGTCTGTATGTCTGTCTGTATGTCTGTCTGTATGTCTGTCTGTATGTCTGTCTGTATGTCTGTCTGTATGTCTGTCTGTATGTCTGTCTGTATGTCTGTATGTCTGTCTGTATGTCTGTCTGTATGTCTGTCTGTATGTCTGTATGTCTGTCTGTATGTCTGTCTGTATGTCTGTCTGTATGTCTGTCTGTATGTCTGTCTGTATGTCTGTCTGTATGTCTGTCTGTATGTCTGTCTGTATGTCTGTCTGTATGTCTGTCTGTATGTCTGTCTGTATGTCTGTCTGTATGTCTGTCTGTATGTCTGTCTGTATGTCTGTCTGTATGTCTGTCTGTATGTCTGTCTGTATGTCTGTCTGTATGTCTGTCTGTATGTCTGTCTGTATGTCTGTCTGTATGTCTGTCTGTATGTCTGTCTGTATGTCTGTCTGTATGTCTGTCTGTATGTCTGTCTGTATGTCTGTCTGTATGTCTGTCTGTATGTCTGTCTGTATGTCTGTCTGTATGTCTGTCTGTATGTCTGTCTGTATGTCTGTCTGTATGTCTGTCTGTATGTCTGTCTGTCTGTATGTCTGTCTGTATGTCTGTCTGTATGTCTGTCTGTATGTCTGTCTGTATGTCTGTCTGTATGTCTGTCTGTATGTCTGTATGTCTGTCTGTATGTCTGTCTGTATGTCTGTCTGTATGTCTGTCTGTCTGTATGTCTGTCTGTATGTCTGTCTGTCTGTATGTCTGTCTGTATGTCTGTCTGTATGTCTGTCTGTATGTCTGTCTGTATGTCTGTCTGTATGTCTGTCTGTATGTCTGTCTGTATGTCTGTCTGTATGTCTGTCTGTATGTCTGTCTGTATGTCTGTCTGTATGTCTGTCTGTATGTCTGTCTGTATGTCTGTCTGTATGTCTGTCTGTATGTCTGTCTGTATGTCTGTCTGTATGTCTGTCTGTATGTCTGTCTGTATGTCTGTCTGTATGTCTGTCTGTATGTCTGTCTGTATGTCTGTCTGTATGTCTGTCTGTATGTCTGTCTGTATGTCTGTCTGTATGTCTGTCTGTATGTCTGTCTGTATGTCTGTCTGTATGTCTGTCTGTATGTCTGTCTGTCTGTATGTCTGTCTGTATGTCTGTCTGTATGTCTGTCTGTATGTCTGTATGTCTGTATGTCTGTCTGTCTGTATGTCTGTCTGTATGTCTGTCTGTATGTCTGTCTGTATGTCTGTCTGTATGTCTGTCTGTATGTCTGTCTGTCTGTATGTCTGTCTGTATGTCTGTCTGTATGTCTGTCTGTATGTCTGTCTGTATGTCTGTCTGTATGTCTGTCTGTATGTCTGTCTGTATGTCTGTCTGTATGTCTGTCTGTATGTCTGTCTGTATGTCTGTCTGTATGTCTGTCTGTATGTCTGTCTGTATGTCTGTCTGTCTGTATGTCTGTCTGTATGTCTGTCTGTATGTCTGTCTGTATGTCTGTATGTCTGTCTGTATGTCTGTCTGTATGTCTGTCTGTATGTCTGTCTGTCTGTATGTCTGTCTGTATGTCTGTCTGTATGTCTGTCTGTATGTCTGTCTGTATGTCTGTCTGTATGTCTGTCTGTCTGTATGTCTGTCTGTATGTCTGTCTGTATGTCTGTCTGTATGTCTGTCTGTATGTCTGTCTGTATGTCTGTCTGTATGTCTGTCTGTATGTCTGTCTGTATGTCTGTCTGTATGTCTGTCTGTATGTCTGTCTGTATGTCTGTCTGTATGTCTGTCTGTATGTCTGTCTGTATGTCTGTCTGTATGTCTGTCTGTATGTCTGTCTGTATGTCTGTCTGTATGTCTGTCTGTATGTCTGTCTGTATGTCTGTCTGTATGTCTGTCTGTATGTCTGTATGTCTGTCTGTATGTCTGTCTGTATGTCTGTCTGTATGTCTGTCTGTATGTCTGTCTGTATGTCTGTCTGTATGTCTGTCTGTATGTCTGTCTGTATGTCTGTCTGTATGTCTGTCTGTATGTCTGTCTGTATGTCTGTCTGTATGTCTGTCTGTATGTCTGTCTGTATGTCTGTCTGTATGTCTGTCTGTATGTCTGTCTGTATGTCTGTCTGTATGTCTGTCTGTATGTCTGTCTGTATGTCTGTCTATCTGTCTGTATGTCTGTCTGTATGTCTGTCTGTATGTCTGTCTGTATGTCTGTCTGTATGTCTGTCTGTATGTCTGTCTGTATGTCTGTCTGTATGTCTGTCTGTATGTCTGTCTGTATGTCTGTCTGTATGTATGTCTGTCTGTATGTCTGTCTGTATGTCTGTCTGTATGTCTGTCTGTATGTCTGTCTGTATGTCTGTCTGTATGTCTGTCTGTATGTCTGTCTGTATGTCTGTCTGTATGTCTGTCTGTATGTCTGTCTGTATGTCTGTCTGTATGTCTGTCTGTATGTCTGTCTGTATGTCTGTCTGTATGTCTGTCTGTATGTCTGTATGTCTGTCTGTATGTCTGTCTGTATGTCTGTCTGTATGTCTGTCTGTATGTCTGTCTGTATGTCTGTCTGTATGTCTGTCTGTATGTCTGTCTGTATGTCTGTCTGTATGTCTGTCTGTATGTCTGTCTGTATGTCTGTCTGTATGTCTGTCTGTATGTCTGTCTGTATGTCTGTCTGTATGTCTGTCTGTATGTCTGTCTGTATGTCTGTCTGTATGTCTGTCTGTATGTCTGTCTGTATGTCTGTCTGTATGTCTGTATGTCTGTCTGTATGTCTGTCTGTATGTCTGTCTGTATGTCTGTCTGTATGTCTGTCTGTCTGTATGTCTGTCTGTATGTCTGTCTGTATGTCTGTCTGTATGTCTGTCTGTATGTCTGTCTGTATGTCTGTCTGTATGTCTGTCTGTATGTCTGTCTGTATGTCTGTCTGTATGTCTGTCTGTATGTCTGTCTGTATGTCTGTCTGTATGTCTGTCTGTATGTCTGTCTGTATGTCTGTCTGTATGTCTGTCTGTATGTCTGTCTGTATGTCTGTCTGTCTGTCTGTATGTCTGTCTGTATGTCTGTCTGTATGTCTGTCTGTATGTCTGTCTGTATGTCTGTCTGTATGTCTGTCTGTATGTCTGTCTGTATGTCTGTCTGTATGTCTGTCTGTATGTCTGTCTGTATGTCTGTCTGTATGTCTGTCTGTATGTCTGTCTGTATGTCTGTCTGTATGTCTGTCTGTATGTCTGTCTGTATGTCTGTCTGTATGTCTGTCTGTATGTCTGTCTGTATGTCTGTCTGTATGTCTGTCTGTATGTCTGTCTGTATGTCTGTCTGTATGTCTGTCTGTATGTCTGTCTGTATGTCTGTCTGTATGTCTGTCTGTATGTCTGTCTGTATGTCTGTCTGTATGTCTGTCTGTATGTCTGTCTGTATGTCTGTCTGTATGTCTGTCTGTATGTCTGTCTGTATGTCTGTCTGTATGTCTGTCTGTATGTCTGTCTGTATGTCTGTCTGTATGTCTGTCTGTATGTCTGTCTGTATGTCTGTCTGTATGTCTGTCTGTATGTCTGTCTGTATGTCTGTCTGTATGTCTGTCTGTATGTCTGTCTGTATGTCTGTCTGTATGTCTGTCTGTATGTCTGTCTGTCTGTATGTCTGTCTGTATGTCTGTCTGTATGTCTGTCTGTATGTCTGTCTGTATGTCTGTCTGTATGTCTGTCTGTATGTCTGTCTGTATGTCTGTCTGTATGTCTGTCTGTATGTCTGTCTGTCTGTATGTCTGTCTGTATGTCTGTCTGTATGTCTGTCTGTATGTCTGTCTGTATGTCTGTCTGTATGTCTGTCTGTATGTCTGTCTGTATGTCTGTCTGTATGTCTGTATGTCTGTCTGTATGTCTGTCTGTATGTCTGTCTGTATGTCTGTCTGTATGTCTGTCTGTATGTCTGTCTGTATGTCTGTCTGTATGTCTGTCTGTATGTCTGTCTGTATGTCTGTCTGTATGTCTGTCTGTATGTCTGTCTGTATGTCTGTCTGTATGTCTGTCTGTATGTCTGTCTGTATGTCTGTCTGTATGTCTGTCTGTATGTCTGTCTGTATGTCTGTCTGTATGTCTGTCTGTATGTCTGTCTGTATGTCTGTCTGTATGTCTGTCTGTATGTCTGTCTGTATGTCTGTCTGTATGTCTGTCTGTATGTCTGTCTGTATGTCTGTATGTCTGTATGTCTGTCTGTATGTCTGTCTGTATGTCTGTCTGTATGTCTGTCTGTATGTCTGTCTGTATGTCTGTATGTCTGTCTGTATGTCTGTCTGTATGTCTGTCTGTATGTCTGTCTGTATGTCTGTCTGTATGTCTGTCTGTATGTCTGTCTGTATGTCTGTCTGTATGTCTGTCTGTATGTCTGTCTGTATGTCTGTCTGTATGTCTGTCTGTATGTCTGTCTGTATGTCTGTCTGTATGTCTGTCTGTATGTCTGTCTGTATGTCTGTCTGTATGTCTGTCTGTATGTCTGTCTGTATGTCTGTCTGTATGTCTGTCTGTATGTCTGTCTGTATGTCTGTCTGTATGTCTGTCTGTATGTCTGTCTGTATGTCTGTCTGTATGTCTGTCTGTATGTCTGTCTGTATGTCTGTCTGTATGTCTGTCTGTATGTCTGTCTGTATGTCTGTCTGTATGTCTGTCTGTATGTCTGTCTGTATGTCTGTCTGTATGTCTGTCTGTATGTCTGTCTGTATGTCTGTCTGTATGTCTGTCTGTATGTCTGTCTGTATGTCTGTCTGTATGTCTGTCTGTATGTCTGTCTGTATGTCTGTCTGTATGTCTGTCTGTATGTCTGTCTGTATGTCTGTCTGTATGTCTGTCTGTATGTCTGTCTGTATGTCTGTCTGTATGTCTGTCTGTATGTCTGTCTGTCTGTATGTCTGTCTGTATGTCTGTCTGTATGTCTGTCTGTATGTCTGTCTGTATGTCTGTCTGTATGTCTGTCTGTATGTCTGTCTGTATGTCTGTCTGTATGTCTGTATGTCTGTCTGTATGTCTGTCTGTATGTCTGTCTGTATGTCTGTCTGTATGTCTGTCTGTATGTCTGTCTGTATGTCTGTCTGTATGTCTGTCTGTATGTCTGTCTGTATGTCTGTCTGTATGTCTGTCTGTATGTCTGTCTGTATGTCTGTCTGTATGTCTGTCTGTATGTCTGTCTGTATG